>OX421950.2:20644486-21111986 GCA_949128155.2 Xanthia icteritia | reverse complement strand
ACCTAACCTAACCTAACCTAACCTAACCTAACCTAACCTAACCTAACCTAACCTAACCTAACCTAACCTAACCTAACCTAACCTAACCTACCTAACCTAACCTAACCTAACCTAACCTAACCTAACCTAACCTAACCTAACCTAACCTAACCTAACCTAACCTAACCTAACCTAACCTAACCTAACCTAACCTAACCTAACCTAACCTAACCTAACCTAACCTAACCTAACCTAACCTAACCTAACCTAACCTAACCTAACCTAACCTAACCTAACCTAACCTAACCTAACCTAACCTAACCTAACCTAACCTAACCTAACCTAACCTAACCTAACCTAACCTAACCTAACCTAACCTAACCTAACCTAACCTAACCTAACCTAACCTAACCTAACCTAACCTAACCTAACCTAACCTAACCTAACCTAACCTAACCTAACCTAACCTAACCTAACCTAACCTAACCTAACCTAACCTAACCTAACCTAACCTAACCTAACCTAACCTAACCTAACCTAACCTAACCTAACCTAACCTAACCTAACCTAACCTAACCTAACCTAACCTAACCTAACCTAACCTAACCTAACCTAACCTAACCTAACCTAACCTAACCTAACCTAACCTAACCTAACCTAACCTAACCTAACCTAACCTAACCTAACCTAACCTAACCTAACCTAACCTAACCTAACCTAACCTAACCTAACCTAACCTAACCTAACCTAACCTAACCTAACCTAACTAACCTAACCTAACCTAACCTAACCTAACCTAACCTAACCTAACCTAACCTAACCTAACCTAACCTAACCTAACCTAACCTAACCTAACCTAACCTAACCTAACCTAACCTAACCTAACCTAACCTAACCTAACCTAACCTAACCTAACCTAACCTAACCTAACCTAACCTAACCTAACCTAACCTAACCTAACCTAACCTAACCTAACCTAACCTAACCTAACCTAACCTAACCTAACCTAACCTAACCTAACCTAACCTAACCTAACCTAACCTAACCTAACCTAACCTAACCTAACCTAACCTAACCTAACCTAACCTAACCTAAC
This sequence comes from Xanthia icteritia, assembly GCA_949128155.2. NCBI lineage: Eukaryota > Metazoa > Arthropoda > Insecta > Lepidoptera > Noctuidae > Xanthia > Xanthia icteritia. The sequence goes on along the minus strand of OX421950.2, from coordinate 21,110,911 downwards.
CTAACCTAACCTAACCTAACCTAACCTAACCTAACCTAACCTAACCTAACCTAACCTAACCTAACCTAACCTAACCTAACCTAACCTAACCTAACCTAACCTAACCTAACCTAACCTAACCTAACCTAACCTAACCTAACCTAACCTAACCTAACCTAACCTAACCTAACCTAACCTAACCTAACCTAACCTACCTAACCTAACCTAACCTAACCTAACCTAACCTAACCTAACCTAACCTAACCTAACCTAACCTAACCTAACCTAACCTAACCTAACCTAACCTAACCTAACCTAACCTAACCTAACCTAACCTAACCTAACCTAACCAGTACCTCTACCATGAGTTGCCATCGAAAACTTACTCGCTAGCGATAGCGTATTAACACGTTCAGTGCCGGGAGCCCTCCTGGTGGGTTCACCTAGTCGCATATGAGATGCCGGGAGCCCTCGCGGAGGGCTAATTTTAAATGTAGGTTTTTCTTAGCGAATACAGCATTATAAACCATGAAAATAAAATTAGATGTATATTTTCACAAGATTTATTAATACATGCATTGGTTTTAAAACCCAAGCATTTTCATTTTCAAAAAAACATTTTGTTCACGGCACAAATATTCACTAAATATTTAAAAGGTTGGAAACTACGTGTAGCGACAAGACCCCCTGAAAACACTATTTTACTTAGTTTTACAGTGTTTTATAATACCGTTTTAAACCTAATGACGTTGACCGTCCGCGATGGTTAACTTTAGCGCAAACGTAATGCCGGTGACCCTCCCGGAGGGTTCACTTCCAATATGTATGGCGGCATGGCGTATGAGCTCTATCAAAAGAGTGTGGCGTCGGAAGTGTTAACGTGGATCGAATAGATTTCGATAATGCTCGCACCATGAGTTTGACGGAGTCTTACGCAGACGCTACGGTAAGCTCGATAGATCGTTTTGTTTCTTTCTTTCTCAGTAATAAGAAAAGAGAACGGCTCATATGATCAAAACGTAGTAGTATCACTATGGTAACAAACAATGTTATTTATGGCAGTCAATGTCATGAAACAATCCGTCTAAATAGAAAGGTTGACGGTTAGTGGACTACTTATGGTATTTAGGGGTTGTTGAATTTGTATTCTTTATAATAATTATGTACGTCTATTCAATTTGTAATTTTTTTGAGGATGTGTAATTCGCGGCGTTTTTGATTTAAATTTAAAATAACTACGTTTACAATTCAGACCAAATAAATCGTGGTGACCCCGACGTGATTACCTACAAGGAGCCCAAGATCCGAAACTCTAATTGAAGCTACTACTACTGACTAAACCAGCTGTATCAAAACATGCCGAACAATAACGACCAAGGTCAAGAAGTCTCTGGTGTTTCGACGTCACAGCGCATCCCACCTATCTGGCGCGACAGGATACGACTGTGGTTCGCCCAGTTTGAAGCCATCATATCTCCACAAAAAAAGGGGGACCAAACAATGTTTGAGCTCGTTATCGGTCAACTTGAGCGAAAAATCGTTACGACGCACTAAAGAAGCGGTTGTTCCAGGTTTATGAAGAATCCGAGCAACGAAAAGTACAGCGATTACTACCCGAAATGGAACTCGGCGACTTGAAACCATCGCAGTTGTTACGTCGCATGAAGAATCTCGCCGCCGACAACATGCTGCGTATTATGTGGACCAACCATCTACCACAATCCGTACGAGCAGTCCTCGCCGTCAGCGATAGCATCGCGAAACACTCCGATATCCACGAGCTGGCGATGATTGCAGACAAGATCCTCGAGCAGGCGCAACCACATGGTGCTATTGCTGCAGTAGCCACAAAACCTAACGACCATGTACCTACATCGATCGAGGAGAAAATCGACATGCTCACAAAAGAAATCGCAGAACTCAAGGCAAGTCAATCAAACCATTACCATCGCAGACCATTCAGCAGATATGGTTCAAGATCACGTTCGTCAAGTAGGCCCAATCAATATCGCGCACAGCGCAGTAATACGCCCCGACGAGCCGAACAAACAGGAATCTGTTTTTACCATCGGAAGTTTGGGATACAAGCTCAACGATGCACACGCCCATGCCATTATGAAGACCCAAAGACGACCTCGGAAAACTAAAACCTGCGTTGGCTGAGGCGGCAACCGGCGCAAGAACACTATCACACCGTCTATTTATCACCGACAGGAACTCACGTCTATCGTTCTTGATCGACACCGGCGCAAACATCTGTCATACCGAAGAAAGCCGGTATGAAAGCTACACCTACAAGCTTTGCCTATATGCGGCCAACAATACTACTATTTTGACATACGGTGAGAAGACGCTCGAATTGGACCTGAAACTACGAAGACCATAACGCTGGAAGTTCGTCCGCCGACACAGCTAACGCTTCACTTACGGTTAGATGGAGCCTCAATATATATGTGTGGCACGGCGCGCAAGCACTGCGTCGACGCGACACCACACGGATTGATGGTAGTACACCATCAATCCGTGTCTCACTCAACAATTCTCGACTTACCGACGTATGCTTTGATTTATTTAATTAATATATGTATGTAGGTAGTTGCTAATTATTTTGTAAATATTTTTGTATATAAAAAGTTAAAGGTTAAGTTTAGCAATAAAATTCATTCGCATCTCAATCGTCTTTCACTCCAGAGACTATCAGGGACTCCTACCTCAACAAAACCAAGACAGAGCGCTGTCAACCAGTGATAGAAGTGAAGCCGGTTTCGTAAACATGTGCGCACTTTGTGTGGTGTAGTTTGATTGTAGTCTCATTGTAAATGTGTGCGTGTGACCGTCTATGCACAGCGGCGGTGTAGTTTTGACATGTGTATTGTTCACAGCGCTCTGTCTTGGTTTTATATTTGGTCTGAGGTTTACAATAACAGAAAATTTTGTAAAGGAACTTATTTTGATTTTTTCTTGAAAGTCGTTAGTCTCCAAATTTAGCGGCCACTAACATATTCCATGCTAAATAAGCTCTTCCAGACATTATTTTGACTTTAATAGACTCAAAAACGTACATAATTTTAATGTAAACATGTTTCACACCTCAAAATGCTAGCGAGTTACGTAACTACTATCGCAAGCGTATTTTTCGATAGCGTCTGTCGAATTAGTGACTCATGGTGCCGTTTTGTATGGTGACAGCTGAGAAACGTCAGTGACTATCGAATAGATTACGTTCGGTTTCTTACCTATCGAAATCTATAGTGCTCTTGGTACGAATTTCAATTCTTTCTGTGACCGCTAGGGGCGCTGTACAATTACTTTTCATATAATTCATATACGGAGACGCTAGCGAGTTTTGACGTCATCGAAATCTATTTGACTCACGTTAATACGCTAGCGAGTTTAACGCTAGCGAGTAAGTTTTCGATGGCAACTCATGGTAGAGGCTCAGTCTGGCTTCAACCGCCGCCCCGAACGCCACGAAAAAACCGCGCTCCGCTGTCGAAAAACGCTAAAAATAGCAAAAGTTTCCGGAATATACCAGTGTTATATGTTAAAAGAAGCGCAATCGCGAGGCGATTACGGTGGTGAAAACAGTGTTGTGATCGGAGATATATAGTGCAATTTATCAACAAAATAGTTGATTTTCTGAAAGTTTTAAAAAACAAAGTGCTATATCTCCGAAAGTGAAGCGGCGACCTACCAAATAAAAAGTGCTATCAGGACCGCCTACCCAGGAGCAACAATCCTGGAAAAAGAAAATATTTTTTCCGCGCAGGCGCGCGGGAATACGGGGAAGAACTCCACCCTCGAGACGAAGTCCCGCTCCCAGGGGCTCAAAAATCATCCCTGACTGTTCCCAGAGAAGGAGAACACGACAAGGATCACGGAGGTATTTCCAAAATAAATTTCCATTCAGTGAAAACCCAGTAATTGCAATTACAAAATTCCTGTGCGGCCGTGAAAGAGCTGAAAACTTTTACCGGCCACTATTAAACGAAATCTTCAGCGACAACCTAGCTTCAAATTCTGGTGGGAGCTAGCTGGGATATCACCGAACTCGGATGCAAAAATTTAGATTTTTTTAGACTATAAATCCAGGATATATTAGAGTTTTAGTAAAGTGCTTAAAAATTTCCGCCCGCAAAATAATTGGTTTTCCGCCGAATATTGTAACTGAATTAACAATTGAAATACCCCACATATCCATAATATTTGTTTGGTTTTTGTAATTGTAAAAGTAGCACTAGAGCATAACGTATTTTTGGTTAAAATCCTAGTAAATATAAATAAGTAATTCTAAAGTTATAGGTTATCTCAAATTGTAGTTTTTTCCCCGATTTCCACGTGTTTGCAAGATATCGGGAAAGGTTATATTTCAAAAACGGGAGGTCGTGGAAGGAAAATAAGAGCTTCTACCATAGTTTCCCCGAAAAGGGCTATCCTAATAACTTTGTCCCATCACTCCACGACGTCTCTGTGAAAAAATCGGGGTAAATTATCGTAATTATCAGATTTTCCCCACAAAAATTTTTTCCTCACTTTTTTACCCTGATTGAAATATTATCGCCTGTTTTAACTTTAGTTAAGATATTGTTTTGAAACTGTATGTAAATCATATATAGAAAACTTTTTAAATTCGTGTTCACCTAACGGGAAGAAAAATTTTTGCTACGCTGCCCCCCTTTCTTTTTTATTCTATTTTTTAAGCCGGACTACGCATCTGTGACACTTCACCAGCCACTCTCTTTGAATTCCCCCCCCATTTATTTTATTTATTTTATTTTATTTTATTTTTAATTTCTAATAAAATTATTTATACCCCTTTCCCTCAGAAACATAGTCAGTGAGCCATAGATCTCTCCACTCACTTAAATTCACTAATTAATACTATATATTCATTAAGAATCAAATTTTAAAATTTGTCACCAATCGGGAACTGAACCCAGGACTTTTGAAACTTTAAAAACGCCCATATCTCGAAAACGGTGCTGGTTAGCCCGTTTTTGACACCAGCCTGATATACTGTACTTTAGTACAGTATATTTGTAAAGCCCCTTAGGCCAACCTCTTTTATTCCCCCCCCCCTTTTTATTTTTATTTTTATTTTTAATTTATTTAATTTAAAACTTTTTATTTTTCTTTTTTTCGACAGAATTTTTAATTATCCGCTCTCTATAGTATAGTATATTTGCAAACGCACTCGTAAGTTCCAGAACCCCCTCACACCCCATCAGGGTTACTTCACCCCCCCGAGCCCTAACTTCGGACTCAGGCGTCATAGACCTATCGAGTTTGGGTTCACTGAACTCAGGGGAAAGAGACCTACCTTTTGGCCACCTTAAAATTTTTTAAATTTTTTACTTTTTATTTTATTTTATTTTATTTTTATTTATTTTTTTGAAGCCGGATTATGCATCTGTGACACTTCACCAGCCACCCTCTTTGAATTGCCTCCGATTTATTTTATTTTATTTTATTTTATTTTTAATGTTCTAATAAAATTATTTATACCCCTCTCCCTCAGAACATTGTCAGTGAGCCACAAATCTCTCCACTCACTCAAATTCACTATTTAACACTACATATTAATTAAAAACAAATTTTTAAAAAATTTTTACCAATCGGGAACTGAACCCAGGACTTTTGAAATTTTAAAAACGCCCATATCTCGAAAACGGAGCTAGTTAGCCCGTTTTTGACACCAGCCTAATATACTGTACTTTAGTACAGTATATTTGTAAAGCCCCTTAGGCCACCCTCTTTTATTCCCCCCCCTCCCCCTTTTTTATTTTCAATTTATTTTATTTAACATTATTATTTTTTGAAAAATTCTTTAATTACCCGCTTTCTATAGTATAGTATATTTCCAAACGCTCTCGTAAGCCCCAGAACCCCCTCACACCCCATCAGGGTTACCTCACCCCCCTGAGCCCTAACTTCGGACTCAGGCGTCATAGACCTATCGAGTTTGGGATCACTGAACTCAGCGGAAAGAGACCTACCTTTTGGCCCCCTTTAAACTCGGATATATCTGTAAAATCTAATAATAATTTAAATCGAATGTATGTATATTTATTAATTATTTTGGTTTGGGTATAGTGTTGCTTTATATGCTGGGCGTATAGCGTGTGCACCCTAAAAGTTTAACTGACTGACTGGGCACTTGCCCGCTGGATCTATAGACCGCCTTTTACGGCGAGACTTTTAGACGACAAAATTAATTAATTGACATTAAGTTTAATTAATTTAATTTAATTTAATTTGTTTGACTTTGTTTGAGTTATTTCGTTCTTATTTGAATCTGTACCATTTTATAATTTACAATTATTCTTATTTGACTCAACCTCGTTTGTTATTCGTCTTTACAACGAATACAAACCATAACCTGACAGAATTAAGGCGCCCCTCGGACTTTTTAAAGCCTATAACGGCGAGACTTTTAGAATTAGAATTGATTTATTGACATATTTATTTCATTTTGAATTGATTGGATTTTATTATTGAAATCTATACTTCTCACATTTTAAAATTTTAGTCACAATTATATTTATTTACGTTTGCTATTCGTCTTTACAACGAATACAAACCAAAACTTGATTTAAGGCGCGAAGCGGACATTTTAAAATGTTTACGACACCTCCAAAAGGAATAACGGGCAATGAGGACACCGTCAAATCGCCGACGGCGGTAAATAAGACCTTTTCAAAAGGCATACAAAATGAGGGGAAAACCACCTCAGTAGTTAGGAGAAGCATTGGAGAGTGGGAGGCTGGCCAGTCAGAGACACAGGGACAGAAGAAGCCTCAGACCACTCCCAAGGAAGCTTCGCCCTCGTCCTCATCCTCAACCTCATCCTCTGTGTCGGCAGAGCCCAAAAAAGCAAAGGCCGCTTCGTCCTCGTCTTCATCTGCTTTGTCAGTAGAGCCCAAAAATGCTAAAGCAATGCCCTTGAACACATACTCGAAAGAGGCCATAAGGGCCACACAAACACCATCTACGGAGTCAGAGAAATTTGCAAACAGGATCGCAGAGGCACGAGCCTGTCTATTAAAAGCAAAAATGCATTTAAACAGCTCCCGGAACACAAAGACGGAAATAAAAACAGAGGTCGTACAAGCTTTAGACAGACTGTTTCAGCTCGTGAAGGAGGCAGAAGCTGATAGGACGAAGTGCAAAGAACCAACAGTTATACAGACCGAACAAATGGTGGCGCAGAGCGCGGAAACTGTAAGAAAGGAAGAAGAAAAGATAAAAGATCTCATCGGGAAACTCAAAGAGCATGCAGACCTCATAAAAGAAAATACAGAGAGCATGGGGCATTTGAAAGATAAAATCGAAAGCATGGAAAAGCGGTCCTACGCGGGTGTAGCCGCGACTCCTATTAGTAAGCGGCCCCCGGTGCAGACAGCTCTACACTCCTTTGTAGTGACCGGAAACGATGACCAAGAGACGGGAGAGGAAGTACTCGATAGGATTAGGAAAGCAGTCAATGCTAAAGAGGGAGGATTTTCAGTAGAAAATATAAGGAAAGCAAAGGACCGAAAAATAATAGTTGGCTGTAAAACAGATGCGGAAAGGGAAAGGGTAAAAAATAGAATAATAGAATCCGGCGAAAGTCTTAAATTGGAGGACATAAAAAATAGAGACCCTCTCGTCATCCTAAAGGACGTGTTGAGTTGCAACAGTGACGGGGACATCCTAAGCGCGCTGAGGAACCAGAATAAAAGAATGTTCCTAAACCTGGACACTCAAGAAAACCGATGTGAGATAGCATACAAAAAACGCACCAGAAACCCCCACACGAGTCACATAGTGATGAGGGTGTCTCCCAAAATGTGGCAGAGACTGACCGAAGCCGAGTCGGTCCTCATAGATCTGCAGAGGATAAGAGTAGCAGACCAGTCTCCTATCGTACAGTGCTCGCTTTGCCTGGGGTATGGACACGGCAGACGTTTTTGTCAGGAGACGCAGGCAAAGTGCAGTCATTGCGGGGGACCTCATATGAGGGCAGAATGCACCGACCGGCTTGAGGGTGCGGCCCCGTCTTGCTGCAACTGCGTGCGTTCAAAGTTGGATAAGACTGACCATAACGCCTTTAGCCAGGAATGCCCCATCAGGATTAAATGGGATGCCATAGCACGATCAAGGGTGGCATATTGCTAAGGTGGTCCCGGGAAAAAATTCAGTCTCTCCAAAAAGACCATACCTCGTGGCACAAACCAATCTGCAAAGGAAGGCGTTAGCCACAAATGAAATTATGCTTGAGGCAGACAAAAAGGGGGTGGCTTTTGCACTGCTCCAGGAGCCGTACATCGGAAATTTGGGTAGAATGAAAGACTACCACGGTGCTAGAATATACCAGCACACCGGCGATGGAGATGGCGTCATCAAATCAGCAATTGCGGTCTTCGATGATGATATAGACGTCGTTCAGTGTCCCAAATTCACCACGCCCAACATCATAGTGGTACAGATGAGGACAAGCGCCTGGGACATCGTGGTGGTCTCATTCTACCTAGAACCGAAACCAGCACTGATAGGGCCATACCTGGAGCAGCTTATCAAGATAGAGAGGAGTTTTGGCCGAAGAATTATCTTGGGTGGAGACGCAAATGCCAAAAACTCCTGGTGGGGTAGCTGCAACATCGATCAGAGAGGGATCGAAATGGCCGGTGCTCTAGAGGAAATGGGACTGCAGGTGCTAAACATAGGCGACACTCCGACGTTTTTCACAGTGAGGGGGACCACACTGTACACCAGCTTTGTAGACGTCACGGCATGTACGGTGGACCTGCTCGACCTGGTGGAGGACTGGAGAGTGGACGAAACCATGACGAGTTCAGATCATAACACCATCATTTTTAAAATTAAACTGGAAAGGGCAAAGGGCTTGGACATAATTAGAACTACTAGGAAATATAATAGTAAAAAAGCCAACTGGGAACAATTTCGTGAGAAATTGGACCAGTTGCTACAAGAAAATAATATATGCAAAATTGAATTAGATAAAATAAATAACAAAACCGAATTGGAAACTAAAATAGAATTATACATTAACATAATCATAGAAGCATGCAATCTAAGCATACCAAAGATTAAGCCTAACAGAAAAGTTAAATTACCTTGGTGGTCTGATGAGCTCGACATGATGAAAAAGGAGGTCACCACTAGGAAGCGCAGAGTCCGCTGTGCAGCGCCGATCCGGAGGGAGAAAGTCGTCGAGGAGTACCTGGAAATAAAAGAAAAATATGAGGAAGCAGAAAGAACGGCCCAAACAGAAAGCTGGAAAAGCTTCTGTACGAAACAGGACAAAGAAGGTCTCTGGGAGGGAATTTATAGGGTTATAGGTAGGACGCTCAAAAGAAAAGAGGATCTGCCCCTTATTAAAGAAGGGAAGGAGTTAAACCACCACGAATCTGCCACATTGCTGGCGGAGGTATTCTACCCCGAGGACAGGAAGGAAGATGATAATGAGGAGCACAGGCGTACCAGAATGGAAGCCGAAAAAGTAAACGAGATGGGCCATGATGAAGGTCATGACCCACCGTTTACTCAGGAAGAATTAATTTACACTGTTGCAAGCTTCAATCCTAAAAAAGCCCCGGGGATGGATGGCCTTACGGCCGATATTTGCCAGCAATCTATTAAACACAATCCAGAGCTGTTCCTATCACTGGCAAACAAATGCCTAGAGCTGGGCTACTTCCCGAAGCTCTGGAAGGAGGCCACTGTAGTAATACTAAGGAAACCTGGGAAGGAGAGCTACACAACTCCCAAGGCATATAGGCCAATAGGACTGTTGCCAGTGATGGGAAAAGTATTGGAAAAAATGCTTATGGGCAGAATAAAATGGCACATCACACCCGGACTTAGCACACGCCAGTACGGGTTTATGCCACAGAAGAGCACCGAAGACTCCCTCTATGACCTGCTGCAGCTTATACGAGACAAGCTTAATAATAAAAAATTGATCGTTATGATATCACTGGACATAGAGGGAGCCTTTGACAGTGCATGGTGGCCAGCCATAAAAACCGGGCTGGCGAAAGCGAAATGCCCGATAAATCTAAGAAGAGTGGTGGACAGCTACCTAGAACACAGAAAGGTCAGAGTGAGATACGCCGGACAGGAGATCGCCAGGGTAACCAACAAGGGTTGTGTGCAGGGTTCGATAGGGGGCCCAACTTTTTGGAATATTTTACTCGACCCCCTGCTTAAAGGCCTAGTACAAAGGGGAGACTACTGCCAAGCTTTCGCCGACGACGTGGTATTGGTATTTGATGGAGACTCCGCAATGGAGGTCCAGCGACGTGCCAATGACGCCCTCGGGTATGTTCATCAGTGGGGAGTCAGCAATAAGTTAAAATTCGCACCGCATAAGACGAATGCGATGGTGATCACGCGGAAGCTTAAGCATGACACCCCACTGCTGAGCATGGGTGGGGTCGACATTGGTATGTCGCGGGAAATCAAAGTCCTTGGGCTGACCATAGACGACAAGCTGACATTCAATGCCCATGCATCTAATGTCTGTAAAAAAGCATTAAATTTTTATAAGCAGTTGTCTAGGGCGGCCCGGATTAGTTGGGGACTTCATCCGGACGTGATTCGTACCATCTACGTGGCAGTGGTCGAACCAACCATCATGTATGCGGCAAGTGCATGGGCACCTGCAGCCAAAAAGCTGATGGTGCGCAAACAATTAAACGCGGTCCAAAGGGGTTTTGTACAGAAACTGTGCAAATCCTATCGCACGGTCTCTTTGAACTCGGCACTGGTACTGGCTGGGGTACTACCCCTTGACCTTCGAATACAAGAGGCAGCTGCCCTATATAAGGCAAGGAGGGGGGTATCACAGCCAGCGCTAGGAGACAGGGAGATTGAGCGACGTACCGCGTATGATAGAACCCCACATCCGGCCAAGTATATAAGCCTGCAGTTCATATGCCTGGCAGACCAGGAACAGGTCAGAAATCACTGCACTCAAGCAGTGCAGATTTACACGGACGGCAGCAAAATCGAGGGCAAGGTTGGGGCGTCATTGTCCCACTGGAGAAATAATGCGGAAATCAAAAGCCAAAAAATTTTGCTGTCGCCCCATTGCACCGTCTACCAGGCGGAACTGCTGGCTATATGTGTGGCAACACGGGAAGTCTTGCGTAGCCCAGAATGTAGCTTTGGGATATACAGCGACTCTAGGTCGTCGTTGGAAACTGTCGCAAACCACCGCTCTCTCCATCCCCTCTCAGTCGAAATACGGGAGAACCTTCGACACTGTAAGGATATATCCAAAAAAGTTGAACTTTTTTGGATAAAAGCTCATGCAGGACTGGAGGGTAACGAGAGAGCGGACCAGTTGGCTAAGGACGCTGCTTTAAAAACGAAAACAAGGCCAAACTACGACAAATGCCCGATATCATTCGTCAAGCGGCAGATCCGCGAGGACACGCTTGACGAATGGAATCAAAGATACAGATCCGAGGGCACAGCCGGCGTCACGAAATTATTTTTCCCGGACGCTATCCAAGCGTACAGACACATAAGACAACTAAAACCGACAGGGACATTGACACAAATTTTGACTGGGCACGGTGGGTTTTCTGAATACCTGAACAGGTTTAAATGTAAGGAAAACCCATCGTGCATATGTGACCCTGACAAACAAGAGACGGTAGAACACATACTGACAGACTGCCCCGCCTATGACCTGGAAAGGTATGACATCGAACAGGAACTGGAAATGAAAATAGAAACAAGTAACTTAAACACTTTGATAACAAGTAAAGATACTAGAGACAAATTTATTGAGTATTCTATAAAACTAGCCAGTAGGGTTATCAGGAGGAACAAGTAAGCACTATGCTTAGTATTCATATTTAAATAATAATATATAACAGTAGCATAATGTAAACTGCTGAAAATGTCCGAACTAAACAGTAACGAAACCCTAATGTCATAAAATTTACCAAACCCGATATATGTTTTCTATAGCTATAAGAATAAATATAAATAATTCCCATAGATTTAAGAATGATGCCAATTCGTAATGTGACGAATGTAATAGCCCTAAATTAAATGTAAATTGATGTATATGTCCCACAGACATAAGAATATATAATTGTAAATGAAAAAATGTGACGTAGATTTAAATGTACTTATATAGGTACAGAGATAAGGAAATAACCATTGTATGAAAGATAGAAATGACCAAAAATGTAAAAAACTAGAAATGTAACAAAATTATAGTAAATAAGGTCTCTGATCATGTCAGAGGGACATTGTAAGGCAGGAGTGTGGTTTTAGCCGGTAAGAGTCCGGCACTGCCCAGACTGGCTCATAAGTGAGGCAGCCTGGGCGTCCATGAGGATTTCCCACTCCTGCCAAAAAAAAAAAAAAAAAAAAAAAAAAAAAAAAACCTAACCTAACCTAACCTAACCTAACCTAACCTAACCTAACCTAACCTAACCTAACCTAACCTAACCTTTTTTTTTTTTTTTTTTTTGTTCGGGGTGGAAAATCCTCATGGATGTCCTCCGCCCTGGGGCGGGCGAAGGGGTCTGTCAGACTCTTACTGACTAAAAACCACCCCGGTGTTCCATCTCACACCTACGCCGGGGTCGCGGGAACGTTCAAATCTTCCGCGACCCCGACTGGTGCCAGCCCGCCTCTGCGGGCTCCGTCTCGTCGAGCGGGGGGAGTGAGGTGTTTGACTCCCCCCGCGACGTCTAAGAGGGGCGCGCGTGGAACACTACGCGCCGCCACCTCGGGTCCAGATGTATGGGGGGCGGTGAGACGCCAGTACACCCGTTATCGAAGACGTCGTCGTCGGGTCCCTGACGAAGAAGCCGCGCTGTATGAGGTGTACCGCGCGGCTAAGGGGACTCTGTGGCTGGCCATCGGCGAGGCGAAGACGCGAGCCAGGGAAGGGATGTTGGAGACTCTAGACGGGGATCCGTGGGGGCGCCCTTATCGAGCGGTTCGAGGGAAACCTAACCTAACCTAACCTAACCGGCCAAAGACAGAAAGGTCATCGTGGGTTGCCGAAGCGAGGAAGAAAGAGAAATATTAAAGGACAGAATCCAGAAGGCGGGTAATCACCTTAACGTCGACGATATCAGGAACAAGGACCCACTCTTAATCTTCAAAGACGTCTTGACGTATAATAGTGACGATGATATCCTTCTCGCTCTGAGAAATCAGAACGAGAGGATATTTAGAGGGAGACAAACAGGACAACAGAGTGGAGATCCGATACAAAAAGAGAACAAGAAACCCTCTTATGAATCATGTCGTCGTTAGGGTGTCCCCTAGAATATGGACTAGGATTATGGACGCGGAGACCGTGCAGATTGACCTGCAGCGCATCCGAATCGCGGACCGATCTCCCCTCGTCCAGTGTTCCCTTTGTCTGGGGTACGGCCATGGCAGGCGTTTCTGTAAAGAAACAGTCGAGAAATGTAGCCATTGCGCCGGGCCCCACAAAAAGGCGGACTGTTCTGACTGGCTCGCTGGTGCAGCGCCGACTTGCTGCAATTGCACGCATGCCAAACTCGCAAATGCAGAGCACAATGCGTTCAGTCAGGACTGCCCGATAAGGAGGAAGTGGGACGCCCTGGCGAGAGCCACAACGGCGTATTGCTAAGGTGGTCACGGGCAGGGGAGCACTCGGGAGCGGCACTCCCACCAGCGAAGCTTCATACCTTATACTACAGGCAAACCTGCAGAGGAAGCAGCTCGCCACCAATGAACTGATGATAGAAGCGGATCGCAGAAAAGCAGCCATAGCTCTGCTTCAGGAACCCTACGTGGGGGGCTCAAGTAGTATGAAGAACTACAGAGGGGTGAGGATCTTCCAGAACACTAGCCCAGGGGAAGGAAATGTCAAAGCGGCCATTGCAGTGTTTAATCACGACTTTGACATCATACAGTACCCGATTCTCACTACAAATAACATCGTTGTGGTGAGAATCCGAACGCTGGCCTGGGAGATCACCGTGGTATCATACTACTTTGAGCCCGATCAACCCATAGAGCCGTACCTGGAACACATAAAGGAGATCCGAGAAAAGCTGGGACCCCTGAGGATAATCATTGGTGGCGATGCTAACGCCAAAAGTAGTTGGTGGGGGAGCGACAGGGTCGATCCGAGGGGCGAGGATTTTTCTGGCGCGTTGGAGGAAATGTCCTTGCAGGTGCTGAACGACGGAGACAAACCTACCTTCGACACGATCAGAGGAGAGCGAAGACTGACTAGCCATGTCGACGTTACGGCCTGCTCAGAGGATATGCTCAACCTGGTGGACGACTGGAAAGTCGTCGAAGACCTGACGTGTTCGGACCACAATGGCATGGCATTTAAAATAAAATTACAAAAATCAAAAGGAATTAACATAAACAGAACTACTAGGATTTACAACACAAAAAGGGCTAGCTGGGACCGATTTCATGAGAAACTGGCCCAGCTAATGAAAGATAATAGCATAAACAAAATAGAAATAGACCAAACCCAAACAAATAAAGAATTAGACAAATTTACAGAAAAATATATACAACAGATTATTAAAACATGTAACGAGATGTTAAAGAAAAAGAAAACAAATGAAACACTTACCATGCCATGGTGGACCGAAGAGCTCGAGGAGATGAAAAGGAAAGTCGCCACTAGGAAGCGCAGGATCCGATGTGCAGCGCCGATCCGGAGGTCGAAGGTTGTCAGCGAGTACCTGCAAGAAAAAGAAAAGTATGAGTTGGCAGCGATAAGAGCACAGGTAGACAGCTGGAAAAATTTCTGTGGTAAGCAGGACAAGGAAAGCCTTTGGGAGAGCATATACCGCGTCATAAAAGGCACTACCAAACGCCATGAAGACATCCCATTGGTCAAAGATGGTCACCAACTGGACCAGAAGGAGTCAGCCAGTACCCTGGCGGAGACCTTTTTCCCGGAGGACCTTGAAAATGATGACAACTTATACCACAGGCAGACTAGAGTCACTGCAGCAAACGTAAATAACTGGAGGCATGATGAAGTACATGACCCAGCATTTACGGTCGAAGAACTCCGGGCCGCGACGGAGAGTTTTAATCCAAAAAAGGCTCCGGGAATAGATGGTCTTACCGCAGACATTTGTAGCCAGGTTGTCTCCAAAAATTTGGAACTTAACCTGGCACTCATGAACAAGTGCCAGGAACTTGGCCACTTCCCAACTCCCTGGAAAGAGGCGACGGTAGTAGTTTTGCGAAAGCCTGGCAAGGATGATTACACAAACCCGAAGTCCTACAGGCCCATTGGCCTGTTACCGGTCATGGGGAAGATCCTGGAGAAAATGATAGTCAGTAGACTAAAGTGGCATTTGCTCCCGAGATTGAGCCCCCGACAATACGGCTTCATACCTCAGAGAAGCACTGAGGACTCCCTCTATGACATGATACAACATCTGTGCGGAAAACTCCACGATAAAAAACTTGTAACCGTAATATCACTGGACATAGAGGGAGCCTTCGATAGTGCCTGGTGGCCCGCAATCAAGATCAGACTTGCCGAAGAAGAGTGTCCGGTAAACATCCGGCGACTCATGGACAGCTACCTACAGGACCGTAAGGT
Source organism: Xanthia icteritia (assembly GCA_949128155.2). Lineage (NCBI taxonomy): Eukaryota > Metazoa > Arthropoda > Insecta > Lepidoptera > Noctuidae > Xanthia > Xanthia icteritia. The sequence continues at coordinate 21,095,337 of OX421950.2, read as the reverse complement.
CCGGGTGAGGTACGCCGGAGAAGAGTACACAAAAGACACTCAAAAGGGATGCGTTCAGGGATCGATTGGCGGGCCGATTCTCTGGAATCTTCTCCTTGATCCACTCCTCAAGGGACTCGAACGCCGGGGTGACTATTGTCAGGCTTTCGCAGATGACGTGGTGTTGGTGTTTGCCGCGGATACGGCGCTGGAGGTGGAGGGACGAGCCAATGCCGCACTCGCGTATGTTCAGGCGTGGGGTGTCAAGAACAAATTGAAATTCGCGCCGCACAAAACTCACGCAATGGTGCTCACCAGAAAGTTGAAATTTGACACACCACGACTAAGCATGGGCGGGATCGACATCCGTTTGTCTAACGAAATAAAGATCCTGGGGCTCACCATTGACAATAAGTTGACGTTTAACAGCCACGTGGCAAATACATGCAAAAAGGCGTTAAACATATACAAACAGCTTTCACGAGCCGCCAGGATCAGTTGGGGTCTCCACCCCGAAATCATCAGGACTATCTATATGGCCACGGTGGAGCCCATCGTTACCTACGCAGCCGGCGCCTGGGCTAAGGCAACAAACAAGATCGGGGTAAAAAGACAGCTGAACGCGGTACAGAGGGGCTTTGCGCAGAAGCTGTGTGGAGCGTATAGAACCGTTTCGCTGAATTCGGCGCTGATGCTGGCTGGGATACTGCCTCTCGACATCCGGATTCGGGAGGCAGCATCGTTGTATGAGGCTAAGAGGGGAGTACCCCAGCCAGAATTAGCAGATAGAGAGTTAGAGCGCAGACTGTCCTTTGCTGAAACCCAGCACCCGGCAAGACATATGCGCCTCGACTTCGTTAGTCTGGTAGACCAGGAGGAGTTAAATTCCCACGTGCACCAAGCAGTCTCAATCTACACCGATGGCAGCAGGATTGAGGGCAAGGTCGGAGCAGCATTGTCTCTTTGGAGCAATGCAGCCGAAACCAAAACTCTCAAACTTAAGCTGGCATCGTACTGCACTGTCTACCAGGCTGAACTCCTGGCCATATGTCATGCTACAAAAATCATCCTGCGACGAGGCGAGGCCAGTTTCGCTATTCTAAGCGACTCGCGCTCTGCCTTGGAAACGGTTGCTAACCCATATTCCCTCCACCCCTTGGCTGTCGAAACTAGAAGCAACATCGAGGACAGCAGACTCCAGAACAAGGAAATTTCCTTGTTCTGGATCAAAGCACATGCAGGAATGGAGGGGAACGAGCGCGCGGACCAACTGGCAAAAGAGGCTGCACTGTATTCCAGGAGGAAACCTGACTATGACGGTTGCCCAGTTTCATTCGTCAAGAGACACATTCGTTTGCGGTCTCTTGACGAATGGAATGTACGCTACCAGGAGGGACAAACAGCGGCTGTCACCAAGATCTTCCTCCCAGATGCAGTAGAAGGATACAAAATAGTGAGGAAAATCAGACCGGCAGGCTTGACGACACAGGTGATGACGGGGCACGGTGGGTTCTCAGAATACTTGCACCGATTCAAGTGTAAGGGGGACCCATCGTGCATCTGTGAACCAGGGGTGGCTGAGTCTGTCCCACACCTCCTGTTTAGCTGTCCAGTCTACGCAAAGCTTAGATCTGAAACTGAGCAAATACTTGACTGTGACATAAAACCCGATAATGTACATATAATAATTGCAAATAAAGAACTGAGACAGAAATTTATAGAATACAGTGTGCAAATAGTAAAGATAGTAGTAAACAGGAATAGATAAATAAGTTATGTTAATATATATTTGGTAAATTATATAACATAAACATATCAAACTAAGTTTGTAGAAAATAAAAATAAGTTATGTTTGCAAAGTAAGCTATGGAATAAGGACAAAAATTGTTAAATATAGGTAGTAAAAATAAATTGATAAATAAGTTATGTTGGCTATATATTGTTTAATATATGCGAAAACATAAGAAATAAGAGAGTAGAAAATAAGAAATCAGTAGAATAATTTTTGTTTTGACACCAGTAAAAGTAGTAATGTAATACATGTAGTAATTAAGGCAACTTGTCAGAAATATATATATAAATAAATAAATATACTAACCAGAAAAAAAAAGGTCTCTGATCACGTCAGAGGTAACACGAAACGCCCTGTGATGACGGGTGAATATAGAAAAAAAAAAAAAAAAAAAAAACCTAACCTAACCTAACCTAACCTAACCTTTTTTTTTTTTTTTTTTGTTCCGGGGTGGAAAATCCTCATGGATGTCCTCCGCCCTGGGGGGGGCAGAGGGGTCTGTCAGACTCTTACTGACTAAAAACCACCCCGGTGTTCCCAACCCACACCTACGCCGGGGATCGCGGGAACAAAAGCGACTTCCGCAATCCCCGACTGGTGCCGGCCCGCCTCTGCGGGCCTCTCCTCAGGTCAGCGGAGGGAGTGAGGTGTTTGACTCCCTCCGCGACGTCCAAGAGGGGCGCGCGTGGAACACTACGCGCCGCCGCCTCGGGTCCTGTTGAATGGGGGGCGACGGACGTCCCCATGTCCGTCACCCCTGGACCCATTTAGGGGGGCTGGAAGAGGGCGTTGTCCGCCCTCCGCCGACGCCCGGTGCGCCTGCTGCGGATCGGGAGTAGAGTCGTGATCTCCCTCTCCCTCTCCGCAGCCTCCTTCTGCGAGATGACAGTTTCGCAGAAGGAGACCACCGCGTCCCAGGACTCTTCGCTGCCGACCATCGCACTCACTACGGCCGGCAGCGACAGGTCACTGCCTACTTCACTGATGAGGGCACGGCGCGGCTCCTCCCAAGCGGCACACTCTGCCAGCGTATGCTGCGCCGTGTCCTCCCGGCAGTCGACGCAGTGGTGACACCGAGCGTCCGGCTCCCTGTTTATGCGACACAGGTACTTCCCGAAGCAGCCATGCCCCGAGAGCACCTGCGTCGCCCGAAACGACAGGGAGCCGTGCCTTCTCCCGAGCCAGTGGTCGAGCACTGGCCGGACCGCCTCGATGGTGCCGAGGCCGGCGGTAGGGCTCGAAAGCCTGTTCCGCCATTCCGCCACCAGGACCTCGCGGAGCTGTGACCGGCGCAGCTCCAAATGTTGCTGCGTCAGTCGCTCGCCCCGCGCCCGCGTTTCCTCGCGCCACCAGTACAGTGACGCGAGCACCTTCGCCTCCAGGTCCCAGGGCGGGGATCCGGCCAGTATACAACCCGCCTCGTAGGAGATCGTGCGATAACCCCTTATGACTCTGACGGCCATAGCCCGCTGCGGTTTCCGCAGAACGATTAAGCTGTTGGCCGTCAGGTCAGCCGCCCAGATCGGGGCCCCATACAGGGCCATCGATCGCACGATCCCCACGTAGAGCCGCCTACAGGCGGCGCTCGGGCCCCCCAGATTGGGAAGCAGCGTTGACAGCGCCCCAGCCGCGCCCAACAACTTGGGCGCAAGCCGCCGGAAGTGGGGGCCGAAATTCCACCGGCTGTCGAGCACCAATCCTAGGTACTTCATGGTAGACTCGACAGCTATTTGGGCCCCCCCCACCACGATGTGTAATCCCGGCGGCGGCGCCCGCCGGGGGCCATGAAAGACCATGGCCTCCGACTTGTTGAGGGCCACCTCCAGGCCTAGGCGCCGTATGCGGCCCACCACCTGTGAGACCGCAGCCGTCGCCAGCAACGCTGCCTCCCTGTAAGAGCTCCCCCGGGCCGTGACCAGCGTGTCGTCCGCGTAACACGTCAGGTCCACGCCCGGCTGGAGCTCGCCCCGCAGCACCCAGTCGTACCCGATGTTCCACAGGAGCGGTCCCACGACCGAGCCCTGCGGAACACCGCACGACATGCGGCGTTGCTTTCCGCCATCACGTCCCACGTAGGTGACACACCTCTCCGCCAAATAAGCCCCAACAATGCGGCGGAGGTAGGGAGGCACCCGATGGTAACGCAGTGCCTCCCGAATACAACTCCAGGGCAGGGTGTTGAAGGCGTTAGAAATGTCCAAGGACACCGCCAACATCACCCCGCCCCGAGACACCGCTTCCTCCGCCAGGGCTCTCACTCGCGATATAGCGTGGATAGTGGAGCGCCCATGCCGAAACCCGAACTGGCTATCGTCCAGGTCCGGCCCCTCTCTGCACAAGTGGCTTACGAGGCGGGCTGCGATAATCCGCTCGAGCAGTTTTCCCACCTCGTCTAGCAGCACTATGGGCCGGTACGCGGACGGCGAGTCCGCAGGGCGCCCCGCCTTCCTGAGCAGGACCAGACGACCAGATTTCCACTGAGTGGGAAACTGGCCCCGCTCTAGGCACGCTGAGAAGAGTCCTGTCAGTTGGGGCTCAAGCTCCTTCAGAGCGAGGGCTAGCACTAAGCCGTGGATGCCATCGGGCCCCGGAGCAACGGTTTTTGCCCGGAGCCGCATCACGGCCGCCCTCATCTCTGCCTGTGTCACCCGTGGGACGCTGGCGTTCTCTTCCTCAAGCTCTGTGGCTGTGGGCAATGCCATCGGTGGCGGAGCATGCTCCGCTCTCGCCGGGAAGAGGGCTGCGACCACCTCCTCCAGCAGCTCTGGTTGGAGACTCTCCGTAAGCGGAGGCGCCCAGGCCCGGAGTTTCCCCCGGACCGCACGATAAGGGCGCCCCCATGGATCACGGTCCAGAGTCTCCAAACTCTCCTCCCTAGCACGCGTCTTCGCCTCACCTATGGCCAGCCACAGAGCCTGCTTCGCCGCGCGGTACACCTCATACAGCGCGGCTTCTTCGTCAGGGACCCGACGACGTCTTCTCCGGTATCGGGTGTACTGGCGTCTGACGTCTATACACGTGACGCGCATCTGCGCGATTTCGGCAGACCACCAGTACACCTGGCGCCTTGTAAATTGCGTGTGAACCCGGGGCATGGACGCGTCGCAAATTTGCGTCATCGCCCCGTGGAACCACTGCGCCTCCTCATCGACGTCGACGGGTCCGGCAGTTGCCGACTCCCGGAACCAGGCCTGGACAAAAGCGGCCTCCTCGAGCAATTCCCTGTCAATGCGCTTTCGCGCCCAGCGCGGACCGTCCGTCCGCGGGGCCGACGGACTGCGGCCGCCCGCGGTCTGGGCGGAGACATCGAAACGAATGTATCGGTGATCCGACAACGTCTCCACCTCCACGGCGACACGCCAGTCGTGGACACGGCTCGCGACAGCGGGGCTAGCGAACGAGACGTCCACAATAGACCCGCCCCGCTGCCGCACGCACGTGTACTCCGAACCCCGGTTGAGGACGGCCAAGCCGGTCGTGACCGCCCACTCCTCCAGCGCCTCGCCCTTAGCATCGGTGATCGGAGATCCCCACGCCGCAGACTTGGCGTTAAGATCCCCGAGCAACAGCACCGGGCGAGGATGGAACCGGCCAACGACGGCACCCAACTCGACAAGGAAGCTCTCGAAGTCGGCGAGACTCTTGTTGGGCGAGAAATATGCCCCAACAATACCAATGCCGTCCGCGAGGGCGGCTACCCAGCCATGACCTCGGGACGGGTTGACAAGAGCCCCGCCGATGATGGCCACCAAACCGTCCAAGTCACCCAACCAGTTATCCCTGGCGGGGACAAAATACGGCTCGGCGACCACAGCCACGTGAATCGACCACTCTGCCATACTCTGCAGCAAGAGATCCTGAGCTCTGGCAGAGTGGTTGATGTTGCCCTGGAGGACATGGAACAGCGCCATTAGGCACAGTCCATCCCCTCCGCACCATTCCTAGGCCGGGAGTCGGCCGGAGGGCAGCCAGGCTGAGGGGGGTGTAAAGAGCCCCCGGCAGCCTTGGTTGCCCCTCTCTTTTTTTTATTGTTGCCCTTTGGGGCGCCACAGGCCTTTCCGCCGGCTCTGTGCCCCGCGGGCCTCCCTGCAGCTGTACACAGGCTGCAGTTCGGTGCCTCGGAGCACTCGGCCGCCTTGTGGCCGGGCCGACCACAGCGGAAACACTGATCGCTGCGGTCTGTTTCGCAGGTGCACCGTGCCCTGACATGCCCAATGTCCAGGCAACGGTAGCACCGCATGGCCCTGGGCTGCAGCAATCTTGCTCTTGCTGCAACCCACCCCACCAGCAATCGACCCTGGTCAGCGACCTTGTTCGCCGCTGCCACCGGGCACCGCACCCAAATCGTGCCGAGCCCGGAGGCATCGGCGCGGATGTCGCCTGTGTGCACGGCGCCAGGCGGACACCCTCCGTCTCGGGCGATGGCCGCCACGACCTCAGCCGGTGTCGTCGAGTCGTCCAGGCCATCGACGCGCAGTTCAGCGCTCTTTACGGGCCTGGACACCCGGACGTCCTCCGGGTTGAGGACCTCCCTCAGCTTGGCAGCCAGGATGTCCGCCTTTTCGCTGCTCGAGGCACCCGATAGCTCGAACAGCCGCGCCCCCGTTACCGTCGGCCTCAATTTGAAGCCGGTCGGTGTGCCAAGGTCAGGGAATGCGATCTTGGCTTTTGCCTCCTCGAGGACCGTCTTGTACAGCAGACCCCTCTCCACGGCTCCGGGCTGCAGCGTGATCACTACAGCCGCGGAGCGTGGGGCACGTGCTCTGCGCGGCCTCTTCGTCTTGGTGGCTGCGGCAGCGGGCGGAGCGGGTGGCGTTGCCGCCTTTCCCTTCTTCTTCCGGCTGTGCTTGACCACTGTCGCCCAGGACTCCTCCGTGGGCACGGGCGCGTTCGCCGAGGGTGCACCTGTGTGGGAAGGGGGTGCGGGCGCTCCCTCCGAGGGCTTCCCTGGCCCCTGTGCGGGCTTTTTGGCCCCCTTCCCAGACATCGCCGGTTTGGCCGCTGTGATTGCGATTGCAGGCCCCGGCTTAGCGACCTCCTCCGTCCTCCGCTTGTCCGCTGCAAGCGGTGGTCGGAGGGTCTGGACCGGGAGGAGTCTCGACTCCAGGGCCTGCAGACGGGCATTCACCATGCCCCCACATTGCAGCATGCAGATACGTGCGATCTTCTCTAGATCCACATCCGCAAGTATGGGGGCAGACGACGACGATGACGGGGCGACGGCCATAGAGGAGCCGGCAGCGGCGGGAGCTGCACGCTCTTGCCCTCTCAATTCTGTCCTCTGGGCGGCGAACTCCCGCTTGAGGTCCTCTAGTTCGGATCGGAGACGGCTGTTCTCCTCCCACAACTTAGCCGTCTCATCCGAGCTCGTGCGATTAAGGAGGACCCCAACCGCCTCCTTAATGCCATCCGCCGCCTCCTTTAAAGCGCGCGTGAATGTGCCCTTTAGGTTGCCTGATTTGGTGGCAACCTTCAGGACGACCTCCACACCGTCCATCACCTGGCGACTGAGGGCCACCGCTGAGAGATCTTCGGCAGCGGCTATGCGAGCAGACCGCCGGTCTCTAGACTGACTGGCCATTACAGCCACTTCATCCAGGGCCACTGCCCGTCTCTCCTCTCTCTTAGCGGAGTTCATTTCCCCCTTTGTGGCGACCAAGGAAACGAGGTTTTGGGTAGAAGCACCCTCCACTTGTTTGGTCCCCGAGTCCCCACTACCTCCGCTGGGTGCCGGCGTGTCGGGGCGCTTGAGGAAGCGCCCTTGAGGGTCGCGCGACGTGGAAGGAGCTTTCGCTCCAGCAATTGCGCGACCTCGCCCTCTTCTACCTGTCGGTATTTTAGCGGCCGGTAGGTTCTCCTCACTAGAAGAGAGGCCTGCCAGCCCTGCCAGCTTTTCCTTTCCTTTACGCGAGCGTTTTCCGCGTTTCCAAAATTTGGAATGACGCTCAGCCTCTTCCGTTCGTGAATGCTTTGAGCTTGCGCTCGCCACACTCACCACACTCATCCTTTCGGATGTGGTGTCAGAATCTGACACCGCACCCACACCCATCTGCTCGATCAGCACGATCGGCACTTCTTCTGATTTTTTGTTTTTGTTTTGGTCTTCCATATAAGTCCCACGAGTAGATATAGGTCACAAATGTCCACCGGGCAGAGCCTAGATACCCGGTAAGCCTACATACTGTAGAGTGCGGCAGGTGCTCTACAGGGGAAGCGCTAACGACTGGACTCCCTCCAGCCATTCATCCTCTCACCGCGCTTCAAAGCTTAGGATTGGGTGGTTTTTTATCTTAGAGGTAGCCTTCCTCTGGGCCAGGCAATGAAGCCAAGCCCCCGGCGGCGGCATTAAACATGCCTCCGTCCGCTGTCCGGCAACCCGACTCAGCGAACCCGCCGAAAGTTCTCTCCCAAGGAGAGAACACGCGCCGCTTTGGTGTGCCTACACCGCAGCGGCATGGTCGCGTCCAATGTCGATCGACTATCGTCGACCGATCAGGAGCGACCCCATCCCGGTGTCTCTCTTAGTCTGGTCTCTCACTTGGACCTTTCCGGCATGAGTAACTCTACCGGCAGAGCCCCAAGATCATTTAGACGCACAAGCCCCACCACGACAACAACGTGGAGACACCTTCGGTGGGGAACCTAACCTAACCTTTTTTTTTTTTTTTTTTTTTTTGTCGCTGAGAAATGCTTTATGCATTGCCGCTCGTGGGGGACGAGACGGGGTATGTGGGACTCCTGTCAGAATGACAGTATACCCACTAAAACTCAGCGGTGTTCCCACATCGCCGTGATGGGAGGGCCATGGGAAACCGGCTCAGCCTTTACATCCACAACCCTCCCGGCGCATGCCCGCCTAGCTGGCGGGCCCCGCATGCCCCCCAGGTTGGGGGGCTACGGGAATGGCCGGGAACACCTGGCCAATCCCGTCCGACACTGGTGGAGGCCTGTGCAATACAGGCAAGGGTGCCCCCGCACCCGTTGCCTGCTGGCCTCCACCTGGGAGGAGTCGGAGATGACTATCAAATTGACGTCTTCTTCGACCCCTCCTCCGCCTTCGGAGCGGCGCCGCGTGAGGATCGTCCTCCCGCGCGCGCTCTGCCGACTCCTTCTGGGACATGACATGTTCGCAGAAGGAGGCGACTGCCGCCCAGGACCTTTCATTCCCCAGCATGGAACCTAACCTAACCTAACCTAACCTAACCTAACCTTTTTTTTTTTTTTTTTTTTGTTCGGGGTGGATAATCCTCATGGATGTCCTCCGCCCTGGGGCGGGCGAAGGGGTCTGTCAGACTCTTACTGACTAAAAACCACCCCGGTGTTCCATCTCACACCTACGCCGGGGTCGCGGGAACGTTCAAATCTTCCGCGACCCCGACTGGTGCCAGCCCGCCCCTGCGGGCTCCGTCTCGTCGAGCGGGGGGAGTGAGGTGTTTGACTCCCCCCGCGACGTCTAAGAGGGGCGCGCGTGGAACACTACGCGCCGCCACCTCGGGTCCAGATGTATGGGGGGCGACGGACTTCCCCGGGTCCGTCGCCCCTGGACCCATTTAGGGGGGCTGGAAGAGGGCGTTGTCCGCCCTCCGCCGACGCCCGGTGCGCCTGCTGCGGGCCGGGTGAGAGGATGAAATCTCTCTCTCCCGTTCCGCAGCCTCCTTCTGCGAGATTACTACTTCGCAGAAGGATACCACCGCGTCCCAGGACTCCTCGCTGCCGACCATTGCATTCACAACGGCCGACAGCGACAGGTCACTGCCTACTCCTGAGATGAGGGCACGGCGCGGCTCCTCCCAAGCGGCACACTCTGCCAGCGTGTGCCGAGCCGTGTCCTCCCGACAGTCGACGCAGTGGTGACACCGGGCGTCCGGCTCCCTGTTTATGCGACACAGGTACTTCCCGAAGCAACCATGCCCCGAGAGCACCTGTGTCACCCGAAATGACAGGGAGCCGTGCCTCCTCCCGAGCCAGAGGTCGAGCACTGGCCGGACCGCCTCGATGGTGACGAGGCCGGCGGTAGGGCGTGAAAGCCTGTCCCGCCATTCCGCCACCAGGACCTCGCGAAGCTGCGACCGACGCTGCTCCAAATGGCGCTGCATCGGTCGCTCGCCCCGCGCCCGCGCTTCCTCGCGCCACCGATACAGTGACGCGAGTACCTTCGCCTCCAGGTCCCAGGGCGGGGATCCGGCCAGTGCACAAGCCGCCTCGTGGGAGATCGTGCGGTACCCCCTGATGACTCTGACGGCCATAGCTCTCTGCGGCTTTCGCAGCACAGAGATGCTACCGGCCGTCAGGTCAGCCGCCCAGATCGGGGCCCCGTAAAGGGCCATCGATCGCACGATCCCCACGTAGAGCCGCCTACAAGCGGCGCTCGGGCCCCCCAGATTGGGAAGCAGCGTTGACAGCGCCCCAGCCGCGCCCAACAACCTGGGCGCCAACCGCCGGAAGTGGGGGCCGAAATCCCATCGGCTGTCGAGCACCAGTCCCAGATATTTCATGGTGGGCTCGACAGCGATTCGGACCCCCCCGACCACGATGTGTGATCCGGGCGGTGGCGCCCGCCGGGAACCATGAAACACCATGGCCTCCGACTTGTTGAGGGCCACCTCCAGGCCGAGGCGCCGTATGCGGCTCACCGTCTGTGAGACCGCAGCCGTCGCCAGCAACGCTGCCTCCCTGTGCGATTTCCCCCGAGCCGTGACCAGCGTGTCGTCCGCGTAGCACGTCAGGTCCACGCCCGGTGGGAACTCGCCTCTCAGCACCCAGTCGTACCCGATGTTCCACAGGAGCGGCCCCAGAACCGATCCCTGTGGAACACCGCACGACATGAGGCGCTGGTTTCCGCCATCACGTCCCACGTAGGTGACACACCTCCCCGCCAAATAAGCCCCAACGATGCGGCGGAGGTAGGGAGGCACCCGATGGTACCGCAGTGCCTCCCGAATACAACTCCAGGGCAGGGTGTTGAAGGCGTTGGAGATGTCCAAGGACACCGCCACCACCACCCCACCCCGGGACACCGTTTCCTCCGCCAGGACTCTCACACGCGCTATTGCGTGTATGGTGGAGCGCCCATGCCGAAAGCCGAACTGGCTCTCGTCCAGGTCCGGCCCCTCTCCGCACAAGTGGCCGACGAGGCGGGCTGCGAGTATACGCTCGAACAGCTTACCCACCTCGTCTAGCAGCACTATGGGCCGGTACGCGGACGGCAAGTCTGCAGGGCGCCCCGCCTTCCTGAGCAGGACCAGACGACCACTTTTCCACAAAGTGGGAAACTGGCCCCGCTCCAGGCACGCTGTGAAGAGTCCTCTTAGCTGGGGCTCTAGCTCCTTCAGAGCGAGGGCTAATGCTAGGCCGTGAACTCCGTCTGGCCCCGGAGCCACATTCTTGGCCCAGAGCCGCATCACGGCCGCCCCCATCTCTGCCTGTGTCACCTCTGGGACGCTGATGGCGTTTTCCTCCGTAGACTCTGCGGCTGTGGGCAAAGCCATCGGCGGCGGAGTGTGCTCCGCTCTTGCCGGGAAGAGGGCTGCGACTACCTCATCCAGCAGCTCGGGTTGGAGACTCTCCGTAAGTGGGGGCGCTGCGGCTCTTAGTTTCCCTCGAACCGCTCGATAAGGGCGCCCCCACGGATCCCCGTCTAGAGTCTCCAACATCCCTTCCCTGGCTCGCGTCTTCGCCTCGCCGATGGCCAGCCACAGAGTCCCCTTAGCCGCGCGGTACACCTCATACAGCGCGGCTTCTTCGTCAGGGACCCGACGACGTCGTCTTCGATAACGGGTGTACTGGCGTCTCACCGCCACGCACACGACTCGTAATTGCGCGATTTCGGCGGACCACCAGTACACCTGGCGCCTTGCGGACTGTGCGTGGACCCGGGGCATGGACGCGTCGCAGATTTGCGTCATCGCCCCGCGGAACCACAGCGCCTCCTGTTCGACGTCGACGTCGACGGGTCCGTTCGTTGCCGACTCCCGGCTCCAGGCCTGGACAATAGCGGCCTCCTCGAGAAGTTCCCTGTCGATGCGCTTGCGCGCCCAGCGCGGGCCGTCCATTCGCGAGACTGATGATCTGCGGCCGCCAGCGGTTTGGGCGGAGACGTCGAAACGGATGTATCTATGATCCGACAACGTCTCCACCTCCACGGCGACTCGCCAGTCACGAACACGGCTCGCGACAGCAGGGCTAGCGAACGAGACGTCGACAATCGATCCGCCCCGCTGCCGCACGCACGTATGGACCGAGCCCCGGTTCAGGACGACCAGGCCAGTCGTGACCGCCCACTCCTCCAATGCCTCACCCCTAGCATCGGTCACTGGGGATCCCCACGCCGCAGATTTGGCGTTGAGATCGCCCAGCAACAGCACGGGCCGAGGATGGAGTTGGCCCACGACGGCACCCAACTCGACAAGGAACCTCTCGAAGTCGGCGAGACTCTTGTTGGGCGAAAAATACGCTCCAACAACGCCAATGCCGTCCGCGAAGGCGGCTACCCAGCCGTGACCTCGGGACGGGTTGACGAGAGCCCCGCCAAAACCTAACCTAACCTAACCTAACCCGAGACGTTCTATCCCGAGGACCGAGAGGAAGACGACAACATCGATCATCGCCAAACCCGACATCTGGCAGAGATGGTAAACGCATGGAGTCATGATGAACGACATGACCCACCGTTTACCCAAAGCGAACTTAGTAGTTCTGTGTTGTCGTTCAACCCTAAAAAGGCCCCGGGAGCAGACGGCCTTACAGCCGATATCTGTTCTCAGGCCATAAATTGTGACCCAGACTATTTCTTGGCACTGTTAAACAAATGCCTGGCGCACCACCACTTCCCGAAGATCTGGAAGGAAGCTACGGTGGTTGTGCTAAGAAAGCCGGGCAAAGACTCGTACACCGTACCAAAGTCGTCGGCTTTTGCCTGTCCTTGGGAAAGTGTACGAAAAGATGCTGGTTGCTCGTCTCAAATTCTATTTGCTACCTAGAATTAGTACTCGCCAATACGGCTTTATGCCCCAAAAAAGCACGGAGGACTCCCTATATACCCTCGTGCAATATATCCGCGCAAAGTTGGCACAGAAGAAAATCATAACACTTTTGTCGCTGGATATCGAGGGAGCATTCGACAGTGCGTGGTGGCCCGCTATTAAGGTACGATTGGCTGAGGAAAAATGTCCAGTAAATTTGAGACGGGTAGTCGGCAGCTACCTCAGTGACAGGGTGGTCACCGTGAGGTACGCCGGGGAGGAGAGCAGAAGACAAACCAGCAAAGGGTGCGTCCAGGGATCCATAGGGGGGCCCATATTTTGGAATCTGCTGCTTGACCCGCTCCTGAAACAGCTGGAGAGTCAGGGCGACTACTGCCAGGCATTCGCCGACGATGTGGTGTTGGTGTTTTGCGGCGATACAGCATACGAAATCGAGGGACAGGCCAATGCCGCTCTCGAACATGTTCGAGCGTGGGGTGTCAGAAATCGGCTGAAATTCGCACCCCAAAAAACCTGTGCGATGGTGTTAACGCGGAGGCTTAAGTATGACACGCCGCGCTTGAGCATGGGGGGGATCGACATTGGAATGTCCCAAGATGTTAAAATACTAGGGCTCGTTATAGATGCCAAACTCACCTTCAACAAACACATAGCCATCGTCTGTAAGAAGGCGATGGCTATGTACAAGCAGCTGGCCAGGGCAGCCCGGGTCAGTTGGGGTCTGCACCCAGAGGTGATAAGGGCTATATACACCGCAGCAGTGGAGCCGACATTGTTGTACGCCGCAAGCGCATGGGCACCAGCTGCAAACAAGTTGGGGGTCAAGAAGCAGCTTAATATCGTCCAAAGAGGGTTTGCTCAGAAGCTATGTAAAGCCTACCGCACAGTCTCCCTGAACTCGGCACTGGTTCTGGCTGGGATACTCCCACTCGACCTCCGTATCCGGGAAGCGGCTGCGCTCTACGGAGCAAAGAGGGGAGTGCCCCAGCCCATACTGGGAGACAGGGAGGTTGAGCGGATGGCCCCAGCGATAGAGGCCCCGCACCCTGCGGATCAAATGAGTCTGGAGTTTGGAAGCCTGGTAGACGAAGAACATTACAACAACCACAGCGACTTCGATGTGCGCATTTTCACCGACGGCAGCAAGATTGAGGGCAGGGTCGGAGCGGCGATATCTTTGTGGAATAGCGCCACCGAAACAAAGGCTCTCAAGCTTGCTTTGCCGTCCTACTGCACCGTCTACCAGGCGGAACTCCTCGCCTTACAAAGAGCGGCAAAGGAAGTACTCAAGCGCAGTGAAACCACGTTCGGCATCTTCTGCGACTCTATGGCGGCTCTTCAGTCGGTGATCAACGTAAGTTCCCCCCACCCCTTGGCCGTGGAAACCAGAGACACCATACGACGCTGTAAGCTCCAGAACAAGAGTGTCTCCTTGTTCTGGATCAAGGCCCACGCTGGTCTGGAGGGAAACGAGAGAGCCGACCAGCTCGCGAAGGAAGCCGCCCTGGGGTCGAAGAAGAAGCCGGACTACGATCTGTGTCCCGTATCATTCGTCAAGCAAAGAATCCGGTCGGAAACGCTTGACGAATGGAACGGAAGATATAAGTCGGGTGACACGGCTTCGGGCACGAAACATTTCTTCCCTGACGCGGTGTTAGCGTACGGTGTAGTACGGAAAATGGCCCCTACGAGCATAACGACGCAAATCCTGACGGGACACGGTGGGTTCTCTGCATACCTGAAACGCTTCAAGTGTAAAGAGAATCCATCGTGTGCCTGTGAGCCTGGCATGGAAGAGACCGTGCTGCACATATTGCTCGAATGCCCGATCACCGCAAGGCTGTGATTTGAAACAGAGCAGCAACTCGCCGTCGCATTAGTCGCCCAAAATCTACCAGATTTAATGAAAGGGAAAAACAGAAAACAGTTTTTAAATTATTGTAGTGAAATAGGAAACTTAGTCGTAAATAGAAATAAAATAGCTTAAGAAAAAATGATACTAAATATATAATAAGTATATAGTTTATGTATCATAACCATCACTTTAGAGATAAAATATAAATACATATTAGGTAAATGTACTAGAGATAGGATAGATATAATGATGTAGGTAGTATATAATTGTGTATTTTGTTGGCTGTCTAGCTAAGGAAACTCCGTGTTTGTTCAATAATTGTGTAGTTTTAAATCTTCAAAAGTAGCAAAGGCTCTGATCATGTCAGAGGGACACTGAGCAAAGGCAGGAGTGTGGTTTTAGCCGGTAAGAGTCCGGCACTGCCCAGACTGGCTCATCTGTGAGTCAGTCTGGGCGTCCATGAGGATTTCCCACTCCTGCCAAAAAAAAAAAAAAAAATTTGTTCCGGGGTGGAAAATCCTCATGGATGTCCTCCGCCCTGGGGGGGGCAGAGGGGTCTGTCAGACTCTTACTGACTAAAAACCACCCCGGTGTTCCCAACCCACACCTACGCCGGGGATCGCGGGA
Source organism: Xanthia icteritia (assembly GCA_949128155.2). NCBI lineage: Eukaryota > Metazoa > Arthropoda > Insecta > Lepidoptera > Noctuidae > Xanthia > Xanthia icteritia. The sequence goes on along the minus strand of OX421950.2, from coordinate 21,080,102 downwards.
ACAAAAGCGACTTCCGCAATCCCCGACTGGTGCCGGCCCGCCTCTGCGGGCCTCTCCTCAGGTCAGCGGAGGGAGTGAGGTGTTTGACTCCCTCCGCGACGTCCAAGAGGGGCGCGCGTGGAACACTACGCGCCGCCGCCTCGGGTCCTGTTGAATGGGGGGCGACGGACGTCCCCATGTCCGTCACCCCTGGACCCATTTAGGGGGGCTGGAAATTTGATTTATTTCCTTCTTAAACTCCTGCAATTCGGGTCCCGGGGAGCAACACTTCCGAGGACGTTTATAAGTGTGTCGTGCCGTAATGTTTACATCGTCGGACGGACTGCTTGATATCATTTGGGGAATATCTGAGTCAGACAAAGCTTGCACAATGTTGGCATTCGAAGTGTTTGGCGGCGGCGAGCGCTGCATGCGGGGCATCGTGAGCGTTAGGGCGACAAAATAGACCGTGTATACTTACGGTTATACGTTAGGCTCGTAGCAATACGGGACATCGCGTCGTTCCTTATCTCACAGTCCAGCCTGTACGCAATGTGTACCAGACATTCCATACAATTTATACGTGCGTGTAGGGATGACAAGCCAAATTCGTATATGTCAGCACACACAGTCTTTGATGTTACAACATCTAAGCGGTTAATTTCCGTAGGTTTTGCTAAGCACAGGTAGCACGATGCATTTGATCTGGCCTCAGAAAGGTACGTTCAAACTTTGGCGTTGATCATTGTCATCATTAGTTGTTGAGTCACCCTGTTACTATTACTGCACTCTGTGGGGATAAGGGCCTGAATTTCATCATCCATATGTCTTTTGAGACTAATAACAACTGTTTCGCTCTCCTTTACAAAAGTAAACTGAACTGGACAACAATACAAAGCTGAGCATGGTTTTGGGTTCGTCCATACAGTATTATCTCCATCTGTCAGTTTTAGTGGCACCAAGGAGGTCATAAAAATGCTTGAATCATCACCCTCCATTTTCTGCTTGTATTGGCTTTGATTGGAAGCACCATCAAATCCCCACTTGGATATCAGCTTTAGCTGCTTATTTTGCACATCGGCATAGTCAGAAAGACTTTGAAGAATCCTCGTGACCGTGATGTTAAGTAAAGCTTGAAGTGTAATCCTAGCCGAGGAATCCGTAACTGACACTGATTGCTTCGGAGGGTAGCAATCAAGCTTAGTTTGTTGCACTTTATAGTAGGATGGATAAATATCCTTAGCAACTTCCCGAAAGAATCAATCCAAGCGCTTTCTCTGGTGTAAATATGACTGTTTTCACTGGTTTCTTAAGCGTTTCATTAATTTTAACGGCTGCTTCAGGATTTTTCATCATGTATTCGATCACAGATGCGATATCTTCATGCCCATCTTCTTTTAAACGCGCTGCAGCTGCATATGCCAATTCACTGGAGTCTTCGCCTGTATGATCATCAGATTTTCTCTTTTTCTGTTTACTTCTTAGATCTTTGAATGGTTTTCGGGACCTTTTTGTCATTGTTCCAACGTCGGACGATGATGTCGACGGTTCTTGAGAGTCTGATTGTGCTCTTGGTATCTCATCAACAGTTGGTTCTTGATTAACTAAAGTTTGCACACAACTTGGCCAATCAATATTTGCTTGCAGCCAATTTCCGTACAGTCTCCTGAAGTGATCAAGGAATCGGTTGGATTTCTGCCATCTCTGTAAAGCAGCTCGCGTGAATTTCCGACAAAATTCTTTGAGAGTTACTCTATCTTCGGCAGATAGGCAATTGCTTATGCGGGATACAACTGTGCCAAGCAATACTTCATGATTAAATGAAGTACTCTCACTTTTTAGAAGAACAAACAAGTCTAAATTGGTGATTAAACTTTCCATTTTAAGATAAAATCTTAATCTTAATAGTCGCAGAGCAAAAATTTAGTGTTAGCAGTTACACAGTTGTGAACAATCTAAATTATAAAGCAAATATTTTTGCCCTTTTATTGCAAAACGTCGATAGTTAGTTAACTCTAATGAGGGTTCATTAGAGTTTTAAAAGATGTGCTAATGAAAATGTATAATCGTCAAAAACATTTCTTAGAACTCATAACACAACTAAACAACAAATTTGCTTACTTATCAGAAATCATTAACAATCATTTAATCACCTATTCAGACTCATTATAAGACTAAATCATTGTAATTACTTTATCACTGATTTTCAGACTCACTTAAAGACTAAACAGTTTGTTATTTGGTATTTTGGTTGTATTTAAAGTTTTAAAACTCATTTTGTATTGGTAAATATCTAGCTCAAACATAGTTGTCTAAATGTGGATGTACTATAAACCTCTGACTACTCCTTCGGGAATATAGGGGTGATGCTATTTTATGTAACGTGTTGTTTAAAGTCTGTGTTCCTCAATTTAAACACTAAAAGTAACCGTTTCATAAGTAAAAATAACTTAATGCCATGGGCATTTTCTACCACTCAACCATCGGGTGATGCAGAGACAAACAGTGGTAGGTGCAACAGAGAGATTTGAAGATTTTTTATATTTAAATATAAAGATATACATATATACCTATTAAAAACTATAAATATAATAAATACTCCTAATTATACATAAATATAAGTACAAATAAGACAAACAATGGGAAAAAATTACCGTTGTGATGATACTGCCAGCTTCTTGCGAATATGCTCGCGAACTTTAATTCGAAAAGATAACCGGTTGGTTGCCATCCTGATTTCCTGGGGGAACGCATTCCACAGAGAGATAGACTGAATGAAGAAGGAAGAGTGAATGAAGTCTGTGCGGTGAGTGGGACATTGAAGAAGACGATTGTGAGATGAACGTAGATTTCTATTGTGGTTGGCGCAAATGTACTGAAAGTGGGGGGCCAGATAACTAGGGGAAGAGGGAGAGTTAAGAAATGAAAACAAGGTGGTCAGCCGGCGCCCTTTGCTCTCTGCGCTGGCGTATGGGCAACCACCTTAGAAGCGACCGATGCGCAGAGACATGATCATATTTACGCAGATTGAAATCGAATCGAATGCAGTTATTGAGAAAACGGTCAAGTTTGTTGAGGAGATCTGCATTCAGGTCATAGTAGCACACATCACCATAATCGATGATAGGGAAAATTAAGGACTGCACAAGCATTGTCTTCGTACTCGATGGCAATAAATTTTTCAATCGGTATAGAGCCCGCAGCGTTCCAGTAACCTTCTGGCTTACCCTAGCGACTTGAGTACGCCAGTTCAGTGTATTATCAATGTGCAAGCCTAAGTCCTTCACATCAGTGCTAAAAGGAACGATCGTACCATTGAAGAGAACTGGTGGCACGGTTGTACCATCCACCTTGCTAATACCGCGAGGACTGCCAATGATGATCGATTGACACTTCGTAGGGTTTACGGCTACTCCAAATCTATCAGCCCAGGTTTTTATGGCTTTCAAGTCCCTGTTTAATTTGTCGATAGCGTCAGGTAATTCATCAACCCTTCCCTGACAGTACAACTGCAAGTCATCTGCATACAATACAGATGATACGCACACTGAAGTTCGGAAGTTATAAGATTAATAAAAATAGAAAACAACAGAGGAGAAAGTATACCGCCTTGAGGAACGCCAGTATCCAAATCACACCAGCATGAAGAAGAATCTCCAACATGAATAGACTGCTGACGTTCCTGAAGATAAGAGGAGAACCATTCCAGTGCTTCGGGAGAGACCATAAGATATGACAAAATGGCTAACAGGATGTCGTGAGTGACGGTATTAAAGGCATTCGAGAAATCAACCAATACTAGAGCAGTAACTTTGGTGTCTTCCAGTCCTGTCCTTATATCGCCAGTCACTTTAAGGAGGGCGGAAATAGTGCTATGCCCAGGCCTGAACCCAGATTGATGAGGGCTAATGAGTGAGTGGTGATGAACAAAGTTGGAGAATTGTTTGTGGACACAGGCCTCAAGCACTTTGGATAGGAAGGGAAGGATAGAAATTGGACGGAAGTCAGTAAGAAGTGAGGGATTGGAAACCTTAGGTAGTGGACGAACATAGGCTTTGCGCCACAGGAAAGGGAATACTCCGGTGTATAGGGAAAAATTTATAATATGGGTAATCGCGAGTAGGAGATGATCCAGAATAGTAATGATCATACCACGGGTGATATTGTCACATCCCACGGCTTTTGATTTGATGGAGAGAATTATCTTTCTGATCTCTCCCGGTTCGACTGGAATAAAACTGAAAGGATTAATATGAGGACGCGTTAGACCAGAAATAAGAGACAGAGTTTGTTGTTTGGTTAGACGATCGATGGTAGGAACAGTGGAGAAATGCCGGTTGAGTTCATTTAAATCAATAGAATTAGGAAGGTCCAAATGTCGCGATTTGCCGATACCAAGAGTTCCAAGAAATTTCCAAATATCGGCAGAAGAGGAAGAACTAATAGTATCGAGAATGTGGCGGCGTTTAGCATTGCGTATCATCTGATTGCATCTATTCCTTGCAGCCTTGAATAATGTCCAGTTCTCATCAGTACGATCCCTTTTAAATATACGGAACGCGCGGTCCCTACGTCGCATTGCCATCTGTATGCCTCTTGTCATCCATGGTGCAGGTGGGCGTTTTAACTTAATTTTTTTAACGGGAGCATGGATGTCATAAAGTTTGAGTACAACATCATTGAAGATGGCAACCTTGTCGTCAACCGAAGTGGCTTCCATCATAGGCTCCCAATCGACCACAGATGCATCTTCGTTGAGTTCCTTGCCGTTTAAGAGATAATAAGCTTTTTCATACTAGCTTCATACAAATTTTTCGTAAACAAATTATAATTCCTTCGTTTTTGTGTAGAATTAATTCGGGTGTCATTTTTGAATATAGTAATAACTAATAGAAGCAATATCCGGTACTTGCAAATTGAGTCTATGAAAGCCGATTTTCAGCCCACCGGTGCGGTAGTTTGACAGTGGTGCCGATTCTCTTGTACATCGAACTAAACTAACTAAACTATCACTAAAATTCCTTACTTTTTACTATGAGAATCTTAACGCTATTCTGCAATAAAAAGTCTCTAAACTTAAAAATTATTTTGACACAACTAAATCGAATTTGACAATCGCGACTCCACGTGGTACACACTTGTTTGCCCTACCCTGTGAATTTTTTTAGAGCCGGAGGTGCGCAGAGGGGGCAGCCTCGACGTGTTTTATATGGAATTTTTCAAGTTTTGCATGGAAAAAAAAAAATATTACCTACGTGTTGGTAATTAGGGGTATAAGGGTTGCATAAAGGGGGTCGAAATTTTCATTATTTTTGCGATAGGACACACCATTTTCGAGTTATAAGCAAAAGAAAAGAAAAAAATATATATACAGTACTGTTTTTGCATCTGAAGTCGAGGTGTTCGTGTGAATTTTAGTTCATGACAACTAATAGTATTCCACACCATATTTTATCGCGATTAAAAATGGTCAGATTTAGATAAACAATTAAAATTTTAGGTGTAAAACGTCAAATTCAGAATAGGAAAAGTTAGGTTAGTGAAAATGACAGTTTTTCACTAAATTAAAATCTCAGAGCCATCTTAGTGCTGTCAAACTAAAATATAGTTAAGTTGTGTCACTTTAGTCTATTTCAGAATGGGAATTCATCGTTTGACAGGAATAAACTAAATTTTAGTGATTTTTAATCTAGTTTAGAGGCATTTGTGACAAGAGAATCGGCACCAGTGTCTCTTTGTATTGTGTTTCTTGCGTGTTCAGTGATTTAAATTAAAAGTTGAGTTCTTCAGAAATAACAACTGTTGTGCAATAAATAAGGGTATCTATGTCTTTCAGTTGTGTGTCATCAGATAAAAACTGTTTTAGTATATCTTCATTAAATAAATTAATTAAGCGGAAAAGATTAGGAGAATATTTGAGTTTAGGTAGTTTTGGTCGAGCTGCTGGGTCCATCTTAGAGTACTGTGTTAGTGTCGTTCTAAATTTGTTATGTATTTCTTGTATATACATATCTGTTATCGGTTCTGATTCACGGCAGCAACTGTCTCAATATCATTTTCTAACGTTAAGGTTATAGATTCGGTTTGTGTGGATATGTGTGATGTTTTTGATTGATTCTATGGTTGAGATTCAAAATTAGGTTGTAATAGTTTACTATTTTTGAACTATTTTTCTAATATTTTGAGATTGGACTAGTTTATGGTTTTGAGATAGGTACTGTTCTCAACGGCAAAATGTATTAGGTAAAATTATCAATCAGCTCCCGATTTGTTTCCAAAACGCACACGGGACGCGGTATAGAATGGTATCCAAAACTGGGGAGAAATAATCAAAGAATAAAATAATTAAAACGCAAATTTAAAAACCTATCGTGTCCTTATCAGAAACAGCATATATTATATCAATGTATGTTTAGGTACTGAGAATGTCTGGCTTAATCTACATAATTACATGTACATATAGTTCCTGGTATTTTAATTACATAAATGTCATCTGTGTCCTGCCGCGATTAAAACGTTTTGGAGATTAGATACTCTTGACAATCATAAAAGGCAGTTAAACGGGCGTCATTCTATAGTAGTCTGTGTCACTATGAGGTCGCTACTGCCACTGCTCGTGATCGTCGCCGTGAGCGCGGAGTGCGTGCGCGCCGACCGCTACCACCCAGCGGACCCCGCCGGCCGCGCGGCCGCCGCCAACCGCGCCGAGACCGACTCCGCCTTCTGGACGCAGGAGGCGCAGGCGGCCATCGACGCGCGCCTCGCGCACCAGGAGAGCGTCAAGAAAGCGCGCAACGTGGTGATGTTCCTGGGCGACGGCATGTCCGTGCCCACGCTGGCCGCCGCGCGCACGCTACTCGGCCAGCGACGCGGCGCTACCGGCGAGGAGGCCAAGATGCATTTTGAGACTTTTCCTACGACAGGGATGGTTAAGGTAAATTCAAATTTATCGAGGGTAGCTTGTTCCCTCCTTTCTTGTAATGATCCCGTGTAAAACCCATTATCAGGAATTTTGATTAACTATATTTCAGACATACTGCGCGAACGCCCAGATTGCAGACTCAGCGTGCACAGCCACCGCGTATTTGTGTGGAGTTAAAACTACGTATGGTGCTATAGGAGTAAATGCGGGCGTGCAGCGCAGTGACTGCGAGGCTTCCACGGACGCCGCCAGCCACGTGCAGTCCATCGCCGAGTGGGCGCTGGCAGACGGCCGCGACGCAGGTCGGTGCTCTTTACATCTTTATTACCTACTTGCTTTGACTGGGACTTTGTCTGGGATCCAAGATTGCCCATGTCCTTCTCCAGGTCAAGTTCTACCCCAGTGCCAAATTTCATCCAAATTTGTCCAGCCGTTTTAGCGTGAAAGCGTAACAAACTCACTTTCGCATTTATAATATTATTACTAGCGACCCGCTCCTGCTTCGCACGGTTTTCACGACTTGACAAAACATCAAGATTTTTTGGGTAAACGTAACTTTAACATTTACGTATTATACACATAAACCTTCCAGAATAAAATCTCTAAACGATGGTGAAAACCTCATCAAAGTCTGTTGCGTGGTTTAGAAGAACTATACGGACATACAGACAAACGCAACAAGCGACTTTGTTTTATAGTATAGTTTTAATCCACACACATTTTAATCCAGTCAAATCAATTATTTTATTCACACCTACCCCCCTATTATCATAATAAGATTATCATTTATACAATATACATTTATCTATTTAAATAGGTAATCAAGTAATCAAATACACAATCGTCATCGAACAGGAACTAAACTTTACTGTAGAATACAATATTTCAATTGCGGGTATACTTACATTTCACTACACCAATAACTCGCATATTTATCTCATCTACTCGACGTCTGTATGTCACTGCAGGGATTCAGCAGAATATCAGCGTCAGGTACCTGGCACATGCTGAGCTGGACTCATTTGGTGCAACCTTGAGACGCACACCGCACTTTTTTGGAAACTCCATGGACACTCTTTTAAATCAAAACACTGCGTTACAGAGGTTACTTGTTTGACAATTACAATTTCAGTCCTTTCTAATACAACTTTACACTACACGCCATTGTGTGCGCGACCCTTTCTCAAAGTGTGCGGACATACCGCGTATTCCAGTACTAAATCTTATTACTTAGTTTAATTATTTTGTAATTAAACAATGCTAATATTAACATATACAAAGGTTATTCAGAATTATAGTTAAATTAGAAATTAAATTATTTTGACAACACTTCCTGTAATTCCGTAATTTAAGCGTTCAAGTGCTACGCGCCCCCATGCCCCCGCGCATGCCTATTAGGTCAAGTCCCGGAAACGCCGCGCGTCGAGACAGATTTATGACCGCGCTCAAATAAACAAAACACTAGAGTTTTTTATTACGTCTACTCTACCGTCTTATCGTTAATTGTTTTGGGCATAAGCTTAGACAAAGCATACTATTGAATGTTTATAATCTTCGTGTCCAAACGCTTCTATTTTTAAATTAACATTGTTGTCGGGATTTCTTTTGTTCATTGTTTTGACGATTTCTGATAAAACTAATCCTACCAATCACATGAAATTTTGCAGGATGCATTGTGAATAGCTAAGTTATCTTATCTATTCTTTGAGCCGACTAGAATAACTGCCACTAGTGCTACCTGTATTGACAATATTTTTACAAACTTAAGACCTAGCCATTTAATTATAAATGAGCTGGAGTCTGATCACTGTGGCCACTTAGTCACTTTCCCTCAGAAAACTGTCAGAGCTCAAAGAAAAATAGTGAGTTTTGTTCCTGTAAATAAAAGTCGCTTAGGACAATTTAAAAATAATTTAACGTTAAGCTACCTGGTTTGCCTTATCAAAACGACCCGGATCAATCTTATGCTTCACTATTTAACCTCATCAATTGTGAATTTAGGAAGGTTTTCACATCGAAACATTGCCTGTTTGTGACCGCGTTATATTAAGTGATTGGGCAACACCTGGTATTTATAAAAGTAGGCAGAGGTTCAAATCATATAACCATGATGAAACTTTTAAAGAATTTGTTAAGAAATATTCAAAACTTTTAAAAGAGCCTGTTTCTCAGCAAAAGCCATACACATTAAAAATTAAATTAAATCTTCTGGAAATAAAATTAAAACAACTTGGAATATTATTAATTCAGAAACGGGAAGAACGACAGTACGGCATCGTGACTTCCATCTAAAAATCAATGATATAGATAATAAGGCAGATGTGGAGTGGCCACTGAGTTTGATTTTTTTTTCACAAAGTTCCCATTTTAACAACCAGAACTCTGTCATCGTCATCCTCCACTTCTGCTTACTCAATACTCAAAGAATGTGTACCAAAATGTGACAAACTTTTTGAATTCACAATTATTACTGCTAAAGACATTATAGAAATCTTAATGTAAAAAAAACTGCTGACTTTTGGGAATTATCAGTACATACCATGTCTTCAATAATTTATGTTATTTCACCCTTTTTAGTAATCGTTTTTAACTCTTGTATTGCATCTGGCGTATTTCCTGATCTGATGAAACTTAGTAAAGTGATTCCACTGCTCAAATCTGGCAGCACAACTGATCCCATAAATTTTCGGCGTATTTCGATTTTACCTACATTGAGCAAATTCTTTGAAAAATTAATTTTAAAACAAATGTTAGGACGTTTCAATGCACATAATTTACTTCATCTGAAACAGTTTGGTTTTACAAAGGGTCGTTCAACTACAGACGGGAATCAGGGTAGTATTGACGCAAAATGCTTTTGGTATTTTATGCGACTTGTCCAAGGCTTTCGATTGCGTAGATCATGACACACTCATCAGGAAACTGTACCACTATAGTATGAGGGACACGGCTCTTTACCTTCTGACTTCTTATCTGAACAACAGATTTCACAGGGTCGATGTTAATGGCAAGAGATCTGCAGAATCTGCGGTCACCATGGGCTTTCCGCAGGGTTCAATTCTAAGTCCTTATTTCTAATTTATATAAATGACTTACCTTACCACATCATCATAAGATCTTCTTATTCGCAGACGACACTTCCTAAATTTTATAAATCAAACGTCAGTTAGTCAACTTTGAACAAGTAAACGATGCACTCTCTAAAGTTGTGCATTGGTTTAATGTAAATAATCTTCGCCTAAACGAAAAAAAGACTAAACTCCTTAGATTTTTAACGCCAAATGTCAGGCAGCTAACTACCAATGTTCAAGTTAATGGATTAGAGTTGGACCCTGTTGAGTCAACAGTTTTTCTTGGAATAACTATTGACGGTAAATTACAATGGGACCCACACATAGAAAATTTTTCAGGAAAATTAGACAGATAACTGACGTAGATACAGCCAGAATGGTTTATTTTAATTATTTTCATAGACATGTCTTATGGGATTCTTCTCTTGGGAACCTGTGCGGACATTAATAGTATCTTTGTTCTACAGAAAAGGGCTATTCGAGCCATTTACAACTTAGGTCCAAGAGATTCGTTTCGAGACTAATTCAGAGAAATAAACATTCTGACTGTAGCCTCACAATATATTTAAAAAAAATTTTAGGTACATAAAAATTATCAAATTTGAAAATAACCGATATTCATAGGTCAAATACCAGGAATAAACATCGCACACGTCTCCACAGAGTAGGCAACTCGTTCATGGGTCAATGTATACGCTTTTACAACAAACTTCCCATTGACATTCGAAACTTACCCATTAAACGATTTAAAAGCTGTATTGAAACCAAACTTTGTAAAAAAGGGTACTATACAATTTCAGATTATTTAGAAGATAAAAAAGCGTGGGATTGAGCTGCTCGCTCTGCTAAGCCTTGTGATAAAACCATAAAATTTGACATTTTAATTATTATGTAAAATCATTAAAATACGAGAATAGCAGTTTTATATACATATTGATACTGTCGAAGATTATATACCTACAAATGGATTGTTTTTCCTCATTCTTAAATTTTTTCTTTCTCAGTTAGTTTTAATGATGGTCTGGCAGTTTGGGTAGTTTATGCAGCCTACCCAAATGTCCTTTTTTTGGTATTGTTCGTTGAGTTGAGCTCCTTAAGTTCTGAGTTGAGCTCCACGATTACTGACAAATGCTTGCACTGACAGGACAGGTCCACTCAAATCTGTGTGGTTCTTTCCACAAAAGACCATTTTAGACACTAATCTACATGGTCATCATATGGCCTGACCAAGATTTTGTCTGGAATTTAAAAGAGACTGTGACCTCTGAGTTTTTTTCGGTTTTTCTTATCAGAGTAGTCAGATAGGAAACGCCGAACTAATCTAGCAATTTTTTTTTTAAATATTCTTTTAATATGACGCGTAAAAGTGATTGCAATATCCTATTTACAGAATAAGCAATTTCATTTCATCTAAGAACAGCGTTTTTTTATAGACAAACACTGAAAATAAAAATACAAAAAATTACGACTATTGAGTAGGTACGAACCGTTTGATTACGTAACATTATTTGGTTCAAAAAACCAACACGTATTCTTTAGTGAATTGCAGTTTAAAATAATCTTGTTACTTTATTGTTTGTTTTCCATTATTGAAACTTTTTAGTTCTCGTATTAAATGATTACATTCAGTTATTGATCATAATATTCGCAAACCGCGGCATTTTTTGTCACATAAGGTAGCAGTTTATCATAAACAAGTTTACTATGTCAAATGACCACTTGTTAATATGACTAAAAACCCAATAATCATTAAATAAATGTTCCTTTTTAATTTTAATTTTAGTTTTAGCTCCAACATCGAAATTACACACATCAACACGGTCTAGGGATATTTTTAAAAAAGCGAATTACTATCAATGTGTTAATTATTTATATGACATGTATATATTTAAAAGATACGTTATTTAATATTCTACCATTTTTTAATAATGGTTAAGGTACGTTGATTAAAATTTCAGGATTTTGTGGAAAAAAAATGAAGCATAGACGGAAACCGTATATGAATTAACTTTTAATTTATGAGAAAAAACTGAAAAAAATAGAAAAATCATTTAATTTGTGTTTATAAACTTGAAGTTAGTAGTCTGAGAAAGCGCCCATGATGTTCATAACACATCGGCAACGATTCGGCATGCTCAGAACAAGGTTGTCAATGTCTTGCTGCGGAATATTGTCCCATGTCCTTCTGAGGTGCGCAAAAAGTTGATCTTCTGTACCCAGATTTTCAGGAACTTCCTTCAGAGCTCTTCTTTGCAGCATATCCCACGCATGCTCAATAGGATTTAGATCTGGCGATTGAGCAGGCCAGTCTAAGGCCCTAACATTGTGTGTATGTAACCAAGCTGCTACCGTTCTCGCCGTGAGTGCCCGGGCATTGTCGTGCATGAGCAGGAAATCTTGCCCCATTTGTGTTCTGTGGGGCAAGATTACGGGCCCCAGCACCTGCTGGACGTATCGTTCTGCCGTCATATTGCCCCGCACCCAAACGAGATCCGTCCGTCCTCCAAGACGAATTCCTGCCCAAACCATAATTGTTCCTCCTTGGTATGGGTGAACTTCCTGAGGGTTCTGAAGACGGCTCTATCGTCCAGGAACTCGCCAAACACGCGTCCTTCGTGAATCTGGATGGAAGCCGAACCTGGATTCATCCGTGAACAGCACATTGGACCATTGCTCACGGCCCCAGTCCACGTGGTTCCGAACCCATTCTAATCGTCGTCCACGATTGCGTCTCCGTAAAGGTGGGACCCGGAGTGGTCTACGAGAGCGTAGATTGCTTTCATGCAGTCGCCTTCTTATAGTTTGGTCACTCACAAGCACTTGGTGTTCCACTCGCAGCCTTTGGACCAATTGAGTCGCCGTTGCATTTGGTTGAGCTCGCGCAGTAATTTGCAAAAATCGATCTTGTCTGGGGGTAGTGATGCGACTTGGCCCCCGGTGCCTCTCCGCTACTTCACCTGTGGCACGATAGCGTGTCCACAATCTTGAAATTACATTTTGGTGGGTCCCTATGGCCTCAGCAACATTACGCTGAACAGACCCAGCTTCCAGCATTCCCACAGCTCGTAACATCTCCGCCCTCGTCAAATGTTGGCGTTGCATGGCTACAATACCTCAATTTTAACTTTATCTTTCGTTTAAAAATGAAAAAAAACTGTAACTAAACGTAATTCGTATTGTTTTCTAAATTTCGCACAAATGAAAATTCCCTCTCCTACACATCAAGACATTTTTATGCCACCGAAACAAAAGAATTTTCAAAAATTTGAATTTGGAATTAGTCTGAGATAAATTAAAAACAAATCGGTGTATGAAAGATTACAATGCGGCCAGTACTTTTCGAGTTATTTAATTGAGTATGAAATATCCCTAGACCGTGTTGATGTGTGTAGTTTAATAGTTTCTCTTCCAGTCGAACTCACAGTATATTAACTGTGAGTTCGATTTCACAAACTGGGCAATAGATTGCGTTTGATCTCAAAGAAATCGATATCATTCACAGATGCATGCAAATGGTTGTCAGGTTAACAGTATTCCACAGTAACCCATAGAAGGCAGGATCAACGACTTTATGGTGAATAACCATTATTAATAAATATTTACGCTTATGATTATGTTATAATCTTTATAGGTAGACGCTTTTGCGGCAACCTATAAAATATATTAAGTTAGGATTCAATCAATATCTCTTATGCACTAGGAAGTGGTGTAGGGTGGGCGTTTTGGGGGACTGTCTTATGTAATTTTGACGTTCGAAAAGTGCTGATTCTCAGCCTAGTTTGAATAAATGACTTTTGAATTTTGAATTGAATTTCTCATTTATAGGAACTTAATGTAATCAATCTTTCACGTGTAGAGCTCAGTAGGTATTCAATTGAAACTCATGATAGTTTACTGTATGTTATGATCATGATAGGCTAGGATATTTAGGGCGTCTAAAAGCACCGATGATGCAGTTAGTCAGCTTACTGATTTTGTATCATCTAAAGTTGACGAGAATCAAAAGTGAATAGGAGTTTTCCTTGGCTTAGCCAAAGCATTCGACAAAGTCTCGATTTCAGCACTTGTGAACAAGCTAGAGGTCATTGGCGTAAGAGGAACCGCCCTAAAAATGTTTGAAGACTTTTTGTGTAACCGTAGACAGCAGGTAAAGATTGGTAACTATGTTAGCTCTGATGCAAATGTTGTCTATGGCGTTCCTCAGGGTAGTATACTCGGCCCAAGTCTCTTCCTGGTTTACATTAATGACCTATGTCTTCAACCACTCTGCAACGGTAAAACATTTACGTATGCTGACGACACAGCCGTAATATTCCATGGAGGGACTTGGGATGAGGTACGTCGCATTACCGAGAACGGCCTCCATCGACTTGTTCAATGGCTCGGAGCCAATCTCCTCACTCTCAATATAGCTAAAACTTCATTCATACAATTTTTATTTTCCAAAACTAACCTTAAAAACGTAAATATTAAAGTTCATTCTTGTAATTATCCTAATAGTAATAGCTGTTCCTGTCTTTCTATTAATAAAGTTACACAGGTCAAATACTTAGGTGTTATCTTAGATGAGAGGCTAAGTTGGGAACCCCATATAAGTCTTGTTACGGGTCGCACTAGAAGCTAATCTGGGTTTTCAAAAAACTTAGGCACGCCGCGGAATTTCCTCTTCTTCGTAATATACGAGATATGCTTTAGCTCAATCCATACTTGGATATTGTGTAGGGGTTTGGGGTGGTGCCTGTAAAACTCACATGATGCAATTAGAAAGGGCTCAAAGGTCATTATTGAAAGTAATGACTTTTAAACCCTTCAGATATCCGACTAAACAATTGTATGAAAATTGCGTATTGTTAACAATTAGACAATTATATACATATATCCCAAATTATATTAAAAAAACACAAGCAAACTCCCTGTGATGTAAATGTGTATAGGAGAAAACGTGTTATTGCTAACTTATGATTTCCTCTCAGATGTCGGACAGCTACGGCTAGACGACAGCAAACGTATAGGTCATCCTACTTATACAATAAAATAAATAAAATAATAAACATTCATCCACTTACTGTTCGAGAAACAAAAATGAAAATTAAGAACTGGCTGCTTCAATTAAACTACGACCAAACAGAATTGTTATTGCTCTCAGATTAATATTCCCTACTACCGCATACCTCACCTACATCTAGCATCCATCACACACACACACCCTCACTCACACGCTCACACACGTACACAGAAACACGTTATCTACATGCATAAACACAACATGAGTAAACCTAACCCATCACTTTTTGATTTATTTCATTTTATTATTTTTCTTTTTTATATATTTTTTTGTTATTCACAATTTGTACCAAGTAGAAAGTGGGAGAGGGCACTGACTTCTGTAATACAGGTTTTTACCTAGCTCAGAAGTCAGGGTTTTCATAGGATTTTTTGTAAAAAGTTTGTGAATAAATTTATTATTTATTATTATTTATGATAAAATATTTACAGGCTTAAAGCTAATATTCTAAATATGTATCGTATGTTGCAAACCTTACTTAAATAAACTAACCAATAGGAAACCAGTAATAAATCTATACTAATACAAATAATATTTCTACGTTGACGTCAAGGTGGGGGGCTTGCGTGCTCCGAACTCTAGGTCTGTGCTGGTAGAGTTTACTTTGCCGGAACAGGTCTAGGATGAGGAGTCAGATCAAGAGAGATAAAGAAACCAGTAGGGCAGCATGTGGCAAGCTTTTGGGCATGTAATGACCCCACTGACCCTATATCCTGGGAGAAGTGTTCTTCCTCACCTCTAGCTTGCCTTTATTGGCTGGCTGGAGTTTACACTGACAAGAAACATAACTCCCACCTTTTCTTGCCTTTACTGGACGGCTTGTGTGGAGATTCGTAAGAGCAAACGTGTTCGGAGGAAGGAAGTATTCCAGTAAGATGCATGTCGTGGAATACCTCTCCACTCCTAAGCACCTCAGGACATGTTGCTCCATTGTCACTACGGTACTTTGTGCTAGGGGCCCATCAATATTTTTATTTTTTATTATTGATGAGTGTGAAAGCCCCCTGCCATTTTACCTGTGTAATTTATATAAAATATTGGGCAGGCAGGGACCATAGTCTTTCCATAGTTCTAGATAACCAGTAAACTTAGCCTCCCAAACCCATAATCAAATATCTTCGATTCTATATCCTGCAATAGTCCTGCTCCAACCGGGGGTTTTCCTTGGGTGCACTAGCACAGTGCGAACAGGTATAATCGTCGATTAGTCCCCCATTTAATTAAAAAGTCTAACGGTCCTCTGCGAGTTAGCTTCGGCCCCCGAGTCATGTCAAAGACGTAATAAATAATATAATCCCGTGGTACTAAGACAAATTTTCATAGACATAACCATAAGTCAACAGGTTCGTAGATCTCGGAAGGATTTGTCGACATGTTGGATATATTATAAGAAGGCCTATGATTAGGTGACTAAATACATGGCTGATGAGGGTGCTGGAGTTGTAAAAGATAAATGCAACTCTGTGCACCTTCCTGATGTTATGTATGAAGCAATGGAGGACGGTCCTTCTCTTACCAGGATGTCGACAGATCTAGGGGATCGATGAAATGATCAGGATTGAACGGAGAATATTTCAGGGCGATAGGCTGAGTCTTTGCTTAGCCTTGAATCCTCTATGCGCACTGTTGGAGGATTTAGTCTTGAATCCTCTAAGCACACTGCTGGAGATTATGGCCTAAAGCGCATATGAATATTACAAGCTTTCATAAGTATGTTGCAAAATATTCAAAAACTTTTAAAAGTGTGTGCAAAATAGCCAAAGTAAATTTAAATTATTAATTATATAAAGCGTTGATAAGATCTCAATTAGAATACGCGATTCCTATTTGGAATCCGTTCTACCTCAAATATAACATTATATTGACTTGAATGTGCCCTGGCGGCTGAGAGTATGTCATGCTCACTCAAATGTCTCGCTGGTGGTGGCGTGTGTGTTGGATCGTTAAGTTCCCTTCAAAATGGTTGAGCTAAACGGTGCTGATCCATGCGTCATGTTCGTGAACGGGCGCCGTCAGTAGGGACTGGTCATCTCTTATCTGCCACAGCTTATTTTAATTTTTGAATTGTTTTTATCTTTTTTATAACGGACGCTTTTTACGTGCACGTCTTTCTACATTGGTCTCACATGTATAATTTCAACATGAATGATGTAACCAATATTTTGTAACAACATCATGATTTAAAAGAGTGTCCGTGGAGTTTCTTGCCCGTTCTTCTCCATAGGAACCTACGCTTTGGAATGGGCAACTAGCTTCATATTTCTGACTGACTGACCCCTTGACAATTCAAAAGTGCCTGTAAATGGTTTAATTGAAATAAATGCTTTGAGTTTGAGTTTGATTGGAATTAGTACAGAAAAAGTTTTTACGTACTGTAAACTATTATATAAATGTTATCATTCAAGGATTCCTTACACACAATTATTACAGAAATTTAATATTTTGAGTTTAGAATCTCGGCGATTACTTTTGGTGGCCATGATGCTACATGGTTTGTGTAACAATAGATTTGACTGTATTGAAATCACAAATAAGTTACGCTATACAGTGCCTAGAACTGTTATCAGACGGGCAGCGCGCGTGCCCCGGCTGTTCCACGTATATTCATGTAGGACTAACGCCGGGGCACGAGTGCCTCTTCGTCAACTTGTTGAAACCTATAACACACACTTCATGGACATAGATGTCTTCTCTCTTTCAAGAAAAAAATTTAAAACACTAGCTATAAATACTCTTTCACCACAATCTTAACCTATCAATAATTTTTAAATTCAGTTAAACATAATAAGATAATATTGTAAATACATTTCCGTTCCTGATTCATTCATCTATTAACTCGTGGACAATGGTGTGGGTTATATGTTTACCTATTTGTGTTGCGACTCATAATTTTTAACCTTAACATGTAACTGTTTATTTGTCCCTAATAAAAAAAAAAAGCTCTTAAATTAGCAATAAAATAAAATCAGCTGATGATAAAAGAAAAACTTCCTGGCAAATAATAAATAATGAAATAGGTAGAAAAAAACAGCGAAATAGGTACTGAATTGAATTTAGAGACTGCACATGGCCCTATCAACTCAGATGTAGAAATAGCTCAGGAATTTGAAAACTTTTTTGCTAATATTTCCCTTAAAACTACTGAAGCTTTAAATTTCTCACCAGCGCTTTCTGTTGCCTTACTTAAATACAATGTGAAGGCATGCCCTTTGGAGTTTAGGTTTCAGCATATAAACCCCCAGGCTGTTATAAAAGCTTTTGAAGATCTAAAAATTAAATCAACAAGAAGATCTCACGGGAATGTCTGTAAAAGTCTGTAGATCTATTATCGAAACCATTGCACCCTATTTAGCCTTCATATTTAAGACCAGTGTAGATCAAGGAGTCTTTCCGGATCTCATGAAACACAGTAAAGTAGTTCCATTGTTCAAATCCGGTGATAGAAAAAACTCAACAATTATAGGCCTGTGTCAATTCTACCAGTTCTCAGTAAGGTGTTTGAAAAGTTGACGCTCAATCAAATGTTACGTCACTTTAATAAAAATTCAATCTTTCATGAACAACAGTACGGTGTCACCCTAATTAAGAACATTTTTAATGCCTGGGAAGAAGCAAAAGATGCCATTAGAATCTTTTGCGACCTCTCAAAGGCGTTCGATTGCGGAGACCATGAGAAACTTCTGCCGGAACTGGAGCACTATGGGATTAGGAATAAATACAGCTCTTGATTTACTAAGATCATACCTGAAAGATAGAAAGGTTAAAGTTCAAATAAACGGCGTAAATTCATTAGGGTCTGAAATGGCAATGGGCGTTCCTCAAGGTTCGATATTACCCAATATCATTAATGTAAACTAAAAAGAGGAATGGACCCCCATTCCTCTTTTTAGTTTACATTAATGATTTACCCCAATTACTTCGAAATCAACCAAAGGTGTGTTATTTGCAGATTACACATCATTGATCTTTAAAATCAACCGACTGTCACAAAATCTTGACGACGTGAATAGCTCTATTCTTCAGGTTCAAGATTGGTTGACGGTAAATAATTTGGTACTAAATAAAAAAAACTAAATGCATTAGATTTAAATTACCTAATGTTAGAAGTAGCGAATGTGACATCATATTGAATGGAGAAAAACTGGAATTTATTAATCAAACTGTTTTCCTAGGAATCACGTTAGACGAGAAATTACAATAGGGACCTCACATATCTCTTGCGGAGCGGCTAAGCTCGGCCGCTTATGCTGTATCTTTCTAAATAAGACAGTTAACAGACGTACAAACCGCACAATTGGTCTATTTTAGCTACTTCCACAGCATTATGTCGTATGGCATTTTACTGTGGGGTCGGGCTGCTGACATTGAATCCATCTTTATTTTGCAAAAGAGAGCTGTCAGAGCCATTTAAATCTACGTCGCCGCAAATCTCTTAGGGAACTATTTAAAAGGATTAATATTATGACTGCCTAAATCACATTGAGTACAAAATATTGACACAATAAAAAAAAATTGCATCTGAAAATGAGTTTGAGTGTTGTGGAATTGAACTCTTACAATATAACATTACAAAATAGCCTTATATCATATGCCAAGCTCATATAGTGATAGGCTCAAACATTTTTATATATTTTCTCTTGACAAACATCGACGACTGAGTAACGTGATGTTTGTGTGCAAAGTTATGGTCCATAAAATTTACTGCCCGTAAATATTAAATAATTTTAACTTCCGTGCCCCCATCCTATAACGCCTCTCTGTCCTCCGCAGAAAATAACGGTTCTGGGTGCTAATTCTCCCTACGCGAGGCTTTGCAGGGCTGTGAACGATTGCAGTGATCAGATCAACCTCACTGGGTGGGTGAATTTAGGCTACTTATTACTTTTTTTTTTTAAGTTACGACATCGTTTTGTGTGCATGCAGAGTTTACCTATAAGTGATTGTTACACTTTATTCAGATTTTTTGCTTCTGTTTCATTGGCTTATACCAGTGTATAAAATTGTTGATGAACCAAATAAATAAAACCCCTTTGTTTTCCTATGTAATTTAGAAGTAATGTTGTGCAACCTTCGAAATAAAAATAAAAAAACAATTAGTGATAGTAGAATATTGATATTTTGAGCAAAACAATCGATACAAATAAAAAATTCATAGAAATAAATAATTTTGGCTTTACACTATGTGGCGGAAACAATTGTCACTTAGACCGCCACCTTATAATTTCAAGAAATCCGCTGCCGCCTATGAAGTTACGCCAGACCCGAAAATCAGGTGATCCATTGTTCGACGAGGGATCAACGTTCGCACAGTTACACGTGCCGTGCGCACGCAGCGGGCGCGTGATATTTGTACTGGCCGAGGTGACGACGTCCTTGAGCTCCGGACCGATGGCGTGCACATGAAGCTACCTACGCGCGCACCGAGGTGGGAGCCGCAGTCTGCTCTCGACTAGCCACCATACCTATCGGGTCGCGACGCGCTTTGTTATTTTGCTATTTTACTTTTGCTTGTATCATCGCCTTGTTTTGTTGTAATTTAATCTAGTAATATATTCTTCTATAATTTTCATTAATAATATTCTTCATTTATTCTCTCCGCTTTACTCATTATTTCATTCTCTCATCCTTTCGCTCGCTTCACTCGAATCGAAATTAGATACCGGGTTCGATTCCCGACTCAAGTAGAATTGGTCAACTCGACCAAATTTCTACATTGATGACCCTCGACTACTGCGCATATTGAAGACTCGAGTGCAGCAAGGATCAAGCAGTTTCAGTGAAGCAAGAAGAGTGGTGATTCTACTGGTGATAGTTTGTTTACATCGGAGCGAAGAAAAAATTTTTGCTGTGGTCCAAAACATAAGCGGTGAGCGATTTTATATTTATTGAACGATGTCAGATACTGAAAATTTTGCCGATACTGACGCTAAAGGAGCAGTAACTACTGTGTCAGGAGAAGTGTCAAAAGTCGGACTGCCACTACGCTGTCCACCTTTTTGTCCTGAGGAACCGGCTTTATGGTTCGCCCAATTAGAGGGCCAATTTATCCTGTCAAGGATAACCAGCGACACAACGAAATTCTATTTCGTAACTACACAGCTGGAAACTAAGTATGCAATCCAAGTAAAGGACATTATCACTAAACCACCGGAGACAGACAAGTACAACAAATTAAAAAGTGAGCTTATTAATCGCCTATCTGCCTCACAGGAAAAGCGGATTTAGCAACTTTTAATACATGAGGAGCTAGGCGATCGCAGGCCGTCTCAGTTTCTTCGGCACCTGCAAAACTTAGCAGGACCCTCTGGAGCTTCGGATTTTGTAAAAAGTCTCTGGACTAACCGTTTGCCACAAAACATACAAACTGTAATTGCTTCTCAGATTGCCGACTTACAGGTAGAAAAACTAGCCGAGATTGCTGACAGGGTGTACGAAATCGTACCATCCACCCCACAAGTAGCAGCAGCCTCTGCCTCTACCAGTACTTCACCAGACTTGCTCAAGCAAGTAAGCGAGCTCACAAAGCAAGTGGCACTACTGACATCGCAGATGAACAGTAACTGGAGAGGACGTTCCCGCTCACGCTCACAATCCAAGCATAACCAAAAAAGGTATGATCGCGATCGCTCTAATAGCTTTAGACCACAGCAGCCACCACCAAATCACCCGCATTGCTACTATCACTACACCTACGGGGAGAAGGCCAGCAAATGTAAGCAACCCTGCACATTTACGTCGGAAAACTCAAAGGGCGGTCGCAAGTAGCGGCTAACGACTGCCCTACTTCAACAGGCCGTTTATTCATAACCGACCGGACTACGAAAATGCAGTTCCTTGTGGACACTGGCTCAGACTTGTGTGTTTTCCCTCGGTCGGCAATAAAGACGCCTGTCGTACAATCAAAATTTGATTTAGTCGCTGCCAATAATACTGTGATACATACGTATGGACCAACACAGCTGCGACTTAACTTAGGTCTCAGAAGAGACTACATCTGGAGATTCACAGTAGCCGATGTGTCACGACCTATCATAGGGGTCGACTTTCTTAGTTTTTACAACTTACTCGTTGACTGCAGAAACCAGCGCTTGATAGACAACATAACGACACTATCAGTTACAGGAGTTCATTGCAAGTCAACGGACGACATCGCATCTGTGAAGGCTGTAGTTGGTGACACAGACCACCACGCAATTCTTCGCGAGTATCCGGAAATTACCCGACCTCCAGGAACACATTTACCGGGTAAGCACAATACGTTGCACCACATAAGGACAACTCCAGGTCCACCAGTATCAAGCAAACCTCGACGCCTTGATCCAGCTCGAACGCTAGTTGCCAAGAAAGAGTTCGAAGACATGCTTTCCAGAGGCGTGTCCAGACGATCAGAGAGTTCCTGGTCTGCTCCACTTCACCTGGTCAGGAAGAAGGACGACGGATGGAGACCATGCGGCGGCTACAGGGCACTAAACGCAAGAACTATACCAGACAGGTACCCCATCCGCCACATTCATGACTTCTCCTTTCAGCTATCAGGGTGTGCAGTATTTACTACTATAGATTTGATTAAAGCCTATAATCAAATAGCTATCAACCCAGACGATATTTCAAAGACTGCCATCACTACACCATTCGGTCTTTATGAATTCCCTTACATGACCTTTGGTTTGAGAAATGCTGCTCAAACTTTCCAAAGGTTCATCGACGAAGTTCTACTTGGTTTGGACTTCTGCTACGGATATATCGATGACATTCTCGTGTTCTCACAAACCCCTGAACAGCATAAACAGCATTTACGGCAACTATTCGACCGTTTGAAAGACTACGGTATAGTGGTAAACACATCAAAGTGTAATATCGGACACTCAGAGGTAACTTTTCTGGGATACCGTGTGTCAGCTGCAGGTACAAAACCTCTAGAGACCAAGATACAGGCTATCCAGGAGTATCCAGTTCCCAAGACAGTCAAGGAGCTTCGACGGTTCTTGGGTATGATTAATTTTTATCGCCGATTTGTCCCAAACGCAGCTCAACTACAAGCCCCATTGAATGCTGTCCTAGCTGGTCCGAAAATTAAAGGAGCACATCCAGTTGACATGACTCCTGAACTTTTAAAGGCTTTCGAAGACACCAAGACTTCATTGTGCAACGCAACTCTACTGGCTCATCCAGATCCATCAGCTGAGTTAACCATAGTCACTGATGCATCTGATATCGCCATCGGCGCTGTCCTTCAACAGCGAAAAGGAGACGACTGGGAACCTCTAGCATTTTACTCACACAAACTTAGTAATGCTCAAAAGAAATACAGCCCATATGACCGCGAACTGTTGGCGGCATATGAAGCGGTAAAATACTTTCGACATATGGTTGAGGCTAGGAACTTTGCCATCTTTACTGACCATAAACCACTGGTTTTTGCCTTCAAAACCAACAGAGACAGCCATTCGCCAAGACAATTCAGGTACCTAGATTTTATAGGGCAATTCACCACAGATATACGGTACATACCTGGCAAAAACAATGTCGTCGCTGATGCATTGTCACGGGTTGAAGAGGTGTCAGCGGCAATAAACTTTGAGGATCTTGCAAAATCACAGGAAACAGACCCAGAACTGCAAGACCTGATTCAAAACGGCTCTTCACTCAAGCTGGAAAAGATCGCTACACTGACGGGAAACGCACACATTGTATGCGATACTTCAATGCCAATGCCTCGACCATATGTGACACCGCAACTTAGAAAGCAGGTCTTCCAATCGTTACACAACATACATCACCCAGGATGTTCTGCTACAGTGCGACTGGTGACACAAAACTTTGTGTGGCCGGGGATCCGCAAGAACTGTAGAGAGTGGGCAAGGCAATGCTTGCAATGCCAAGCAAGTAAAATTACCCGTCATACCATAACTCCTCTTTCCACTTTCCTTACTCCTTCTTCCAGATTTACCCACATACACCTCGACATCGTAGGGCCCTTAACCATTTCTTCTGATTACAGGTACTGCCTAACTGTCATCGATCGCTTTACTCGGTGGCCTGAGGCGTACCCGATGAAGGACATAACCGCGGAGACCTGCGCAGCTGCCTTGGTGTCCGGCTGGATAGCTAGGTTCGGCTGTCCAGCACGGGTGACTACAGACCGTGGTCGCCAGTTTGACAGCCACCTGTTCAAGGCTCTCACTACCATGGTTGGTGCAAACCACTTCCGCACCACCGCCTACCACCCAGCTGCGAATGGCATCGTCGAACGGCTACACCGACAGCTCAAGGCAGCCATCATGTGCCACACTTCTTCGCAGTGGATAGAAGTTCTACCGCTGGTGCTACTCGGCATGCGTAACTCATGGAAAGAAGACATCCAAGCCACGCCTGCTGAGCTTGTGTATGGTGAAGCTCTTCATTTACCAAGCCAGTTTCTGTCTGCTACAGATTACACTGCAGCCGATGTCACACAGTACGCAACACGTCTTCGTGCACACATGGCTAAACTCACTCCCAAGCCAATCTCCTGGCATTCAACTTCTCCCTGCTACATACCACGAGATCTGCATACCTCTACACACGTCTTTCTACGCCGAGACTACGTCCGAAGTTCACTAGAACCACCTTACGCCGGCCCCTACGAAGTGATACAAAGGCATCCAAAGTATTACACAATACAGGTAAAAGGAAAGACAACTAACGTCTCTGTTGACAGATTAAAACCCGCCTACATTTTTAAAGAAGAGGAAAAGCAGCCAGAAGTCAAGACAACACAAATGGTCACCCCAACAGCCATTACTACAACAGCAACAACAGGCGCAGAGAAGAGGACACGAAGCGGGAGGCGTGTCAGATTTCCCGATTATTATCGACCGTAGTTACGGTCTGGCCAGGGGGAATATGTGGCGGAAACAATTGTCACTTAGACCGCCACCTTACAATTTCAAGAAATCCGCTGCCGCCTATGAAGTTACTCCAGACCCGAAAATCAGGTGATCCATTGTTCGACGAGGGATCAACGTTCGCACAGTTATACGTGCCGTGCGCACGCAGCGGGCGCGTGATATTTGTACTGGCCGAGGTGACGACGTCCTTGAGCTCCGGACCGATGGCGTGCACATGAAGCTACCTACGCGCGCGCCGAGGTGGGAGCCGCAGTCTGCTCTCGACTAGCCACCATACCTATCGGGTCGCGACGCGCTTTGTTATTTTGCTATTTTACTTTTGCTTGTATCATCGCCTTGTTTTGTTGTAATTTAATCTAGTAATATATTCTTCTATAATTTTCATTAACAATATTCTTCATTTATTCTCTCCGCTTTACTCATTATTCTCATCCTTTCGCTCGCTTCACTCGAATCGAAATTAGATACCGGGTTCGATTCCCGACTCAAGTAGAATTGGTCAACTCGACCAAATTTCTACAACTACATATAAAACAACCAACGAGAAGAAATTCATGTCTGGACCAATTAATAAGTAACTATAAGGATGTAATATGTGAGGTTATACCACTGGGACTGTCAGATCATGAAACAGCTCAGATGATATCCATACAAATAGATAATAAAGATCCACCTCTACGCTTTCGCACAATTTACAAGCGTAATTTTAGCACAGAAAATAAAGAAAAGTTCTTTAGCTGTATTTCAAATTTAAAATGGACAGAATATTTTCAAATCAGGAAGCTAACTGTGCGTATGATCACTTTTACGATACATTTGTCTTGTTCTTTGATTTGTGCTTCCCTAAAATGGAGATCAAAATCAACCTAGTAAAAAAAATATATGCGAAATGGATTTCCAAAGGTATTAAAAAATCTGTTAAAACCAAAAGGAGCTTGCGATTTAAATACTACTTCCCATCTGACAACAGCAGTAAATTGAAATTCTTAAGCTATAAGAAATTACTTAAAAAATGTATGCAAAAAACACAAAAAATTCATTATACAAATTAGATAACCAGGGCTAAAAATAAATGTAAGGCTTCATGGGCTTCATACTTACATTTCACTCCGCACATTTCACTTTTTCACAACATCAATAACTCGTATATATATCTCATCTACTCGACGTCCGTATGTCACTGCAGGGATTCAGCAGAATATCAGCGTCAGGTGTATTTGCCTGGCACATGCTGAGCTGGACTCCCATTTGGTGCAACCTTGAGACGCACACCGCACTTTTTTATGTTCGTTGTCAATCCATTATTTTATTTTAAAGTGTGTCATAGCCAATAGTGTCATCACAATGTCTTGTTTTCTTCCTTTTTTATTTGTTTTTTATATTGGCACCTTGCAGCTATTTCCTAATAGCTAATTAGTAATTATTTAATCGTGTTTTTGTATGTTGTGCTGTTTTTTTGTGTGCACTAAATAAACGATTTATGTATCTATTTATCTATCTATCTATCTATCATGGGACATCATCATCATCATCATCATTTCAGCCGAAAGACGTCTACTGCTGGAAATAGGCCTCCCCCAAGCACACCCTTCATCGGACTTAATTAAATATGATTCCAATAATAATCAAATTCAGGAATCAAAATTTAAGGAGATAGAAAATGAAACCGGACCACTAACAAACCCCACGGACATTGCTAATTATGTAAATTACTATTTTATCAATTTGACGAACAACGATTTGGACATTAACACTAATCATTATGACATTGATTCTATTAATTCTAGTATGTTTTTAATACCCACTAATGATGGCGAAATACAAAAAGTAATAAAATCACTCAGGGATACAAACTCAACAGACTATGATAAAATACCTACAAAAATTATAAAATACATAGGCCCTATTATTACTCCGGTACTAGTACATCTAATAGACTTATCATTATTCTCGGGAGTGTTTCCTGAGAAATTGAAAGTGATAACTATTAAACCAATACATAAAAAAGGTAATAAAAAACTTGTTGATAATTACAGACCGATAGCCCTCTTGCCTATATTAGCGAAAGTTTACGAAAAGGCCATGCATGCGCGATTAGTAAAATTTATCGATAAGTTCCAAATTTTGAAACATGAACAGCATGGATTCCAAAAAAGGAAATTGACAACTACAGCGACATTTAATTTAATTGAAATTAAATGAAATTGTTTATTCTGTAAATATGATATTGCAATCACTTTTACACGTCATATTAAACAAATATTTAAAAAAATAAAAATTTGCTAGATGAGTTCGGCGTTTCCTATCTGACTACTCAGAGAAGAAAGACCGAAACAAACTCAGAGGTCACAGTCTCTTTTAAAGTCCAGACATAATCTTGGTCAGGCCATATGAGGACCATGTAGATTAGTGTCTGAAATGGTCTTTTGAGGAAAGAACCACACCGATTTGAGTGGACCTGTCCAGTCAGTGCAAGCATTTGTCAGTAATCGTGGAGCTCAACTCGACGAACAATACCAAAGAAAGGACATTTGGGTAGGCCGCATAAAGTACTCAAACTTCCAGACCATCATTAAAACTAACTGAGAAAGAAAAAAAAATAAAGAAAGAGGAAAACAAATAAAAATAAAATATCCACATAGTCCTCACATTCACAATAATTAAAACAATATAATACTTTACAAAGTAATCATGTTATTTTGTACATACTTTTCAACAATGTCAATATGTGTATTAAACTGGTATTTTTAATGATTTACGTAATAATTAATATGTCAAATTTTATGGTTTCATCACAAGGCTTAGCAGAGCGAGCAGCTCAATCCCACGCTTTTTTATCTTCCAAATAATCTGAAATTTTATAGTACCCTTTTTTACAAAGTTTGGTTTTAATACAGCTTTTAAATCGTTTAATGGGTAAGTTTCGAAGGTCAATGGTAAAAGCGTATATATATTGACCCATGAACGAGTTGCCTACTCTGTGGAGACGTGTGCGATGTACAGCAAGGTTGTTTCTATTCCTGGTATTTAAACTATGAATATCGGTCATTTTCTTAAAATTTGATATATTTTTGTGTACATACAATAGGTTTTCAAAAATATATTGTGAGGCTACAGTCAGAATGTCTATTTTTCTGAATTTTTCTCGAAGGGAATCCCTTGAACGTAGGTTGTAAATGGCTCGAACAGCCCTTTTCTGTAGAACAAAGATACTATTAATGTCCGCACAGGTTCCCCAGAGAAGAATCCCATAAGACATGTCTATGAAAATAATTTAAATAAACAATTCTGGCTGTATCTACGTCGGTTATCTGTCAAATTTTTTTAAAGCATAGGGGACCGAAGTAAGCCTTCCGAACAAATTTTCTATGTGTGGGCCCCATTGTAATTTACCGTCAATAGTTATTCCAAGAAAAACTGTTGACTCAACAGGGTCCAACTCTATTCCATTAACTTGAACATTGGTAGTTAGCTGCCTGACATTTGGCGTTGAAAATCTAAGGAGTTTAGTCTTTTTTTCGTTCAGGAGAAGATTATTTACATTAAAGTTCAAAGTTGACTAACTGACGTTTGATTTTAAAAATGAGGGAAGTGTCATCTGCGAATAAGTCGATCTTGTGATTATCCCTTATGTGGTAAGGTAGGTCATTTATATAAATTACAAATGGGAAAGGACCTAGAATTGAACCCTGCGGAACGCCCATAGTGACCGCAGATCCTGCAGATCTCTTGCCATTAACATCGACCCTCTAAATTCTGTTGTCCAGATAAGAAGTCAGAAGGTCAAGAGCCTTTTCCCTCATACCATAGTGGTACAGTTTCCTGATGAGTGTGTCATGATGTACGCAATCGAAGGCCTTGGACAAGTAGCAGAAAATGCCTAGAGCATTTTGCGACTCCTCCCAGGCCTCGAATATGCTCTTCAGTAATTCCACGCCCGCGTCTGTAGTTGAACGACCCTTTGTAAAACAAAACTGTTTCAGATGAAGTAAATTATGTGCATTGAAATGTAACCTAACCTAACATTTGTTTTAAAATTAATTTTTCAAAGATTTTGCTCAATGTAGGTAAAATCGAAATAGGCCGATAATTTGTGGGATCAGTTGTGCTGCCATATTTGAACAGTGGAATCACTTTGCTAAGTTTAATCAGATCAGGAAAAACACCAGATGCAATACAAGAGTTAAAAACGATTGCTAAAAAGGGTGAAATAACATCAATTATTGAAGACATGATATGTACTGATAATCCCCATAGGTCAGCAGTTTTTTTTACATCAAGATTTCTAAAAAATTCGATAATTTCTTTAGCAGTAATAATTGTGAATACAAAAAGTTTGTCACATTCTGGTACACATTCTTTAAGTATTGAATAAGCAGAAGTGGAGGATGACGATGACAGAGTTTTGGTTGTTAAAATGGGAATATTAGTGAAGAAATTTTCAAACTCAGTGGCCACCTCCACGTCTGCCTTAATATCTACATCATTGATTTTTAGATGGAAGTCACGACTCCGTACTGTCGTTCTTCCCGTTTCTGAATTAATAATATTCCAAGTTGTTTTAATTTTATTTCCAGAAGATTTAATTTTTAATGTGTACATGGCTTTTGCTGAGGAACAGGCTCTTTTAAAAGTTTTTGAATATTTCTTAACGAATTCTTTAAAAGTTTCAACATGGTTATATGATTTTTCATGATACAATTCAAATAACCTTTGCCTACACAAACAGGCAATGTTTTTGAGGTGAACACCTTCCTAAACTCACAATTGATGAGTTTAAATAGTGAAGCATAAGCTTGATCCGGTACGTTATAATAGGACAAACCCGGTAGCTTTTCCATTAAATTATTTTAAATTGTCCTAAGCGACTTTTATTTCCAGGAACAAAACTCACTAGTTTTCTTTTGAGCTCTAACTGTTTTCTGAGGGAAAACGACTAACTGGCCACAGTGATCAGAGTCCAGCTCATTTATAATTAAATGGCTAGAAGGTCTTAAGTTTGTAAAAATATTGTCAATACAGGGCTACCTGTATTGACAATATTTTTCTGCTATATTAATCAATATTTTTCTTTTTTTTCTGATAACTAGTGGCAGTTATTCTAGTCGGCTCAAAGAGTGTATTGTACAAATTATATGACTTTAATAAAGTTATAAATTTATTTACTACAGCAGATTTATCCAGTATATTAATATTAAAATCTCCACAGACTACAACCGTTTTATTACTGTTACAAGTCTTTAACAATTCTTCTTCTATATATTTCTCAAAAATATCATATGAAGCACATAGGGGCCTGTACACGCTCATTACAATGAACTGCTCAAGCTCAATGCAAGCTATTTCAATAACTCGCTTAACAGAGAGGCTCACAATATCCTTACGTTCTTTAAATTTCACATTGTTACGAACATATATTAGAGAGCCACCACGTTTCATATTAACTCTGCTGAATGAGCTGGCAACCTGGTGGTTGTTAAAGCTGAACATGAACTAGTGGACTTTTAACTAATGGTCAGTTACACATAAGATATCAATATAACTACAGTTCATGAACAGCTCCAATTCTAATTCCTTACCTATAAAACTCAGTATATTTTAATGGACAATTTTAAGACTATTATTATTACATTTATTTAGATTACTACTATTTGATGGGTGAGATATTAAAGAAGAAATTTTTGTAACATTTTGATGATTTAAACCAGTATTTAATTTTTCTTCATTTATTAAGCAAGAGGTTTCCTCTATTGTCCTAATTTATAATTTAAATGATAATTCACGTCATTAGTTGTTGCCAAATTATTGGCAGAATTATTTAGAATGTCATTGCATTGCTCAAAAGAAGCAAGTTGTGTAGCCAAATTTTTGGCTGAAATAGAAAAAAAATATGATAGCGACACAGCTATCTGTCTTTTACAATAGTCAGAAAGATAGTACATAACAATATTATATCTATCTCTTGTCAAATTCAAATTATTACCAACATAATTGTTAGTATCAATTAAATGGAACAGATTATTATTGAATGACCAATTATACAATGTCATATTTAATTCAAATCTTAAATTATTTTCTTCCTGTGGCAAACTTACTATATGGGAATGTAAACAACACAATTTTTCTTAAACTAAGATTACACAAAGTTCTATAATATTGGAGCAATTCTCCTTTGTTCACATTTTCCCTATTACCCATAAAAATTAATAATGTAGTATCCTGGCTAAAGTTAAATTTAATAATTACTTTCAACATAGTTAATTAACATAGTAATACAATTCAATTAACATAGTTACTAAAAATATTGACCAGACAGCTGTTGTAATTTTTGACATGTCAAAAGCCTTTTACATTGTATCGCACGAGCTACTACAAAAAAATGTGATAAATATGGAATACGCGGTAAAACAAATACATGGGTAAAAAGTTACCTTATAAACAGATTGAAATTTGTAGAAATTACTGTGGACTGCCAACTGTCATTTAAATCCAAATTAGGTTACAATTGCACAGGGCAGTATTTTAGGCCCCCCACTTTTTCTGATATATATCAATGACCTGCATACTCTTTGCAGACGATTTGGCTGTAATTATCCAAAGTCAAATCATTTATTTAAAATAGGCCCTTATAAAGCACTTTTGAACGTCAAAAATTTACAAAAAAATTGAAATGATTCTAGTCGCCCCTTCCAAAAGGTAGTTTTCGCATGGAGAAGAATGGGCAAGAAACTCCACCGTTACTCTTTTAAAATCCCTTAAAATAAATAAAACTATAATGAGGAAATACCTAAATGGTATCGTAAGCAAAGTAATAAAATAAGTGATAACTCCTCTTCTCTACATATCTTTCTTTTGCTGTGCCCGCCAAAGAAACAATCATGGACCCTCCATGATTGTTTCTTTTGGCAAATATTTACCACCTAAGCCTACGTTGTGGAATGCAATAAAGAATTGAGTATTGAGTAGTGAGTAATAACTTGGATGGAAAACAATGACTTTAAACCTAACATAGTTACACCAAATGTATACAATTTCGTAACAGAAACTGGAATAAAATTGATTTAAACATAATTATAAAGATAAACAAATACAACAATCAGATAGTATGACTTTTCTTAGGATAGATCTAGATGAGAGGCAGCTATAGTTTTAAATTTATGATTTGATTTTAACAATATGCAGGATTCCCCATGTCTATTTTTCCGAGCGAAAATGTCTCCTAATATGAAATTCGGTAGTTTGAGTAGTTTGCTATCATCAATTATCATGTTATGTTCAGGTATACATAGAATGTCGACCGGGTTGTAGTTATTATTATTACCTAACGAGTGTAAGTGTACTTTAATTCATCTAATTTACTTATTAAGCCGTTTATATTTTGGTGAAGTATATTTACGTGTTTATAAACGAAAAAAATCATTATCTGATGGAGATTTTTCATTGTCTAAATAATTTAAATAATTTAGTTCTGTCTGAGTACCTTTATCCGTATTGGTAGTAGTTTCGATGTTAGGGTTAAGCTTTTCCTTTGCATATTTGTCATAGTTTTTTATAAACGTTTCTTAATACTTCTTTCAGAATTAATTGAGATCTATGTAATGGTAAAAAGCGATACTTAGGCACATACATTAAGTAATTCATGTCTACATAAGTTGAATGAATATAGTGATAACAGACAAATTTCAGTTTATAATTTAACTTTGTTTCATTTAAATGTGTATTAAATAGTACTTCAGAGATCATAACATTGGTATTTCTTGTATTATTTAAAAAATTATAAAGGCATAGCTGAATTAGCTCTGGATTGGTATCATTTACGCCTCCCAATACAATTACAAAATCATCTTTATTTAATAAACTTATTTCTGTTTTTTCTGTCATTAAAATTTCTTGTAGGCATGCTCCCGATTTCTAGAAAGATCTTACTAAAAAGTCTTCACTTAAAAGTTTTTGAAGAATTCTCTGGATATAGCGCCCCTGTTGATCGGCTATGATCATTATTTTCTTTTTTCTTGCTTCCGGTTTCATCGTGTGTTCACTTAATTTTGTTACGGTATTCTGTTTAATGATATTAGCTTGAACGTCGTTTTTGTGTATGCGTAAGGTATAGTTCAGTTCTATGGTGGTTTTTGGGTCACATTCTATCATATTTCCATTATTTTCAAAATTTGTAGTGGTTTTTTGTCTGAGGCCTCAGCTGGAAAGTCAGTCCGAATGACGTTATGGATAGGCGTTGAGTTCAAACCAGTGCTTGGTGTCGGGGTACATTCCAGTATATTTGTGGGTTGGCTCAATTTTGTGGGTGTGATCCTAACGACGTCAGTTGATTCATCATATTTTCTATTTTGTATCGGTGTGGTTGATTGCTTTTTTTTTGTCTTATTGGCGTTATTTTGCTGTTTTGGTTTGATTTTCGCTTACGTTCTGAGCACGGAGTCAAATTATTTATGTCAATATCATTTATCCTCTTGTATACACTTATCATATTAATATGTTTTTGGACGTCAGTTTTCAGTCTAAAGTTATCAATTTCTAGATGGGCGCTTTGTAGGTCACTGGACAATTGTTTAACTTTTTCTTGAAAATCTAGTATTGTTTGACTCATATTTAATGATGTATTCGGTAAACTTGCCATGGTTTTATCAAAAAGATCTGAGTTGTCTGTTATGGGGTTTATATGCTTGAATTTAAATTCAATCGGGCAGGATGAAACGTAAACGTTAAAATTGAATAATAATATTATAAAGATGTATTTGTTTGTTTGTAGGTTTGTATATAAGGGGTAATGTCCGGAACTACCAGTCAGATTTGAAAGAATATTATTGCATTGGATAGTCCAATTCTTGAGGAAGGTAATAGGCTCCCAGATGAAGTCATGGGCAGAAGCTAGTATTAGATATAGTTAAAATTATTATATCATCAATCCTTGTGGTGGCGCGTCGACGACGCAGTGCTCGCTCGCTGTGCCACTTATATAAAAATGTCGTGGTTCCACCTAATCCTCAGTTTAGTCCGATCCAGCCTGTCCCTTGCTGTCCTCCCCCAGCGACGATCTAAGCTGAGGTCTGTACCCCACAGAGGAAGCTCTTAGCGTGTAGTTGCTTTGTTTATAAGTCTGAAAGATGTCTCAATGAATTAAAGTCTCCAGCCAGGGCATAAAGCCCTGGCTGGAGACTTTAATTTATTGAGACACCGACAGGAAAGTCCGGTTAAGCAGCTGACAGCCTCCTTTTTTTTTTTTTTTGGTCTGTCGGACTCTTACTGACTAAAACAACCCCGGCGTTCCGTCTCACACTTGCACCGGGGTGATCACGGGATCTAATGTGACTTCCGCGATTCCCGGCTAGTGCTCCTCGAGTTAGGGGGGAGTGAGGTGTTAAACTCTCCCCTTACATCATAGAGAGGCGGGCGTGGAACACTACGCACCACCAGCTTGGGTCCTAAGGAGTAGGGGGCGGATTTTCCCAGATACGTCGCATCTGGACCCATTGAGGGGGACTGGAAGAGGGCGTTATCCGCCATGCCCGGTGCGTATGCTGCAGATCGGGTTAGCGGAAGCAATCACTCGCTCCCAGTCGTTTCGCAGAAGGATACCACCGCGTCCCAGGACTCCTTGCTGCCGACCATCGAGTCGACAAAGGCTGGCAGCGACAGGTCACTGCCGATACCTGAGATGAGGGCACGGCGCGGCTCCTCCCAAGCAGCTCACTCTGCCAGCGTGTGCCGAGCCGCGTCGTCCCGACAGTCGACGCAGCGGTGACACCGAGCGTCCGGCTCCCTGTTTATGCGACACAGGTACTTCCCGAAGCAACCATGCCCCGAGAGCACCTGCGTCACCCGAAACGACAGGAAGCCGTGCCTCCTCCCGAACCAGCGCCGCCTCGTTGGAGATCGTGTGATACCCCCTGATGACTCTGACTGCCATCGCTCGCTGCAGCTTCCGCAAGACAGCGATGCTGCCAGTCGAGCTGACAACCTCGTTTTTTTTTTTTTTTTGTTCGGGGTGGAAAATCCTCATGGATGTCCTCCGCCCTGGGGCGGGCGGAGGGGTCTGTCAGACTCTTACTGACTAAAAACCACCCCGGTGTTCCATCTCACACCTACGCCGGTACGCCGGGGTCGCGGGAACGTTCAAATCTTCCGCGACCCCGACTGGTGCCAGCCCGCCTCTGCGGGCTCCGTCTCGTCGAGCGGGGGGAGTGAGGTGTTTGACTCCCCCCGCGACGTCTAAGAGGGGCGCGCGTGGAACACTACGCGCCGCCACCTCGGGTCCAGATGTATGGGGGGCGACGGACTTCCCCGGGTCCGTCGCCCCTGGACCCATTTAGGGGGGCTAGAAGAGGGCGTTGTCCGCCCTTCGCCGACGCCCGGTGCGCCTGCTGCGGGCCGGGTGAGAGGATGAAATCTCTCTCTCCCGTTCCGCAGCCTCCTTCAGCGAGATTACTACTTCGCAGAAGGATACCACCGCGTCCCAGGACTCCTCGCTGCCGACCATTGCATTCACAACGGCCGACAGCGACAGGTCACTGCCTACTCCTGAGATGAGGGCACGGCGCGGCTCCTCCCAAGCGGCACACTCTGCCAGCGTATGCCGCGCCGTGTCCTCCCGGCAAGCTGACAACCTCCTAGGTTGACCTGCGAGATGACATTCCCAAAAAAAAAGAAATCTAATTCTTAGTGAAGCGTTAGCTGTGTCGGCGGTAGTTAAGTGTTGATGTTTTGCAGCTAGCATTTACACACGTAACAAAGTAAGCCCACGTTCATACAGACGTAAAAATATCGCGGAGGGATTTTAGCGCGCAATAGATTTTCAAATCTTGGTGTTGAGCCGAGCGTTGACAATCCAACTGAGGGCATCCCAGCGCGTTGAAAAAACACAGTTGGATTTTTAACTCTCAGTGCTAAGCAGAACGTTGAAAATACAAATTTCATGCCCTCACGCACCTAGCCGCCGCAGATGAGAGAGATGCCCTGGGCATCGGGAATCTCAGGCCGATTCCCGGCCACCATAGGCGCGGGCTTGCGGATGGTGAGCAATGGGTAGCTCGTCGTCCGATAAGGACCAGGCTCGGGTCGACGGCGCGTTGTGTTCCAAGCGCGCCTCAAAGAGATGTCAGCGGAACTGGCGGGGTCCGCTAGGACCGATGCCTGCCGGGGTCGCGGGAAAGTCCGAAAGGGATACCTTGGCCCCTGGCAACGTACAGAACACTGAAGGAACATGGGTGGGTTTTGATTCAGTAAGATTCTGACACGCCCTCCCGCTCCACACAGAGCGGGAGAAGTTATACGATAATGTCCAAACCAAAAAAAAAAGGCAGGAGGTGGACGAGGTTTTTTTATATTATTATTATTATTCACTTCATTACAGGCATGATTATTATTGGCATCTATTCCATTTATATTAAAGTAAGAAGGTATAGTGTACTTACTTTGACAAGTCAGAGTGCTCAGTAGGAATATGACGTCTAATTCCCATCGATATGTGTGTTGTGTGTATGACAGGAATCGTGACCACGACACGTG
Organism: Xanthia icteritia; assembly: GCA_949128155.2. Taxonomy (NCBI): domain Eukaryota; kingdom Metazoa; phylum Arthropoda; class Insecta; order Lepidoptera; family Noctuidae; genus Xanthia; species Xanthia icteritia. The sequence goes on along the minus strand of OX421950.2, from coordinate 21,043,652 downwards.
TCACGCACGCGTCGCCCGCGGGCGTGTACGCCAAGGTGGCCGACCGCGACTGGGAGTACAACCTGCCCGTGGAACAACACGGCTTCGACACCGAGCGCTGCCCGGACATCGCGCTACAGCTGGTACACAAACATCCTGGCAACAAGCTCAAGGTATACTACATATAACGAATACTGTTGTGAGGATATTGAAACTCATAACAGTCGGTGTGGCCGCGTCATTTCAATTTATAAATAGATGCAGAAGTCTAAATCCATAAACAACCCTTCGTAATCAGAGCTGTGTAGGGGTAAACCTGCGAAGATGGGTCAATCTTTGTAAATATAAGTAGAACCAATGATTCCAAAGGTTTCCGGAAGAATACGACAGTAAATAGTGCTGTATATGAGTTTTTGGGTTCCGGACTCCAAGGGTGTCAAACGAAACCGTATTGCTAAGCCTCCGCTGTCCATCCGTCCGCGTCTGTTAGCGGGCTGTATCTCATGCCCCGTAATAGGTAGACAGTTGACATTTTCACTGATTGTATATTTCTATTGCCGCTAAAAAATAAGTAAAGTTAATAATTAAAGGAGGCTCCCATACAATAAACTTTTGGACGGGGTGGCAAAATGAAAAATAATAATGCGTTCAGACTTTGCATACACAACATGCTCTAACGTACCCAAAAACACCGTACAAGAAATCGTGTGACTAACCTTAAAGAGAAAACTGTGATCATAAAAAATACAATGACTATTTTGTACGAGAATCGTCCGGCCGCCCTCCCTTATCGTATCGAACTCCAAAATAAAACCATTCACTTTTGAAAGTCGATGGAGATTCAGAATTCATTATAAAAATTATTTATCCCCATTTGGTGACTTGGTTTAGGTTAGGTATGTACAATAAAAACCTGTTTCCAATATTATCTACTGTGTTAGGCATGCTATGCCGGCCGCTCGGAGAAGACTGCGAGTGCGGCGCAACGCCCCGCACTTCCTCTCCCGCTCCTCTATGGTGGCCTTGCCCACCATAGCACGCATAACTTTTTTATTCGATGTCACATCTCTTCTGTACAAAATATAAAAATAAATAATAGTACAATTATTTGCTTTTTAAATCAATGGCTAAAAATATTAACAGATTTACTAATCATCAAGTTAATTTCTCACTTAAATCTGTTACAATCATACATTCTTTATGAACTAGGCTATTTTCAACATTTCTGTAAATAGTTTGTGAATCCAATTCATTATTCGGTATCACAGTTCCTGATTGATAGACCGTCCATCTACCTTATACTTTCGTTAAATGAATATTTTTTTTATATGATGTCTGTCCTAATATTATGATCCTGTACTTCCACATATTTTTTTTTTGTTTTTTTAAGATTGATCATTAAATTGTTAAGTTAATTTGTTTTCTTTAATCATTATTTTTTTTCATAAAATATCATTCAAAAATTACTTTATTAAGCTGAGCGATAATTTGTTTAGTCCGTAATGCTCAAGTTTCAGTTAAATGTACCTATCGTGATTTTCGCAATCAAATCCTTCGACAGGTCGCAAAAGATACCTATAGTATTTTGGGCCTCTTCCAACGCGTTAAAAATGTGTTTTAATAAGGTTACACCGACGTCAATTATGCGACGTCCTTTGGTCATACCAAACCGTTGATCGTGAAGGATTGATTGATTCGTTCCTTTTGAAACAGCTTGCTGAAAACCGGCAACACGGATATGGGTCTATAAATTGGTGTCTTTTCTATCCCCGGATTTGAAAAGTGCAGGTGTTACTGTAATGTAATTAATTAAATCCGGGTAGACTCCTTGATCCACACACAAATTAAGTTTTTAGGCTAATTATAGCGGTATTGTCTCAATTATGGACTATTGGCTACGACATTGTCTGCTGATTTAACCTGAGGGCTTTAACTGCTTTACAAGTGTACTGTGAGTGTGCGACTTACTCAATAAGTGAAGGGTGGGCGTTTTTGGGGGACTGTTTTATGTAATTTTGACGTTCGAAAAGTGCTGATTCTCAGCCTAGTTTGAATAAATGACTTTTGAATTTTGAATAATTTTGAAAAAAAATAGGTTTTAGAGTAAGTACACACCTACTCATAAAAAGTTTCTGTGTTAATATAAGGCTTAAAGCCACACAGCTAGTGTTGTAAAATACAAGTCATTACGTCGTATTAAAAGTCACGTCATCGTTTTTAAGGTTTTTTCTTCATAGAAGTCTTGCCCCTAATATTGAAATTGGAGCTATTTGACCTCCAACTACACGGTATCCTTTTCGGGCGCGCGTGGGACACAACGCGCCGTCCACCCGGGCCTGCAGTGCTATTCTGAAACCGTCTCACCGTGAGAACTTAGGTGAAGTGAGCACGGAGTGAGCTGTCAGTCCCTAGTAGCAGGTGGAATGACAGCTCACTCCGTGCTCACTTCACCTAAGTTTTCACGGTGAGATGGTTACAGAATAGCACTGCTGGTCTTTATAGGACGGTGAGCTACCCATTGTTCACCGTCCGCAAGCCGCGGCGGCTAGGGGCGTGAGGGCGCGAAATTTGCGTCTCCCTCACGCGTTTCGCCTCCTACTTCGCGAGCATTACTGCTTCGCAGAACGTGGTGACGGCCTCCCATGCCCTGTCGTTCCGTACCATGGCCTGGACAAGGGCCGGACGCGAGAGATCACCGCCATCGATCGCCTCCACGAGGACACGGCGATGCTTATGCGATGGATATGTGGGCGTCACAACGCGCCGTCCACCCGGGCCTGCAGTGCTATTCTGAAACCGTCTCACCGTGAGAACTTAGGTGAAGTGAGCACGGAGTGAGCTGTCAGTCCCTAGTAGCAGGTGGAATGACAGCTCACTCCGTGCTCACTTCACCTAAGTTTTCACGGTGAGATGGTTACAGAATAGCACTGCTGGTCTTTATAGGACGGTGAGCTACCCATTGTTCACCGTCCGCAAGCCGCGGCGGCTAGGGGCGTGAGGGCGCGAAATTTGCGTCTCCCTCACGCGTTCCGCCTCCTACTTCGCGAGCATTACTGCTTCGCAGAACGTGGTGACGGCCTCCCATGCCCTGTCGTTCCGTACCATGGCCTGGACAAGGGCCGGACGCGAGAGATCACCGCCATCGATCGCCTCCACGAGGACACGGCGATGCTTATGCGATGGATATGTGGGCGTCCAAGCAGAAAGGGCCCAGTTTTCGGCATTTAGTAAAGCAGGGTGAAAAAATTGCATTTCGCGATTTTAAAATATGCCAGTTTTTGAATATTTTTTAACCCTTGCTATAAATTGACTATTCTAGATACCGAATCTAGTCTTAACTCAATACCCTACTACTGGACCCTTTTTTATTGGACGCCCGCATATAGGTACTATCTAGGTAGATAGGGGCTTATCTTTATGTAAAAATGTCATCACGTTGGTTATTCCAGTCTGTTGGCACGCGTTTTTGGGCGTACTACGCTCATGTGGCAAGCCACTTCTGGGTGGTCCCGTAACCCGGGACCATTTGAGATTAAAATGACGATATCTCTAAAGCTTTGTATGGCAGCTGTTTATAAAACTTATGTCGTTGGAATGGTTATGAAATAAATGGTCCCGCCATTTGAGATTAAAATGACGATATCTCTAAAGCTTTGTATGGCAGCTGTTTATAAAACTTATGTCGTTGGAATGGTTATGAAATAAGCTAATACGTTAAAAATGAATAAGTACAGTTGTGCCTCGTAATATATTGTTAATTTTAATGTAAATTCAGGGGGAGGGGGTTTTTTAACTTACCGTATTTCAGAAAAATTTTGAAAAAATAAATAAAAAAATATAACTATCTTTTAAATCTTTCTAACATAAAATATACACTATTTTACATAAATCAATTTAAAAAACCATACCTCACGATACATTTTTTTCAAATCACCAGCAATAATTTAAAAAAAGAACAATGACGTCAGCCGGGCAACCCGACACCGTGAACAAAGAATCGTTTATAAATACCTGCTTTTATCCGACGTGACTCAAACAAAGTAGCATTATTGTAGCTTATCTATTGTTTAGGCCACATGTTATCGCAGATAGAGTTTTAACTGTTAAAATTGTTTATATTTTATCATTTTTCACAACACGGCACTTGAAAAAACCACAACACAAAACAACACAAATTTTGGATCACACGAGATTTCTCGTTGTACTTTATTCAAATATAAGTGTACATTCTACTGTAGAATGCTATTTACTAATGGAAAAACGTAACAAAAACATTTACAAAATCAACAAAATCTAAATGTAAACATTCGCGTCCGCCATTTTTGGCAGCGGAGTCAGCACTGGCCGCAAAGAATTAAATATTTCGGCTCGAACTATTGTCAGATGTTTGACATGTGAGATTTTATGGCATCCTTGTTTAATCTCTATACTTTTGTGCAACTTTGAGCATGATTTGTATTAATAATCTGTAACAAAAGTGGTCAAAACCTACGTCAGCCGCAATCGATCTGTTTTTGATAGGCTTGACAGATGGGGTCCATTTGACAGCTATCAAAACCTGATCGCGTGACAGACAAGGGGTATGGTTATTTAAACCCAGATGCACTTACAATATTTACTTGTTTATCGAAACAAGCAAAAAGTTCAAACAAATCAAAATATAGGTACATTTTTATTTCCCGTAAGTGTTGACACAATTTCAGTCTTCACTTAAAATAATCTTTGTGACACAAACATATTTATTATAAACATAGTTAAATTAAATCTAAATTGCAAAATAATAATGGCTTAGTAGTGTACATTAAAATAAAACATACTCGTATAAATTAAATCTTCAATTAATTTTACAATAATATTAAACTATTATTAAAAGTAAATACCTACCATTCGAGACTATACTTAAAATAAAAATAAACGAATGGGACGTGCTTAAATGCTAGAAAGAGAAAGCCCGCCGTTTTGTCGCCAGCATATTCTGCTCAGGATGCGCGCGCATAGAATCTTATGGCGCGCGTTTTTTCTGTTTTCAAAGAGTTTCTATTGATGAATGAAACAGGCAAAGGTCTCTAAAACATTCTGCCTTTCGCGTAACCAAAAGGTTTGCTTATGTACACACGCCAAAAGAGATAAGAACTCTTATTTCCAGGCAGTTTACGGCGTAAACAGAACTGCCTTGCAATTTCGTATTATGAACTCGTCAAACAAGCCAGTCAGTGGTCACGTGACACCCTGGCCGACTTCTGCCATCCAGTTAACATAAGAAAATATCATGTGTGACGAATATGTCCATAAATTTTCTATGGGGTTTAAATCTGGACTCTTAGCAGGCCAATCAATTACAGTTACTACAGTACACAACAACATCTGTTTGTGATTTAAGCCAATCTTGCACAATATGTGCTTTGTACACCGCACAGTTGTTGTGTACAAAATAAATATGCTCGTTTGGATAGGCAACTCGCACTGTGGGCAACATTACATTTTTTTAAATATCTAAATAGCCGTGACTATTATTACGAGCTCCTACGACATCCAGCCCCAATACCCGAGTGTAATGCGGCCACTATTCCTAAGTGGCAAAATATTGATTTCAGTGTATCGGTCTCCTTTTTTTCTCCATAGTATTTTTCGTCCATCCTTATCTGATTTGAAACATTTTTCATCAGTAAATATGACGACATTGTTTTGCCAATCGAAGTGCAGATATTCCTTAGCGAAGCGAATGCGGTTTTTACGGTGCACGGTAGATAATAAAATTTTCCGCGCCGGTCTGCAACATGTCAAACCGTCCGCTCGCAGGTGGTTCCGTACAGTTCAAATTCAAATTCGAATTCAAAACTCATTTATTCAAACTAGGCTGAGAATCAGCACTTTTCGAACGTCAAAATTACATAAGAAAGTCGTCCAAAAGCGCCCGCCCTTCACCACTTCCTAGTAATTTAGCTGGGAAGAAAAAGTGGCGCAACAAACTCCCCAGCTGCACAGTTATATTTAGAAAAACTTGATTCTATACAATTGTACTTATGCAGAACATTAAATTAAATTGTTATCTATATGGTACCTAGCACACGTCAATATACCAACAAAAAAGTAAAAAGAACTTAATACCCGAATGAAAGCCTTCAGGCACAAAGGGTGTGCCCGTTTACATAATTATAGCTATTAAAGCTGTAACTCGGAAATCACAAATGATAAACTAGGACCATCGAAGTAAAAATAAAATACATGTTTGCATTGTGACGTTGTGTGCTGCTGCTGTTATGCTGGTCTTAGCAAATGGATCTGATGTATGGGTGGCAACAACCCACGGTGCCGAGGCGAAGCACTTGTGTAAGCCAATGGTGTCGGTCCAGGCAGGCGGCGGGTTCCATGTTGATATCTTTCATAACGTCCATCGGTCATCGGTACACAACAACATCGCTTGAACCCGAAACTTCCAAACGCTGTTTTTCTCACCGTCGAACGGCTTAATATTTCGTTTCATAAAAAAAAAAAAATATTATTAAAATATTGTGTAAAACGATAATGGTAATTATTAAATATCGATATAGTGAGTGGCTATGCAGTTAATAAATAAATACTCCGGAGTCATTTCCTATTATTTTCAACTATTCATATCCACAATTCGTTGAATGAGACACAACAGACAATCTTATTGAAATGACTGGGTCACGGTGACATTATAAATGAATACGTAATTTTTAATAATATAATAGTTTTACTCACCGATATCATTTAAGCGCGTTGCGATTTCGCTAACAGAAATGTTTTGCTTATGCAAAACAATAATCTGAGCTTTTTCGAAATTTTTAATTGCCTTTAATTGTTAAATGATGCATGTTCTAAGTTATTCAATGTATCACAATCACAAACTTCGTAAAAGTGCAAAAGAAGGACTATCCGTATAATATGTAGTTGCTACTGTAGACTGACTCATACATAAGTTCACAATTAAAGGCAGGAATATATTTCTAAAGTGGGTAGTTAGCTTCTAAACTGGCAAATAATTTTAAGTAGGCGAGAAACTTGTGGTAGATTCTCAAACCGGTCAGAATATCGCTTTATTCAGTTATTATTTTTTTAGTTTAGTTTATTATTAACTCTAAATAACAAAATCTCAATAATATTATTCTAGTAAAGTCGTGGCTTCAATTTAAATCATTTGTTTCGGTAGGTTGATTGCTTACCTGCTGCGCCACGAGAGTACTATCCTATGCCGTGAAATCATGTTATAACATCATTTAGAAGACGTTAGCGCACTCACTCTACGAACGCGATGTGTGCGTGGCCGTCATTGTGAGCAGTACGTACAGCAGCGATATAGTTTTGTAGTCTGCGTGACCGGTTACTTAACTTTTTTGGCGTGTGTACTTTTAACACCTTAACAGATCATTATTACAATGTAATAATAATAATTAATTGTTATTAATATCGGTTGTTACTAATTATTCAACTATAATTTCAATAATTGGATGCGTAAATTGATTATTTAGCGTAAGTCAAGAAGGTTTTATTGTTTAATGACATGGTGATATTACTTGCGTGAAAAAAAAAAAAACTATGTATGGGTAAAATAGGAAATCGAAATAAAAACTAATAATAGGTCTTTACCTATGAAATTGCCGTTTTGTATGAAAAAAATTGAACGTATTTTTTCATGTATTATTGGATAATATTTTTGTGTTCACCAAAAATCTAAAGTTACATCTATGTATGCATTTCTAAAATATTGATCTTAAACCCGTTTAATTGTTTTACTATAATTAAACTACTCGGCCAGCAAAATATGTTACATCAAACAAATTCCAAATTAACACCAAGATATAACACTTTTTTATTGTAGTGCGCTGCAAATATTCTATTGTAACAATAACTATTTTATTCTTCCCCGAAAAATACTGATCGTGCACCAAATATTTCTGAATGTTACACAAAATATTTAGTATGCATCCTAGTACCGTATACCCATTTAAAACGGTTTTGTACAACTTTTATGTTACTTAAATAATTATAATTGAAGAACAAATAATGCATTTCGTAAAACATTACTTCTAAGACTTATATTTATTTTACTGAAAATGGTTTTGGCGCGCTTGCGACGCGCATATGCCTGCCTATTGGTCTCTGTTGTGCGACGGAGACGGCGCGCGGGGCGGTTCGTAGATCTTCTACAAGGCATCGACATTTTACATTCTGTCACAGCACCGGGCGTGTTCAACACCGCTTTAGCAGCTTTTTTGAACAAATATAAAAGTCAAAAGGCTTTTATTACATACTTCAAGGAAGAATGGGTAATACAAAACCCGAATTGGTACCTAGGCGCTTCGGACGGATCTCCATCTACGAATAATGCACTCGAGGCTTTCAATAGGAGCATAAAAGATAGCCACACCCTTAGAGAACGAATTCCACTGTCCCGGTTTCGTGCTGTTACTCTTGACATGGTCAAGCAGTGGTCCGAAAATTATAAAGTGGACTCGTTTTCAAGCACACCTTTGATAGAACTATCTGATTGGACATCAGCATACCAATGGGTGAAATTGAACAAAAAAGTGAAAACCATATCAACAACAGCGATACGAAAATCTTATCTAGTCGAAGGTTCAGCAACCAATAATGTTCCAAACGGGCAAAGTTGGGAGACATTCGATAAATTCCAGAAATTTGCCTTTACTCACTGGACAGTTGTCTTGCCTTCCCAAAATAGTGACTGGGTAAATGGTCAATGTAACTGCCCCGAGTTTAAAAAAAATTATAAATGTAAACATGTTACTGGACTTGCGATCAGGCTGAAATACATAACACCTCCAGTAGAAGCCAAAAACATAGCCATCGGGCAAAAACGAAAACGTGGGCGTCCTACAAAGGCAAAGTGCGCTTTATTGGTGCAATAATTTAAAGAAGTACTGCAGAGATTGAGTGGACTGATAATGTGAACATTGTAGGAGTAAAGACTTTGTTTAACATTTTGAATTATTATGGTTCGTACTGATTAGTATTAAAAAAACATTTTTAGTAAGCATTATATTTTATAATGTGTTCATTTTTTATTAATAAAGCTACATTGGACATTAATTGGTGTTTGATTCAAATACATTTTGCAGTGCATTATCTGAATTAAAACTAAAAAAATAAATGCTTGTTTTTAAAATTAGGTGTATTACTATTTTTACAAATTTGCAACAGTTGTTAAATAGATGCTTGTTATGACATATTTTAATGAACATATTTTGGTGCACATTCAGTATATTTGGTGGAACACAGGCAAAATTAGGTAAATGAAATGGGAATAAATTGAAGTACTTTTAAATACCATCCTTTTTTATTTGTAAGTATTAATCGAAGTAATCACCCATGCAATCAATGCATCTTTGCCAACGCAGTGGCAATTTATTGATGCCCTTCCTAAAGAAATCAGCTGGACGGGAGGCAACAAATTCTTCAAAGGCATTTTGTACTGCCTCTCGGGTATTGAATTTTTTTCCCGCCAAGAAGTTATCCAAATTCTGGAAAAAGTAGTAGTCTGTAGGCGCAAGGTCTGGTGAGTAGGGTGGATGACGGAGAGCTTCCAACCCCAGTTCTTGCAACTTGGAGACCGTCTGCTGTGCAGTATGAGGTCGCGCGTTGTCGTGCAGGAGCAGCGGAGACGAGCGATTGACCAATGCTGGTTGGAGATGTGCCAGCTTCTCCATCATTGTGTTCAGTTCTTCATAGTACACATCTGCAGTAATGCTCACCCCGTTTGGTAAGAAGCTGTGATGAATCACACCGGCGCTAGACCACCAAACAGTGACCATCACTTTTCTAGGGGTAAGTTTTCGTTTAGGGCATTGTTTAGGTGCTGAACCAGGATCCAACCAACTTGCTGAGCGCTTGCGGTTATCAAACAGAATCCATTTTTCATCGCAGCTAACAATGCGGTTCAAAATTCCTTCATTTGTGTGTCTGTTGAGCAGTGCAAAGCACGTCTCGACGCGTACTTCGCGCTGGCGATCATTGAGTTCGTGGGGCACCCATTTGTCAAGCTTTTTTACCTTGCCAATTTGACGCAAATGAACCAATATTGTTTTGACGCTAACGTCGAAAGCTGCTGATAATTCAGCCGTAGATTGTGTATCATCAGGTTCCACAATCGCCTTTAATTCGTCATTGTCGACCAAAGTCTTCGGACGACCGCGAGGTTCATTTTTCAGGTCGAAATTTCCAGAAGGGAAGCGAGCAAACCAATAACAGGTGGTGCGTTGGTTTGTAGTGTTAGCTCCGTAAACGTCGTTGATGTTGCGTGCCGCTTGTGCCGCGTTGCTGTCACGACGGTACCTACTCATATTCCATAATTACTCGAATTTTTAACGTGATGATGACGAAAAATATTGAATTGCGATGAAAATGTAACACTAAGCAATAAACAAATGACTACTTTTGGAGAAAAAAAATCCATGTTTTTAAAATAAAATTAATTTGAAATTAGAATTCTTAGCCAAACAAAAATTATTTTGATTTGAAATAGCCAGTACTGCAGAACGGCAATTTTAAATTTTCACTTTTATGGTGTTTCTTATCCGGAAAATTCAAGGATTCGCATTACTAGATAAAATTATTAATATATTTATTAATTATATTTAAATAAAAGGTTTATCAACATCATAAACCTAAGTCACCACATAACAACTTTTTTCCTACGTGGGTAGGCGTGACATATATACGTAATTTTGTAGCTTCCTTAATTTATATTTATTTTAAAATAGTTAATTGTTCGTTTTCACTATATTTATGTGCTAATTTAACTAATAAACCCACCTTCGCTCGGAACTGTCCTTTCACTTTCACTCTTCAACAACCACTACACTTGAAATTTACCAACTAAGCATGGACAGCAAGCTTGTGCACAGTATGGAGGAACTAGAAAAGCTGTTTAGCTCCCGCATGAGTGAGTACGAAGATAAGCTGCAGAGAGCTACAGCTGGAGCAGACCCTGCTCACTCGGATCTTGCTGCGCTGTCCCAGGACTTCTCTGAGTTTAAATCCTTTGTTTGCAAAACATTCTCTCACTTCAAAACTCAGATCGAACTTCTGTCGTTGAGCCTGGACACTCATGAGACTGTGATGCGTAGAAAAGTCTTGCTATTTCACGGTATTCCTGAGAAACCGAATGAGAAGCTGTGCGATTCGATTATCCTGATTTTATCCAAACAACTGTTTATTGACGACATAAAATCGGATCTTTTAGATGTTTGCCACCGATTAGGAGCCCCCCAGGGTAAAACCAGACCTGTGCTGGTACGATTTAAAGAAATGGAGCATCGTCGGTTGGTTTGGGACGGTAAAACTTCACTCAAGGGCAGCGGCATCACTATATCAGAGTTTCTGACTAAGTCGCGGCACCAGGTATTTATGGCTGCTCGCAAACACTTTGGTATCAACAGTTGCTGGTCTGCAGAGGGCAAGGTTATTGTCTTGACGCCTGACAAGTCACGCCGGAAGATAGCGACCATGGGTGAGCTTGAACATTTAACCGCGCTATTCCCCATTCCTGCCAGTGCTGCCGCACCCAATGATAATGTGCCTGCCACTTCTACCTCGTCAGCCGTTGCTTCTACATCGCCCGTTACAGCAACCCCCAAACAAAAGATTGTGAGGAAGGCTCGTCGCTAAGTTTTACTCATTCAGATTGCAGTTTTACATTATCCGCTTTGTGATACATTTGTGTGTGTCCGTACACTTTATAATTTTATTTCCTTTTTTATTAATCTACCCATAGCTTTTACTTTTCACTTAACTTTTTCTCACATCATACTTGTCGGTAGATGTTATTATTGTTATGATGAAGTGACGTGACGTCTATCAGTGTCACTTTTAGTTCTTTATGACGTTACGTTTCGTTTCACTACGTTTATCATAGTTTGTACCCGATAGTTGAGGATGTTATTCTCGTTTGTTAATTTTTATTTTTGTATGTCTTCTGTTATTCAATTATTTCCTTCATATTTTTATTTATCTACCTAGTTCTTAAATGGTTTGTTAAAATCTCTACCAACTACAGCGAATAGGTGTTTTTATTAGTTGAGTGTATTTAATTATTATTATAGTTTTGTTTTTATCAATTAAGTAGTTTACTTAGTAGATTAGTAGATTTAACTTATTTATTTTATATATATATATATTATTTTTAGATATTTTATTTATTTATATATCTTTTGCAAACTATGATCGATGCGAACCTTGATGATAATTTTTTCTCTTGTTCTTCCTCTTCTAGCAGTTTCCTTAGTGCGGCGAGTGGTTCTTCCTCTCCTCTCACCCTTGGCGATCAGATATCGTCTTTGCTTTCCCACCTCCCCAACAATCTCAACATAGCTCACATCAATGCCCAGAGTGTTCCATGCCATTACTCTGATCTTCTGGCTTCCATTAACAGTGCACATTTAGATGCTTTGCTAATTTCAGAGTCCTTCCTCAAACCCTCTCTTTTATCACTACACTATGCCCTTCCTGGCTTTGTTCTTATTCGTAATGATAGAACTGGGAAGGGAGGTGGTGGTGTTGCCATTTACTTGCGTGCTGATATTCCCTACAGGATTATCAGCACTTCACCATCTTCCTACTCGGGGTCTGCGGAGCATCTATTTCTAGAAATTTCCTTGCATCACGTTAAAATGCTTCTTGGAGTGATGTACAGCCCTAACCTTACTATCGATTACTTTGACTCTTTTGATTCGCTTTTAAATGATTTATGTCCCTCTTATGACCACGTAGTCTTGATGGGCGATTTCAATACTTGCCTGCTTAAAAATGACTGTCGTACTCACAAACTTCAATCTATCTTATCTTCATTTGGCCTTAGTATTCTGCCTCTTTTGGCTACTCATCATTTTCCTAACTGTACCCCTTCTCTTTTAGACCTGATGATTGTCTCTAACTCTAATAATGTATCTGTCCACGGACAGCTTACTGCCTGTTTTTCTTACCACGACCTCATCTTTATGTCGTACAGGATTCGCCCTCCCAAGCGTAAGCCTCTATATATTCTTCTTAGGAACTACAAAGGCATAGACCTGGAGGCATTGCTTCGTGATGCTGGTAGCATTGACTGGACGGACGTCTTGGAGAGCTCTTGTATTAACGATATGGTTCACATTTTCAACAGCACAATACTCAGCTTATACGATCGTCATGCCCCTATTCGACGAGTCAAAGTCAAGTATGCTCCGGCTCCCTGGCTTACTCCTGCCATTAAGGATATGATGGCAAGTAGGGACAGAGCCAAAAGGAGGTTAAAACGCTGTCCTTCCGAGCGTAACCTGAATGCGTTTAAGGTGCTGCGTAATCGCTGTAGTCGTATGTGCAGAGATGCAAAGAGACGCTACTTCCATAATTCTCTCGACAACCGTAACTCCTCAGAAGTCTGGAAGTTTCTAAAAACAGTCGGCATTGGTAAGTCTCCGGTTGTTTCCAGTAATGACACTGACGTGTGTGCTCTTAACAAGCATTTCTCACATCCCCCTGTTACGTTGGATCCGCACGTCAAATCTGCTTCTTTAAATAAACTTTCCTGTTTGCCTGTGCCTCAATGTCCTTCTTTCGAGCTAAGTCCTGTCTGTGAAAGTGAGGTCAAAAAATCTATCTGTGCTATCTCCTCATCTGCTGTTGGTAATGACAATCTTTGCTCAAGAATGATTTTTCCTATCCTCCCCACATTACTTCCTATCTTGACTCACATTTTTAACTTCTCTATGTTTTCTAGTACTGTTCCCGAGGCTTGGAAACAAGCCCATATTATCCCTTTACCCAAAATTCCTAACCCGGTCTCTCCGTCCGATTTCCGACCCATTTCTATCCTCCCATATCTCTCTAAAGTTCTTGAGCACATTGTTCATCAGCAACTTTCTGTCTTTCTATCTTCAAATGACCTTCTTAGTCCTTTTCAATCTGGTTTTCGACCTGGTCATAGCACAGTAACGGCCCTTTTGAAGGTTACTGATGAAATCCGCTGGGCTATGGACCACAAATCTCTCACCTTGCTTGTACTGCTGGACTTTAGCAGTGCCTTTAACTCTGTCGATTTCGACATCCTTCTAGGAATTCTTAAATCTTTCCATTTCTCTTCTTCTACTGTTGGTTGGTTCGACTCCTATCTTAAAGGCCGCTCCCAGCGGGTTCGTCTTGAAGAATCTTCTTCTGGCTGGTGTTCTCTTACCGCGGGTGTGCCTCAGGGTGGCGTTCTCTCTCCTCTTCTCTTTTCTATTTTCATTAACTCTGTCACCAGAATCATCTCTTCCCACTTCCATCTCTATGCCGACGATCTGCAGCTTTACACTCACTTTTTAAGGCAAGATGCGGAAGCAGCGGTGTCAGCTATGAACAGTGACCTGGATTTGATTAGCGAGTGGTCGCGGTCCTTTGGACTGCAAATCAACCCTAAGAAATCCCAGGCCATTATTATCGGCGGAAGATATATGCGGAATAGGCTCGACGTTGCGTCGCTGTCTCCACTCTGTCTGAATGGAGTTCAGATTGAATACGCAAATTCCGTAAAAAACCTGGGGGTGACCATGGACTCTTACCTGTCGTGGACTGCCCATGTTGGTCAGGTCAGTCGTAAAGTGCACTACACGTTCCATTCGCTGAAATGCCTCCAGAGCTTCTTGCCCTTGTGTACCAAAATCTCCCTTGCTCAAACACTCATACAGCCCATCATAGACTACGCTGATGCCTGTTATTTGGATGCCACCGAGGAGCTTTTAAATAAACTTGAACGGTTGCAAAACATCTGCATTCGTTTTGTTTTTAATCTTAAAAAGTATGACCACGTTTCTAACTTTCGCAAAATACTCAAGTGGCTCCCAATTCGACTTCGCAGGAACTCTCGGATATTATGTCTGCTATTTAACATCCTTCACAACCCTAAAACGCCATCCTATCTGCGGGAACGCTTTTCCTACACCCGTCCTTCTGATGCTCCTTGCAGGTCGCATCTTAGAAATCTCCTTAAATCCCCTCCCCACTCAACCGACTTCTACTCCTACTCCTTTAGTGTGCATGCGGTACGGTTGTGGAATTCACTACCGCCTAACATTAGGGACTGCCAAACTGTTGCAGTTTTTAAAAGAAGAGTGAAAGAACACTATCTTTCCATTTCGTCATAGTTGCATATTTTGTATTTATTATTATATTATATACCTACAAAATTATATTTATTAGTATATTATATATTTAAGAGATATTTATTTTGAAAGTATGTATGTAAGTATATTCTCATATTGAAGGTCATATTTTATAATAGTGAATGGCTAAATGTTTTTATTTTATGTATTTTATTTTCTCTTCTACTCTTACACACGTTGTCTACATCTCTTTTTATCCACTCTCCTATCGCAGGTATGCTGGAAGAGATTTCTTTAGAAATAAGCATCACCTTTGTACGTATTTTTCTGTTCCTTTTTCTTGTCTCTTTAGGGTAGACCGGGGACAATTAAAACAGGTCATGATTGCAACAACATCAATATCTCGAAAACCATGGTACCCACGTGTGTGACGCGTCGTTCGTTACTTCATCGGCCATGTTCGGTTTCGTGGTTAGTGCGGCTCGAGCCAGCGAGCGACGCAGTTGTGCAAAGGACGTCTTGAAGAATTTCGCGCGAAAAAGTAAGTTTTTACGATTTTATAACTTTTGTTATTACCTATTCAAGTCTTGTTGTTTGACAGTTGTTCTTAGTTTGGAGTCTTGCTTAGCTATCTAAGAGTGTTTTTATTACGGTTGATTAATACTAAAGTCAATATAAAACGAAATATTGAGTATTGAAGTAGAAAATGCGTGATGGGTACGTTTGAAACTACTTGTCTGTGGACGTTTGAAACGTTTCAACCGTACCCCGTTTACTCGACTGCACAGGGAAGAAGGGTTGTGTTTTTTAAATTGTAAATAATCTGTTTGATATTTTGACGCATCGATTTTTTTAAAATAAAGCATAGACAATGAAAATATAACTATTAAACCGGTTTTTCACTCACAATCGTAATTATAAAATTACATCTGATAGGCAACGCAATAACTCCAACGACCTTTAAATAGAGCCCGTGAAATTAAGGTTAATTTATTTTTCATTCATCTTTTCTAGAGATGCCCAGAAAACGTAAACACGTTACAGACAGAAGTTCCAAGAACATATTTGCATATCAGCAAGCATACGATGAATTGTTATCTGGTAAATCGTTGAGGAAGGCTGCTGAAATGTTCGATTTAGATCACGTCTCATTAGCACGATATAAAAAAAAGAGAGAAAGCGCACCTGAAAATACTTCTGTTGATGATATAACAATGGGTTACAATTCGGCAAAAAAAATATTTACACCTGCTCAAGAAAACGAAATGGTCACGTATGCAATCAAGTCAGCTGATATTTACTTTGGGCTAACCGCTAAGGACATGAGAAAACTGGCATATGATTTGACTCTACGCTACGAACTCCGAAGGCCTGCTACCTGGGATGAAAATGAGATTGCCGGAGTAGAGTGGTTCCGTGGATTTTTAGACCGCCATCCAGAATTGTCTGTCAGGTGTGCTCAAGCGACAAGCTTGGCACGAGCGACGAGTTTTAATAAAAATAATGTGGATGAATTTTTTGATAATTTGGCGATGGTTCTTGATCGTGATAATTTTGAACACAAGGATATATACAATGTAGATGAAACGGGCATAACAACAGTGCAGAAACCGAATCGAATTGTGGCCAAGAAAGGAACTCGACAAGTGGGTGCACTGACATCAGGCGAACGTGGAACTTTGGTAACAGTCACTGTAGCAGCTAACGCGATTGGCAATGTACTTCCACCAATGTTCACGTTTCCACGTGTTCGTTATCAAAACCACTTTTTGAGGGATGGTCCTGTTGGTAGTGTTGGTACCGCAAATAAGTCTGGCTGGATGCAAGAAGAAGATTTTCTTGTATTTCTACAACATTTTCAAAGACACACAAATTGTTCTTTAGATCGCAAAGTCTTATTGCTTCTGGACAATCATGCTTCACACGTGTCAATCAAATGCATTGACTATTGCCGTGACAATGGCATCGTCATGCTTTCTTTCCCTCCACACTGCAGCCATAAGTTGCAGCCATTGGACCGCTCCGTATACGGACCTTTCAAAAAAGCCGTGAATACGGCATGCGACGGGTGGATGAGGGCAAACCCTGGAAAAACAATGACCATATATGATATTCCAAGCATAGTCGCCACTGCGCTTCCCAGGGCTATGACTCTAAGTAACATTCAAGCTGGGTTTCGAGTTTCTGGAATTTGTCCATATAATAGGCAAATATTCAGTGATTTGGATTTCGCACCCTCGTATGTCACGGACAGACCAAACCCAAATATTCAAAATTTTGAGACTTCACAGCCAACTTCTTCTGCTGCAGCTGAACATCGAGTGCAATTCACACAGACAAGTTTGAGAGCTCCACAACCAAATTCTGGGGTAGGAATTGAAATTGTTCCTCCATCTTCTCCGAGATGCTCAGTGAATCTTCAGCCAAGTTCCCCTGTCATACCTATGTCGGCAATTCAATATGACCTAACCGACCCGATGACGCCACTACAGCTAGAGTCTGCCGCAGGACTTGAAGTTGCTGCTCCTTTTTCTCCGAAACGCTCAGTGATTCAACAACCAAGTTCCTCCTTCATACTTGTGTCGGAAATTCAGCATGACCTTACCAGCCCCATGACACCACAACAGCCAAAGTCTGCCGTAGTACTTGAAGCCGCTGTTCCATCTTCTCCGATACCCTCAGTGACTCCACAGCCAAGTTCCTCTGTCATACCTATGTCGGAAATACAGCATGACCTTACCAGACCGGCGACGCCCCAACAGCAAGAGACTGCCGCAGGAATAGCAGCACCATCTTTACCTTCACCAAGCCTCTCCATGACTTCACAATTTAGTTTTGCTGTAGAACTTGATCCTCTTGATGTTACCAACTATAACAATAAACCTTCAACAAGTAAATTTTTGCCAGAATGCGTCAGACCATTTCCTAAAGCACCACCCAGGAAAAGTGCAAGAAACCTAACAAAAAGAAAATCTACTGTTTATACAGATACTCCGGAAAAAGAAAACATCAGAATACAAACCGAAGAAAGGGACAGAAAAAGAAATGCCAGCAGGATAAAGACAAACATGAATATGGAAGAAAAGAAAAAGAGGACAAACAAAACTACCAAGTATAAAAAGAAATCATCAAAAAGAATCCCAAAGACTTCTAGCTCAGAAGATGAAGATACTGACACAGAAATTCCGCAATCTCCTGAGTCTACATATGACGTCACTGAGGATGATTATCTTCAATTTGATTCATCAAGTTATGAATCGTCTGCATCAGAAAATGAAGATCCACCATATCTTCAGATAGAAGATTGGGCAATAGTCAATATATTATCCATGAAAAATGTGGTACACCGATACGTAGGGCAGATTAGATCAATAACAGAACACGGATACATTGTAAGATTCGCTAAAAAGATTGACAACTACAAATTTAAGTGGCCCGTAAACGATGACATTTCTGAAATTACTCGGTTCCAAGTGCTGAAGAAAATTGACCGACCTACTATTCAATCTAATAGTAGGCGTGTAATTGTTCTTGTATTTAAGAAATCTTTGCGAAAGTTCAATATTGAGTAACTCTTAAATTTTTAATGATTGAAACTTGAAGGCTAGCGTTGGAGCGAAGTTTCTGTACAATTAATCGTATTATCGTACCTTATTTTGAGTGGATACCGCCACATGCGGCTGACAAACGCTCAGAAGACTCAGAAATAATGAGTGAACAATTATAAAGAACTTTATTCCTTAATTAGACTGTACTTTGAGCCAAAAATTGATATTAGTTAGTTCTATCTCTGAAAACTATGAGACTGATTCTCCCCCTATAAAAAAGTAATTAAGTAAGTTTGTATTTTTAGGTTTATTTCTTTTAATTTGTAGAGTTTAGTGAAGATTATTTTTATAAATATCTACCTATTTTTGACTAGTTTTAGGGTAAAAATTCCCAGAAATTACTTTTTAGCCATAAGTGGCAAATATTGGCTAAGTTGTTTGATCTTCTCTGAAATAAAATTTCACAAGAAGAGCCAAGCTTAATACGGGTCAATAAACGATTGTTATGATTGAAACAATGTTATGATTGAAACATTGTTATGATTGAAACTAGATGATTTTGTATGAGACTGGATAACCTTTTTTTCTCTCCCATGTAGTGCCATTCCAACATAATAGGATATTAAGACTGTCAATTATGTGAAATAGTATACAATAGCACAAATTAGAGCACTAAATTTATATAAATAAAAGATATTTTGAGCTGTCATTGTTAAAGATGTTTTTGCATTTATAATTTTTGAAATGTTAATGTTAAGTTGACTGACTTGTCACGATCTCAATAAATATATTTAGTGGTAAGGAAAATTGTTAAGACTCATTAAAAACCTTTAGTAGTTTCCAAAATATTTTCAGTGTTTCAATTATCCCTACATACTGTTTCAACCGTCCTTCGGTTGGGGTCAATAGAACCACTGTGCCCGGTCTTCTTTAATAGGTGATTGTAGCTTAACTATTCAAAATAGAGATCTAGATTATGTTTAATTTGGGAACTAGTTAACGACCCTTTCAACGATATAAATATGAGGGATGTGGGTGCTATAGATACTTCACTGCACACGGTTTAAGTAAAATTGTTTCAGTTGTCCCCGGTCTACCCTATATGTGTGTACATAAACTGTTAAATAAAAAAAAAATAAAAAAATAAAAAAAATAAAAACAAAAAGCGATACCAGGTCTGGTCAATCTCTTAATAGTTATTTAATTTATTTGTTAGCAAAACACGTTTTTTTTTTTTTTAAAAAACGTTAAACCTCACTAGGAATTTCTCCTGTATCGTGGGTGCGTTTACAAACATTTATACTCACATACACAAACAGCCAGACCCGGAACAACTACTTGCAGGTCATACAAATATTTGTTCCGTGCGGGAATCGAACCCGCGACCCGCAGTGCAGCAGTCAATCGCTCAACCACTGCGCCAACCGTGCCGTCAAACGTTCACGTCAACGTTCTTTCCCCAGTTCAATATTATTTCAACTACTTTTTTGTTGTTTCCTAAATTTATTGAATTCAAAATTCAAAAGTCATTTATTCAAACTAGGCTGAGAATCAGCACTTTTCGAATGTCAAAATTACATAAGACAGTCCCCCAAAACGCCCACCCTTCACCACTTCCTAGTGCTTTAGCTGGGAAGAAGAAGTGGCGCAACAAACTCCCCAGCAGCACAGCTGTTTGTTCAGTTAGAAAAAAAACATTCTATATAATAGTATGCAAAATGATATTTACATTACGCAACACAAAACATAATTTAAATTATAAAAAAAATTAATAGCCATATGACAGCTAGCACACGCCAATATACCAACCAAAAACATCGAGAACTATACTCAAGCAGAAATAAAAGTAACTAAACGAAAACAATATCTAAATAAAAGCCTCCAGGTATAAAGGGTGTGCCCGCTAACATATAGCTGTAACTAGAAGTTATAATTGATAAACTAGGACCATCAAGGTAAAATAAAAAAATATCGAGGGCACTAGCTAACCACATAAAAAAAACATTGTAATGAGTAAATTATGTCAACAATAAATTAAAATAAAATAAATTGACTTATAAAGTAAAATTATAAACAATAAAATTGTATTAACTCATATACACACCGTACAGAGCTGCTAAATTCTTTTAAGTATTTATCTTTTTCAAAGATTAGTTTTTAAGTTTAAACTTTATAAAGTCAACATTTATTTGTTCTGTGGTCTTAATATTGTAAAGTACCAACTAAGGAAAAGAGCGAAGCAACCCCAACACAAGTGTTAATAATTACTTACTGGGGCTGTTTCAATCACATTTGAAAATGTAAACGTTTTGAGACACAATAAACATATTTTTTTTTTTTTTTTTTATATAACCTGTCAGTAAGTAAGCTAATTCTGAATTCTGGAGAAAGAACATTCAAACATTGTCTTGAGTTAATCACAGCGACCAACTATTCTTATCATTTAAGTAGTCGTTGATAGAATAGTATGCCTTTGAACAGAGGTTGGATTTTACTTTAGTTTTGAACGCATTAAAAGGCAAATCTAGCAAAGAAGAAGGTAGCTTGTTATAAAAGGTTATACCAAGCCCAATAAATGAGTTATGAACCTTATGAAGCCGGTGAAAGGGAGCACGTAGTTTGTCCTTATTTCTAGTGTTAACATTGTGAATATCACTGTTTTTAGTATATAAGTGTATATTTTGCCTAATACATATATAATATGTAGGCGAAAATGAATTGTGATGCCACTGTGATGATATCGGTATCATCACAGTGGCATCACAATTCATTTTCTTATCTTTGAAAAAATCTCTCAGAGAAACTCTGGCACCTAGCTGGTAAATTGCTCGAACAGCTCGTTTTCGCATTTATGAACGATTTTATTTAGTTATGTATATTTTTTTTTATTCCTTCTTACTTTTTACCGTTTCGTTAAACAATCTTCAGTAAGGTCTATTTTATTTTTATGTATCATTTTTTAATTAGGGAATTAGGGTTAAAATTTGTATCCAATAGTTTCCTTAGCCTGAGTACTTTGTTTTTGTTTCTTTAACTTAGTAATTCGTGCATTTGCAGGTTTTTTTTTTACTTACGTGTATAATTATTATCTACTTACATGTTTTTCCATTTATCTGATTCCATTCAGACATAACTGAATTACCATTTTAACAATAACTCATTTGTTATGACTAACATAACTAAATAGTTGTTCAAATTCAAACAGAACAACCAAATTACATTTAATATCACAAAAATATATTATTTTTATAGTGTAGGGTAGGTAACTATAAATAGTAAAAATAATTTAAACTGTCTGTTTTTAATAGTTAATTTGTCTTTTAAGAACAACGAAATAATATTACTTGGAAGGTAGACCGATTTTTTTTATAATTATATCCGTCACTTCACGGTAGATGGAAATTAAATAGTTTATAAATATACAGTCATTTATTTTCAACCTTGGATTGAATTCAATAATTAACCCGTCAAACAATCTTTCGATCCACGCACAATGGTCCACCTGACTGACTAAGTGCGGAAACCAAACCCCTTACTTAACATAGAACATAGATCTTTCGATCGATCGAATAATATAATAATATGTAGAAGCCGTTTGCATGAAAGAGTAAGCATTCAACGATTTTCTCGATTATATTTTTATTGTCGTTTTTAAAACACCGGTTCATACAAAATTTGTCGGTTTAGTGAAAATAACACCATCGGTACGTCCAGAGGTTTCTAATTTACAAATAATAATACTATGTTTCACCACAAATTATTAAAAGAACCACTTGTTAACTTTTAAAATCCCCATTCGTTAATTTGCCATTATACCTCGCAAGCATTAGGTTGTTTTTAAGTTTTATGCACGACATACCTTATATCCTCGTCGACACTTGTGATGTCTTGGTTTAGGTTAGGTATGTATGTACAATATAACACATTTTCCAATATTACTGCGTTAAGCATGCTATCGCTGTGGCCGCTCGGACAAGGCTGCGAGTATGGTGCAACGCCCCGCACTCCCTCTACCGGGCAACCCCCACCATAGCATGCATTACTTATTTATTAGACGTCACACCCCACATACTCATTTATTGTTTCATTCATTAAAGGAAACTAAAAATATATTTTTTTCAGGTTATTTTAGGTGGCGGTAGACGTAGCTTTTTGCCAGTTGACCGTCTCGACGAAGAAGGATCATATGGTAGACGCACAGACAACCGAGACCTTATAAAAGAGTGGAAGCAAGACAAAATAGATCGCGAAGTAACCCATGAATATTTTTGGAACCGTGATCAGCTAGCGCAAGTCAATAACAGTCTGCCCGAGTACATTTTGGGCTTATTCGAGAGTAGCCATATGCAATATCACATGCAATCGAATCGACAAACAGAACCCACATTGGCAGAGATGACTGAGGTGGCGATTCGCTCGTTGAGTCGGAACGAGAAGGGTTTCTTCCTATTTGTGGAGGGAGGCCGTATCGACCACGCGCATCACGACAACCTCGTGGAGTTGGCGCTTGACGAGACACTCGAGATGGACCTAGCCGTAGCGCGTGCCGCAGATATGCTGTCGGAGGATGACTCACTCATCGTGGTGACGGCGGACCACTCGCACGTCATGACTTTCAACGGGTACTCTCAACGTGGCAATGACATTCTTGGCCCCTCCAGAGATTTGGGAGATGACCATATGCCTTACATGACTCTGTCATACACCAACGGGCCTGGTTTCCGCCCACATGTGAACGGGGTTCGAACCAATGTTACTGCTGAGGACAATTACCGTAAGTATTCATAAATGGTTATCTTAAGAAAAAGGATTCTCGTTGTGATAGGCATGTGGCGTAATGTGCTCATTAAATTATTTCACAGGAGCACTCGATTGGGAGTCTCACGTGGACGTACCGCTCGAGTGGGAGTCACACGGTGGCGACGACGTGGCGGTGTTCGCGCGCGGGCCGCACCACTCCATGTTTACGGGGCTGTACGAGCAGAGCCAGCTGCCCCACCTCATGGCGTACGCCGCCTGCATCGGGCCCGGCCGACACGCCTGCAGCAGCGCCACACATGCTATGGGCGCGCCTGTCACATTTCTCACTATCTTTGTAGTACTAAGTTCTCTTTGCACACAATGATCTTTAATTTTAGTCTACGCTATGTAGGTAATGTAATAATAATAATTTAATAATAAAACATAATGGATGTAAAAAATCTATCACCACGCCGAAAGTCACGATGCTGTGTGTGTTATATCTTTGGAGGATATAATGGTGCCAATCAAAATCCCAAGAATCGCAAATTATATATTTTGTTAAAATAAAGAATGTTACACGGACGGTGGTTATTAGGTAAGTGACTGATGACATGTACTTTGTTTGAAAGGAAAAAGTTACGCCTACTTATTATTAAAAGTTTTATCACAGAACGCGCCGTCTGGTTGCCGTTGCTTTTATTGAAGGCGTTAAGGCCTGAACATATTCCCGGCCATTGAAAGATCTCTTTCAATCCTTAATCTCTTCTGCTGTGGGCAGTCTGCAGAGCCGTACTAGTGAACGTCGCACGCAGCCCTTGTTGGTGTGGATGTCTGCTACTCTGGATATCCCATCAGATCCGGATATCAGGCGAAGAACGCGTCCAAGTTTCCATGCAAGAGGGGGCGCGTTGTCATCTGCTAGGAGCACCATATCTCCAACATCCAGCTTTGACGTATCTGTTCGCCATTTTGTCCTCTGTTGCAATTCACACAGATACTCCCTTTGCCACCTTTTCCAAAAATGCTGCTGTCTTTTCTAGACGTTGATACCGCCGCAGTTGACTTTCCTTGACTTCTACCAGGTTAGGTGTTGGCAGAGCGGTCAACGGCCTCCCAATGATGAAGTGCCCTGGAGAGAGGGGAAGGAGGTCGTTAGGACTGGATGAGAGTGGACACAAGGGACGGCTATTGAGAATTGCCTCCACTTGTGTAAACAAAGTTGAAATTTCTTCGAAGGGAAGTGGCTATCGCCAATAACCCGTCTTAAAAAATATTTTGCCGACTTAACCCCGGCTTCCCATATGCCACCGAAATGAGGAGTGTAAGCCGGAATAAATTTAAATGTAATTGATTGCTGACTCGCAAAATCATACAGAGGCTCGTGGTGATCTCTTATGAACGCTCCTATTTCCTTTGCGGCAGCCACAAAGTTGCCTCCGTTATCGCTGAATATTTCCGTTGGCTTACCTCGACGAGCTATAAACCGCTTGAGTGTCATTATAAATGCCTCTTGTTAAGTCGTTGACAGCTTCTAGATGGATGCACTTATAACGCAAACAAACAAAAAGGCATAAATAACATTTAACTACACGGCTTCCACGGCCTTTACGATTAATAATATAAAATGGGCCAGCAAAGTCCAAGCCAACAGATATGAAGGGATAGTCAGGTGTTAAGCGCTGGGGCGGTAAATTACCCATTTTAGGTTGTAACGTCACGGCTCGTAGTCGTCTACATTTTACGCAATTATTGACTGTGCGCCTCGCAAGTAGGGTTGCCAGGCCCAAAAATAGAAAGGCCGGACACAGATTCATATTTAGCCGGACATTTTGCCCTGAAAGACTGACACACTGGTTTTTAAAATAAAGAAAAATAAAAATAATAATAGGTATACTTTTTCTTTTTATTTTGTGTATTTATTACTGTTATTCATTTGAGACTTACTCTACTCTTAATTATATGTTAGGTAATACGTGCTGGTTTCCGCAACGTAAAAGCGTGTATTTTGCGTACTGATTATGAATCACATTATTTTTCTTACTAACGCGAGTCATGCTTGTCTGCGTGAGTCGCTTGCGCGCTTTCGTTCGGCATCTTTTGGCGGGGCGGGGTTGACCAAAAGCCGGACAGGCCGGACTTGTATATATTTGGCCGGACACGATTGTAAAAAGCCGGACATGTCCGGCTAAAGCCTGACACCTGGCAACCCTACTCGCAAGACACCTACCATTAATTGGCCATACCGCTTCCCGCACAGACGCCAACAACAGTTGCGGACTGCATGCATGTTACTTACATGTTCTCTTTTGAAATATAATTTAGTTAATCTATGTGAAGCATGAAGTAAAATTGGATGTTTCTTTTCAAAATAATGATCGGATATATCTATACGTCCACCGACTCGAATTAATTTATGTTCGTCTAAGAACGGCGATAACGATAATAATCTACTTTTATTATTTAAAGATTTACCTTTCACTAATAAATCGTATTCAATAGGGAACGTCTGACCTTGAGAGATAATGCATAGCGAGTAGAATGACTCACGCAGCTCATTAGCGGACAATTCAAAAATTCAAATTTATTGGAACAAAAACATATCTTACATATTTTGTGTACGTTAATACTGCGTTAGTTAAATAACTGTGTCGCAGTTATTAGCGCCCACCCCAGGACCGAAATACAACAGAGTTCCTTATCAACAAATTTGTTACAAAAAATAATAATAATAATAAAGAATAAAACTAAAACTAGATGTTAATAATTAGCAGTATAAGAGTGTGTGTGTGTGTGTGTGTGAGAGAGAGAGGGTGTGAGTGAGGGGGGGGTGGGGGGTTAAGTGTGTGTGTGTGTGTGGGAGTGATGCGTGTGAGTGAAATGCAGGGGATGTGATATGAAAATTGTTTTAGGTTTGTATGAAGCTCTCTATTTCCTCATATGTCAGGTTTTGGAGCCATTTTCCAACTTTTTGTTTATACTCTCGTAACGAGAGCGGATAGATGTTTAATTTCTCATTAATTTTGTTGTACATAACTGGACTCAAAAAATTATAGTGTCTTCTCGCAATTACCAGATTAACTGTCTCTGTCTGACATATTCTGTTTAGATTACTACTATTGAGTTAAATTAGGGTCAAATTCTATTTCAGTATGCTTACGTAATAATGTGCTTATCACAAATGCTTGTCTTACAGTAGGAACTTCACAAAGAACATACAAGTCGTGTGTGGGGAAGCGAATAGGTTTATGTGCCATGACCTTTAGAACGGCTCTAAACAACATCAGTGGTCTGTATATTGCAATCATAGTAGCAATAATTATCGTTAAAAGATTCATTGAAGTTCGCCTCCAACCTGTGGAATATTAATCGGCGCTAAACTGCGTCTGCCACTGTAGTTCGTGGGTGGCAGAGTACGCGCGATGGGGTAACTAATGCCACTCATAGGTTTTGGATAATTCTTCTGAGGTGCTTGGCGTAGTGGGATTCGAAATCCAGTTGACATGTTGGTAGGGGGTGCTCTGAAAATTTGTTGAGTCTTTGTAGGTCTCGGATAGGGTTGTCTGAACTGATCTGGTCGTGCATGATATTGTGGTGGATATTAAAATACCAAAGGCTGGATTTGGGGTCTCGAGTATGTTTGAAATGTTGAATTTTGATTTTCTGGCCTAACCGAACGAAATTTAGGGTGTGACCAAGAAGTAGAAGGGTTAACCTGCTCAAAATTTTGGAGTTTTTCTTTTGATGGTACTATTTTATATCTTTTCTGTAGATATAGAATATTTAATTCGTCTTGAGCGTATTCAAGAGCGCTTTCAAGGGTTGCTGGTCTCATACATCTTATCCTAGAACCCAGTGGTATTTCTAAGCCTTTCAAAAAGCTCTGTAAAGCTAGTTTTTTATAAAGAGTTCGTTTGGATTCTATGGTAGTTAGATTCATGTAATTCGATGTACGTCATAATTGTTCATTATAAATATTGAAATTTTTCGTAAAATAATTGTATCGTATCGGTTCCCTGAACTAAGAGAGACAGATCAGTATAGAACGACGATTCATCTCTGTGATCTGAATATGTATTAATTAAGGTTGATTTTATACCATTCCAGTCACTTAGAATTCCGTTAGTTGCCAAAGTACGTGCAGTATTGCCAGTAATCTTAAAATCCCATTGATCAAAGATAAGTTTGAAAGCTGACGTCCTGGTTCTGAACTGATATAAGTGAGCACTAACTAATCGCACAAATTCAAAAATCCAGTTAAAACATTAAGATTTCCGTCAAATTCCGGAACTTGTCTAAATGATTTATAAATCTTATCTGATAAATCTATCTGATTCATGTCAAATATAGAACTACTACTCGATTCAGTCATGGTTTCAAAATTTTCTGTTATAACTTCTAAATTACGAAAGGCGTCACTTCGCGCGATGCGGAGTTGATTGCGCCTACTAAGACTAAGGTCCCAATTACTACGTGAGTGAAATTTTTTGGACAGTCAGCAGTATTGAAAAAGATTGTTAGTGGTCTTGAAAGTAATGATGCAGTAGAAGAAAAACACTGGTCCTAACGAGGTTACTTTATACAGCAAGGAGTTCTGTATAGATACAACTCCTACGTCAATGTTGAGGAACCACAGCATTAGTTCCCGTGTATTACGACTTGACGTTCTGAGAGAATGCCAAGACACTCCTATTGCTGGGCATCAAGGTGTTGATAGAATGTAGTGTCCGACTTTGTGAAGTCTTGCGTGACGTGCCAGCGGTACAAGTCGTCAAATTTGAAGCCTTCTACAGACCCCACTTTTGCATCAAAGGGGAGATGTTTTGTCAGTCGACTTGTATGGCCCGCTCCCTCCTGGAGAAAAGGAGGACAAATACGTTTTGTTAGTCGAGGACACAGCTACTCGGTAGGTCGATATTTTTGCTCTTGCTGACGCTACCTCAGAAGTTAGTGCTCGTACACTAATTGAGGAATACTTCCTCAAGTATGGCCTACCGCGTCGCATTGTCTCGGACATTAGAGTAAAGTTTGTCTCATCAGTCATGCAACAGTGCATGTATGTTTTAGGGATTAAAAAAGATTTGTTACCCTCATATCATTCGGAGGGAAACCCGGCCGAACGGAAAAACAGAGACCTTAAAGTACAGCATTCTTCGTGGCGTATTTACAATCGGTTCCGTTTGCCGTGAACACAGCCATGTGTCAAACAACCGGCGTTTCTCCGGCATTTTTTTGTAAATTTTTGACGTTCAAAAGTGCCTTATAGGGGCCTATTTGAAATAAATGATTTGACTTTGACAATAGTGGACGTCACTTTCGCCACCCCTGCGTTGGCCGCGCGCGTGTTGAACTGGCGGGTGGACCTGGTGGAGGCTATGTTGCACCACCGCTACGTACGGTTCGACATCTCCACCAGTGGCCCCGGAGAGACGCGGCCCCTCTCGGTGCGATCACCGTTCCCGCAGTGGGCTCTTACCCGCCTGGACAGGGAGGCAGCGGGGGAGGCGGCGTTCTACCAAGACTGGTTTTCACCACGTTCCGCCGGCCTGGATGTGGACCCCGTGGCGAGGCACCTGAGGGATTCTCTGACCGAGGTATGCAACTCTAGCATGCCTTGGTCTTGCCGACCACTACCCTAACGCGCCGTGTACTGGTGGTCGGTGGAGCTGGCGGGGCTTCGAGCAGCGTATGTGGAGGCAAGGAGGGCTTACACGCGAAGCAGGCGGCGGCGTCGACGAGACCACGCCGACGAGGACTACCTCTATGAGGAGGAGGCAAAAATGGTCCTCGATAGGGCCATCGCCGCCGTCAGAGACTCGGCGAGAGCGGAGATGCTGGAGGGTCTCGACAATGACCCCTACGGGAGACCATATAAGGCGGCGCGCAACAAATTGCGCCCCTTTGGTCCCCCAGTGGCCGAGACCCTGGAGCCCTCATTTCTAGATGGGGTGGTGCAGTCCCTGTTCCCGTGCAGGGATAACTTCACCCCACCAGTGATGGGCCCACCACTGGGGATATCTCCGCCAGCTGAGGAAGAAGGGGAGGCCCCTCCTGTCACGAAGTCAGAACTCCGCGCAGTGATTCTTCACATCCGCGCCAAGAAGACAGGCCCAGACGGTGTTCCGGCAAAGGTGGTGGCGATCGCTGCCACTCAAATGGTGGAGAGGTTTTGGGACATCTTCAGCGTCTGGGAGGTTCCCGAAACCGTGGAAAGAGGGTCAGTTGTGCCTCCTTCGCAAGGAGGGCCGCCCAGCAGACTCCCCCTCGGCACACCGGCCCATCGTTCTGCTCGATGAGGTCGGAAAAAATTTCGAGGGGATAATCGCTGCCCGCCTAAAAAGCCATTTGCGGTGTATCGGGCCGGACTTGTGGGATACTCTGTTCGGTTTTTGGGCTGAGCGTTCTACGGTGGACGCGCTGATCCACCTTAAGGGCCAAGTGAAGGGGGCGATGGAGGCGGGGGATGGATTGTTGGCTGTGTCATTCGACATAGCCAATGCCTTCAACTCCTTTCCCCACTCCACCATCTCAGAGGCGTTCCGATTCCACGGAGTGCCTCGATACATGCGTGATCTGCTGGCCAGCTACCTGGAGGATCGGGCGATCGTCCTGGTAAATAGGACTGGCCAAGTTCGGCGGTACGCCGTTGAGATCAGCGTTCCGCAGGGGTCAGTCATAGGACCTCTCCTCTGGAAGCGGCGGCAGCATGTGCTCTGGCAGGCATCCCTCCTTGGGAACTCAAGGCGTGGGTGCTCGCCAGAGTATATGAATGGACGGTGGGGCGGAAGGCGAGAGAAGCCAGACCCAGAAGAGCGGGAGGCCGTCCGGCGGGAGGCCGTTCGGCGGGAGGCGAGGGACGCCATCGTTGTCCATTAGACGGGGGAACTCGCCACCGCAGCCTTCGGCCGCCGAACCTTCGACGCGATTGAGCCAGTCCTGCGAGACTGGCTCGAGCGGTCGCATGGGTTCCTCTCCGTCTGGTGCAGGTGCTGTCCGGACACGGTTGTTTCGAAACGGATGGGAGGAGACACCGTCGTGCCACGACTGTGGCGCGGTAGAGGACACGGCGGTGCTGCGCCGAGGTGTGCCCGTCGTGGTCCGAGACGCGCCACAGTCTCATCGCGGTGATAGGACCGGACCTCTCACTCCCCGGCTTGGTTAACGCCATGCCCCCAGCATGGCGTGGAATGAGAGGTCCTGGGCGGCAGTCGCCTCCTTCTGCGAACACGTCATGTCGTGTCCGTTGTTAACACCCAGGCCTGCACGATCGAAGCTTCCAGGAGGAGCTCCCAGTCCAGCTGCTTCAGCGCCCACCGCGGACCACTCGGGGCTTGTCGGACCGGCGCGCTCGAGATCTGGGCGGAGACGTCAAACCGGATGTACCGGTGATCGGAATAGGTCTCCATCCCTTCCATGATGCCCCAGTCACTGACACGCGGCGACAAAGCGGGGCTGGCGAACGAAATATTATATACATAACCGGAGCAGAATAAAAGCTTCATACTAACGCCGTGTTTGGAAACACTACTACACGCACAGCTATGCACTGGCGCCCGCTCGGGTACCAACCGGTTTGAGCCAGCTCAGTTCTTTTTTATATTTATCATATGATTTCACCTGGGACAATAATTTGGTTCGGTTACCTTTTACGAATTTATAAAATTGTTCATAACTCATGTTAAAACTAGCCTAGATTTTTAATTTGTCTGTCTGTGATGTCTTGTTTATACCTTTTTAGTTGACTTTTTGCCGTAGTTGGGTTTTAGTTTTTACATTTTTTTTTAAGTTATTATATATATTTATATATTTGAAATGTGCTAATTAAAAGGGGCTAATAATCTTAGGGCATCAAAAAATGAAAAATCTAATGCTGCCGTCCTTGCGCATGCGACGACGGCCTCGTTCACACCGCCGGTGAGCATGAGGTTAATCAGGGTCGCAAGCTCCTTTAGAAGTGACTCACCAGCCCAGTCCCCGGCGGGCGCCTGAGCTCCAGAAAGAGCTCACGGCTGCAATCAACTGGGGCGCCGAAACGTTTAGGAAAGTTGAATTTAGGACGGGAGGGTCAGGGAATCGGGAAAGATGAGACTATCCGAAGGCGCTGGGTGTTTACTCTCTAGAGCTGTAACCGTTTCTGGAGAGTAAGGCGCCACCACATTGCTGCTGAACAGTATCCTGGCCACTCCCCTGATGTCACCTTCACTTAATTTGGATTCCACATGTGAACATAAGCCTTTTTGTGATTGGTTATTAAATGCAGGTAATTTTGGATCTAAAATTAGAATCGAATTGCTACAATTTTCTTTAATTTGGTTCGTTAAGGTTTTTTTGGTTGCCAATTTTTTTTGGATATGTGGAATTCTATATGGGAATGAAAGTAATTGCTCCCTGGCACTTTGTGAGACTGTCTCGTGCCCCGGGGAACTCTCTTTAACACTGGGGAAGATTTTTTAAATTTTGCAAGCGTTTTCCACAATGTTTTCTCTAGAGGTGTTGATGTTGGGGATGTGGCTGAGGGGCACAATGGTACACTATTTGATTTGTGGATCTTGTCATAGTGTTCCATCAGCCCCCGTTCGCCTTTAAAAGATGTGCCTGTGAGCAATGTGGACATCTCACCAGCTGAACATCAAGTGATGTAGCAGGTTGACTGGCACAGGTCCCGGCGTCGCTACAGCCGGCATTGAACATAATATAAAAACAATTAAACTGTTACAAAACAAATTAACAGTTTAACATACCTAAAAATATAATAATAAACTGTATATACACGCACATACACCGTGAAATCTTAATGGTTGTTTTCCCGCGGCAGAACAACTTGCCATAAGGAGTACTTTCGAAGCAAAGAGTATAAATAAAAAAATAAAGACGTTTTTGTTTTAAAATAATTAAAAAAATATCAACTCGAAAACGTGAGAATCAATAGTAACAGGTAACTTGTAGGTACTACTCGAATCGCACGTGCCGCCGACAAAAGAAACAGCGATGCATGTAATGTTAAAAATTATGTTGACAATTTCAGGCCTATTTCTATCTTACCAGCATTTAGCAAAATATTTGAAAAGTTAATACTCGAGCAGTTGCTAAGACATTTTAATTTAAATAGCCTCCTTCATAATGAACAATATGGCTTTACAAAGGGTCGTTCGACTATAGATGCGGGTGTTGCTCTGCTGAAATACATATTTAACGCATGGGAGAACTCGCAAAATGCTATTGGGGTTTTCTGTGATCTCTCCAAAGATTGCGTGCACCATGACACGCTTTTGCGTAAACTGCGCCATTACGGTGTGCAAAATGAAGCTCTCAACCTTATAATTCTTATTTACATAATAGGTCCCAATGTGTAGATGTTAATGGTGTGAAATCTTCCGGGCTACCAGTTCAGTTAGGTGTACGTCAAGGCTCAATACTGGGTCCATTCTTGTTCTTAGTCTATATCAATGACTTACCATTCTATATAAAGAGTATCTGTGATGTTGTACTGTTTGCAGATGATACCTCACTTATTTTTAAAGTAGACAGGAACAGACAAGACTGACGATGTAAACAGTGCACTCTCAATGGTTACGGATTGGTTTTCGACAAATAACCGAGTTCTCAATGGCAAGAAAACGAAATGTGTAAAGTTCGCCCTTCCAAATGTTAACTGTAAACTCGGCAGTTTTTCTGGGCATAACAGTAGATGCCAAACTTCAGTGGGGTCAACATATATTGAGCCTAGCGGGAAGGCTCAGTTCGGCCGCCTACGCCGTCAGGAACGTAAGACAATACACTGACGTTGATACAGCTCGGTTAATCTATTTTAGTTATTTTCATAGCGTTATGTCCTACGGTATTCTGCTGTGGGGCAAAGCTTCTGATATTCAAAATATATTTGTCCTTCAAAAACGAGCTGTTCGAGCAATTTACCAGCTAGGTGCCAGAGTTTCTCTGAAAGATTTTTTCCAAGATATCGGTATCCTCACAGTGGCATCACAATTTATTTTCGCCAACATATTATAAGTATATTAGGCAAAATATACACTTATATACTAAAAACAGTGATAATCACAATGTTAACACTAGAAATAAGGACAAACTACGTACTCCCTTTCACCGGCTTCATAAGGTTCATAGCTCATTAGTTATAACCTTTTATAACAAGCTACCCTCTTCTTTGCTAGATTTGCCTTTTAATGCGTTCAAAACTAAAGTAAAATCCAACCTCTGTTCAAAGGCATACTATTCTATCAACGACTACTTAAATGATAAGAATAGTTGGTCGCTGTGATTAACTCAAGACAATGTTTAAATGTTCTTTCTCCAGAATTAGCTTACTTACTAACAGGTTATATGAGTTTATTTATAATTGTTTATAATTTTACTTTATAAGTCAATTTATTTTTTAATTATTTATTATTTATTTATTTATTTAGGATCTCCAACAAAAGATGTACACAATACATGACACATAATTAAAGGGCAACATCGGTTATGAAGTAGGTGTACTCCTTCACTTATAGGAGGCCACAGCATGCACAATAACGTTAAAAACTAAGCTAACAAAGTTAAAACATTAATAATGGGTAACCGAAAATAAAATATTTTTTTAAAGGACATTAAACAAGAAAATACAACATTTAGAGGTACTTAAATTAAATTAAATCTAATAAACACTTATTATATTTGAATTTTAATTTATTGTTGACATAATTTACTCATTACAATGTTTTTTTTATGAGTTGTATTGCAATATGTGGTTACCTAGCGACCTCGACATTTTTTTTATTTTGCCTCGATGGTCCTTGTTTATCAATTATAACTTCTAGTTACAGCTATTTGTGAGCGGGCACGCCCTTTATGCCTGGAGGTTTTTATTTACATATTGTTTTCGTTTAGTTATTTTTATTTCTGCAGTATAGTTCTCGATGTTTTTGGTTGGTATATTGGCGTATGCTAGCTGTCATATGGCTATTAATTTTATAATTTAAATATTTTTTTGTGTTGCGTAATGTTAATCATTTTGCATACTATTATATTATTATAGAATCATTTTTTTCTAACTGAACAGACAGCTGTGCTGCTGGGGAGTTTGTTGCGCCACTTCTTCTTCCCAGCTAAAGCACTACGAAGTGGTGAAGAGTTCGAAAAGTGCTGATTCTCAGCCTAGTTTGAATAAATGACTTTCGAATTTTGAATTTTTGTTCAAAGCAAAATAAACTCTCGCGCGTAGTGATACGGCATGAACTAGTTTGCACGCAACAACACAAAATTTGTTTTCAAAATTATTTCTAATATTTTATGTGTTTATATAACGATTGTATTACCAAGACAAAACCATTTCGCTGCGGGAAAACAACCATTAAGATTTTACGGTGTATAACAAAAATAAACTAAAAACTCACTTTTCCTATATTTACAGAATGTCACGTAAATATGAAATAGTCATTATAATTTTTTTGAAGTCTGCGGCGCAGTCGCGCTGTGTGCCTGGGCGCAGCCTTCGCACCCGTTGCCTTGGCAGCAGGCGTCGCGTCTGCTGTCGTCGTTGTCATTATAATTTTTTCGAAGTTAAATGCAACAAATCAAAATGTCGACTGCACTTGGTATTTGGTGAAAACTAATAACAATTACAACACATCGCGAACAAAGTGTTGTTGTGGTCACCAGAACTATAACATCGATTGTAAATTCGGGTTCTTAAAGTCACTGGACAGAGTTCTTGGTTGACTACCAAGAACTCTGTCCAGTGACTACAACGATAGTTTGGCTATTACCGGTAAATTTGTGTATTTCAATTAATAACAAGAAGTCTTAAAGATGTTTTTCGTTTGACATTTCGATCTTTCTCATATTTTATTTTTTCCTGTAAGTTCTAGTGTTCCACAGAAAACGATCTTACCAGACTTTATAACTATTGAAAAGAGAACAAGCTCTTTCTTAGTCTCCCTAATTGTCATAGTGTATCATTTACAAAGAATGAGAATAAAATTAATTTTATTTACTCGATTAATAATCAACACTTAAATTCGCGACCTAGTTGTTATTATGGATACGTGTTTGCATTTCAACCTGCACATTGATAGTATAATAAAATAAGGCTTTTCAAATGTATGGCTTTGTCATGAGATCCTCAAAGGGCTTTGTGTGACCCTCTACTTTTTTGATGTTGTATCTAATAGGTCTTTAATACGATCTCAACTTGAATACGCCGTACCTATTTGGAATTCATATTACCTCAAATACAATAGCAAATTAGAAATGATACAAAAAAAATAACTACAAATGCTTTCATTCGAAGATTCCCTACACACTTTATTACGTAAGTACAACATTGTAAGTCTACAATCTAGACGTTTACTTTTGGATGCAATGATGCTGCATGGTTTGTGCCACAACAGATTTGACTGCACTGAAATTTCAAATAAAGTTTGTTACACGGTACCCAGAAATATAATCAGGCATGACCCGCGTGCCCCGCCTATTCCACGAGAATTCATGTAAGCCCAATGCCGGGGCACGAGTACCTCTTCGACGCCTTGTGGTAACTTATAACGCACACTTCATGGACTCTCGCTATAAATTCATTAGCATCAAAATTTTAAACTAGCACTTAATTCAAATAACTTACAACAATAGTCTTAAAATCAGCTTCCGTTTTTCACTTATGTGATTAATCCGTGGACAAGTGTGGGTTATATAAAAAAAATAAAAAAAAAATGTGTTTTATTTCAGGCAAAAATACCCATAGTGAGAGATACTAATCACAAAAAAATCACAAAAAGCACAGAAATCATTAAAATATCAATAAAAATAAAACACCATAGTAGAACTTAATATTATATATTATATTGAACTTATTATTATTATTTTTGTGAATAAATAAATAAATAAACTCATTGAAATATAATATAAAATAAAATGTGAATATTAAATAATCATAATAAAATTCCAAAATTACGAACACATTAAAAATTCATCAAAATATCAATAAAATGTCAATAAAAAAATAAAAAAACTAAATAAAATGTCAATAATAAATAAAAAAAAAAAAATAATAAAAAAAAAATATATATATATAACACGGTGGGGTATCTATCCTGTGCCGTGTCTAACCAGTCTCCGGTTTAATTCTTCGTTGATAGTAGAATAGGTAGGTAGTTGGTTTTCAATCACACACAACTCTTAACTCAAACTCAAAGCATTTATTTCAATTATAACATTTACAGTCACTTTTGAGTTATCACTTATCAAGGAGTCATTCAGTTTGAGTTATTTTTTGAAGCTAGTCGCCCATTCCAAATGAAGTAGGTTCCTGATGGAGAAGAACGGGCAAGAAACTCCATGGACACTCTTTTAAATCAAAACATTATGGTACAGAGGTTATTTGTTCAACAATTACAATCACAGTTCTTTCTAACACAACTTTTCTTTTCATGTTTATTTCCAACACCCGCCATTCGGTGCGCCTCGCTTTTGTCAAAGTCCGGCGACATACCCCGAATTTCAATACAATATCTTATTACTAAGTTTGTTCAATAAAACTTACAAACAATGCTAAATGCTTATCAGTTAATTCTTTTATAATTAAACAATGCTAATATTCACAAATACAAAGGTTATTCAGATTAAAGTTGAATTAGAAGCTTCATTACTTTCTACCACTTTTCTATTGCTCCTTTGACAACACTTCCTGTGGTTCAAGGAATTTAATCAAACAACAGGTATTCACTAGTAAATTGCATTGTAAAATAATCTTATTACTTTATAGTTGGTTTTCTATTATTGAAACTTATTTAGTTCTTGTATTAAATTATTACATTCGGTTATTGATCATAATATTCGGAAACCGCGCCATCTTAGGTACTGCGTTGTCATAAACAAATTTACTATGTCAAATGACCACTTGTTAATATGACTAAAAACCCATAAATCATTAAATAAATGTTCCCTTTTAATTTTAACTTTAGTTTATTGCCCCAACATCGAAGTTAGTAAATTTCTCTTCCAGTTGACCCACAGTATATTGACTGGGTTCACAAAGTTGGTAATAGATGGCGTTCGATTGCAAACGAATCAATCACGTTCACAGATGCACGCAAATGGCTGTAACAGTATTCCACAGTTACCCATAGAGGGCAGGATCAAAGACTTTATGGTGAATAACAATTATAATAAGTAGTTACGCATAAGATTATGTTATAATCTTTACAGGTAGACGCTTTCGCGGCGACACGGCCATTCTGAAAAGCAGTGCGCGCTCTGCACCTGCCGATGCCCTCATCCTACCTAGTTGCGTGGGTGTAGGTTGTTATCTGAAACAATGGGGATACATTTTGTCGGCAGATTATTGTTGCTTTTATTGTCCTACAATATTCAATGAATTGTAGGATTTGGTGACAGACAGTTTAGTTACCATTTAAAGCTTGTTATAGATCTGACATCTATTCAGTTTTCCTTAAATTGAAATATTGATTGCATTTATGAAACAAAGTCTAGCTTTGGGTACTTGCAATTTGTTTTATTGATATTGCGTGATCAGCTGTTGTATGTGATGTAGTTGAATAGTTTAATTTTCACATGCATGCAGAAATTGTAGAATTTGTTAATAGTTAGTTCTAGGTAACATTAAAATCGTATAATAGATCTGCTGTCTACCAAATTTGTCTTGAATTGAAATATCGAATGCATTTAATATGGAACACCTTAATAAGTACGGCTACACAGAGTAGTCACTTGCAAGTAAGACTAAGATCAACTTTTTCCTGTAATCTGAGCAGATTACAATATAGAGATGTGCCATGCAATGGAGATAAAAATAACTAGTGCTTCATGCCATTGAAGGCATACAATTTGTATTTCAGTTTATTGTATGTTCAACTGTTAGCTAATTAGTTTCATTTTCACAGGATGTTGTTGCTTGTATTATCCTACAATTTCCATTGAATTGTAGGAGTTGGTAGTAAACAGTTTTAGTTAGTGACAGCTTGTTGTAGATTTGCTGTCTACTTAATTTATTTTTAATTGAAATATTGAATGCATTGTTTTTGCACCTTACATAAACACACTTGTTAAGAATAGTGTGTAGTAGTGTTGTACGATCAGCTGTTAGCTGAATAGGTTTATTCACATAAGAAAGTAATGCTCTGTGTTAGACACAAAGTCTTGGATTTGAGCACACTTGTTAAGAATAGTGTGTGGTACTGTTGTATGATCAGCTGTTAGTTGAATGGTTTCATTCACATAGGAAGGTAATGCTCCGTGATTGACACAAAGTCTTTGATTTGATCACACTTGTTAAGAATAGTGTGTAGTAGTGTTTTATGATCAGCTGTTAGCTGAAGTTTCATTTTAGTCATCAAAAGGTAATGCTCTGTGGTAGACACAAAGTCTTGGATTTGACAGGATTAAAGGATAGGATCAGGAACACCGCTCTGTGGTAGACACAAAGTCTTTGATTTGATAGGATAAAAGGTTTAGGAGTTTAGGACCATTGCTCCGTGTCAGGCACGAAGTCTTGTTTTTTTTTTTTTGTTGAAATATTGAATGCATTGATATTGCACTTTACATAAGCACACTTCTGAAGAATAGTGTGTAGTACTGTTGTATGATCAGCTGTAAGCTGAATAGTTTCATTCACATAGTAATGCTCTGTGATTGACACAAAGTCTTTGATTTGATAGGATTAAATATTAAGGAGTTTAGGACCATTGCTCCGTGTCAGGCACGAAGTCTTTTCTTTATTAGAAATATTGAATGCATTGATTTTGCATCTTACATAAGCACACTTGTTAAGAATAGTGTGTAGTAGTGTTATATAATCAGCTGTTAGCTGAATAGTTTCATTTACATAGGAAGGTAATGCTCTGTGGTAGACACAAAGTCTTGGATTTGACAGGATTAAAGGATAGGATCAGGAACACTGCTCTGTGGTAGACACAAAGTCTTTGATTTGATAGGATAAAGGTATAGGAGTTTAGGACAATTGCTCCGTGTCAGGCACGAAGTCTTGTATTTTTTTTATTTTATTTTTTTTTTTTATTTATTTTTTTTTTTTTATTGTCATATTGGATGCATTGGTATTGCACCTTACACAAGCACACTTATTAAGAATAGTGTGTAGTAGTGTTTTATGATCAGCTGTTAGCTGAATAGTTTCATTTACATAATTGAAATAATGAATGCATTGATGTTGCACCTTACATAAGCACACTTGTTAAGAATAGTGTGTAGTGGTGTTGTATGATCAGCTGTTAGCTGAATAGTTTCATTTACATAGTAAGGTAATGCTCTGTGGTAGACACAAAGTCTTGGATTTGACAGGATTAAAGGATAGGATCAGGAACACCGCTCTGTGGTAGACACAAAGTCTTTGATTTGATAGGATTAAAGGTTTAGGAGATTAGGACCATTGCTCCATGACAGGCATGAAGTCTTGTATTAGACAGTATATAAGGAATCAAGCTCTGGGCGGTATTGTCCGCCGTGGACCCAGCGGGATAACATGAGAGTATTACCTATTAGTTACCTCTAGGGCTTACTAATAGTTTTGGTGTGAGTATTACTTATTGAGTTCTTTATCAGTTAACCCGTAAGTAAGTTAAAATACTAATAGTACTTTGCAATAGACTAGAATTAGTTGTTACAGGTAGAATTGCAAAAATATAAAGATGGTAAAAATAATTCAAGAAGTACTTTGGTGCATGATATGCATCACATGTGAGAATCATGTGGGCAGGTACTTGTTGACTTGGCTATTGTATTGGGCCTTTGAGCAAGGTGAGTAGAAAGTAGTTTGAAAACTCCTCACCTTTTATTTGAGCTATGATGTGTGAAGAGCTGGAACAGTCATCTCTGATTGGCTGTCCTTAAGTTGGCTTTCATTTGGTGGGATGTAGGTTGGTTTTTCCTGGGCTGGCGACACGGTCACTTGTTCAACAGGCTACAGTGGTTGAGTCGCCTTTTAAGGCGACCTTGATAACAATTGGTTTGAATTTTGTTATGATAATTTTGATAGTAGTTCTGCAGGGGTTATCATTTTCTTTTTGATATGACAATCACCTGGAATCTGGAATGTGAGACGTTATGCAGATAAATAATAATGCAGGAAAAGGTGTTCCTACTAATATTTAGATTAGAAGAAACAAGCAGTAATTAATAATTAAATTAATCTATTGTTATGTAATGGCTATTACAGTTTGATGAAGTTTAACAGAAGAGGAGTACTATGAGCAACAATGCATTGGTTATTATTATTATTATTTTTTTTTTATTTTTTTTTATTTTTTATTTAAATGCATAAAAACATGTTGAAAATTATGTTTTCTGTCAATTTATCAAATTGTGTTTGCATTGAACTTCTTGTTTGATGGTATCTCATACTTATCTCGTTGACTTATTTTACAAACCTATTGCATACTTAAATGTTTCTGTATGAATTTTGCAACATGTTGTCCACTATATGTTTCAATGTTTACATACTTATGTGGAAAACTCTAATCGCCAATCAAAGTTCCCCATAGCTATGAATTTCATAACATTACTTTTACTCGCCAAATAACTCTCATTGGGATCTAAGGATTTTATTTGTTTGTAACTAATTTAATTTTTATTTCTTTATATCACGCACTCTTATTTATCCAACTCACTTTACACATTGGCAGAATAGTAGACATCTGCTTTGCTTGCCATTTATTAAAAATAGAATAGAATGGAACTTTTGTTTGGAACTAATAACTTTCAACTAATTAACGCTTTACCCGGAGATGATAAACAAGGTCCTAAACCTTGCTTTAAACACAAGCTATAGAGAAATTGCAGGACATAAACAAAGAGCAGTGCGAATTTCAAACATAACAAGTCTATTTCATTATTATTGTGTGTATGTAGCCAACAACAAATCTTGAAAATAGTCAAAAATTACTTAGTTCCTAAATGTAGTGCGAACACTAATTCAACAAAACAAGTTTGAGATCCATTTCTTAAGAAAAGTTTAGTATAAACTTTTATTATTAATAACATTGACCTTGTAATGAGCTTATTTTGTAGTGTAATTTATCTTGTGTTGTTATTGTACTTCCACAAGTTTTCAAGCAAAAGTGACATTAACCTTGCCAGTGTGTAATGAACATAGTTCAAAAGTGTTAGTGATTCAATAACAATATGCTAAAATAATAAAACAAAATACTTCCCGGGTGGATGTTGAAATCCATTGACGGAGTGATCATTATATTTGCTTTTCTGGTTTATTCTGCTGCTTCGGTCATTCTGTGCTGTACATGTTGTTCTGCTTGAGTGCACCATGAAGCTCATATAAGTCCACTGCCACAGCCAGAAGTTGCCATCATCATTAAATTTGTGATCAATCTTCATGTTGTCATCAAGGTCGTAGTAAGGAAGAAATATTTCAGTAGTCTTGGCTGTGCTGGGCAACCAGTCGCTCACTCTTAGAACACACCATGTTCATGGTTTCAGAGAAAAAATCTTTTGGCACGCACTCGGTCACTGCACTGCAAGCAGGTTTCGTAGTTGTCCGTAATTCTTTGGATGTCCGACATAACCATGAGCTGAAAGGGATCGCACAGTGCGATCCCACTTCTGATAACACGGTGGGGTATCTATCCTGTGCCGTGTCTAACCAGTCTCCGGTTTAATTCTTCGTTGATAGTAGAATAGGTAGGTAGTTGGTTTTCAATCACACACAACTCTTAACTCAAACTCAAAGCATTTATTTCAATTATAACATTTACAGTCACTTTTGAGTTATCACTTATCAAGGAGTCATTCAGTTTGAGTTATTTTTTGAAGCTAGTCGCCCATTCCAAATGAAGTAGGTTCCTGATGGAGAAGAACGGGCAAGAAACTCCATGGACACTCTTTTAAATCAAAACATTATGGTACAGAGGTTATTTGTTCAACAATTACAATCACAGTTCTTTCTAACACAACTTTTCTTTTCATGTTTATTTCCAACACCCGCCATTCGGTGCGCCTCGCTTTTGTCAAAGTCCGGCGACATACCCCGAATTTCAATACAATATCTTATTACTAAGTTTGTTCAATAAAACTTACAAACAATGCTAAATGCTTATCAGTTAATTCTTTTATAATTAAACAATGCTAATATTCACAAATACAAAGGTTATTCAGATTAAAGTTGAATTAGAAGCTTCATTACTTTCTACCACTTTTCTATTGCTCCTTTGACAACACTTCCTGTGGTTCAAGGAATTTAATCAAACAACAGGTATTCACTAGTAAATTGCATTGTAAAATAATCTTATTACTTTATAGTTGGTTTTCTATTATTGAAACTTATTTAGTTCTTGTATTAAATTATTACATTCGGTTATTGATCATAATATTCGGAAACCGCGCCATCTTAGGTACTGCGTTGTCATAAACAAATTTACTATGTCAAATGACCACTTGTTAATATGACTAAAAACCCATAAATCATTAAATAAATGTTCCCTTTTAATTTTAACTTTAGTTTATTGCCCCAACATCGAAGTTAGTAAATTTCTCTTCCAGTTGACCCACAGTATATTGACTGGGTTCACAAAGTTGGTAATAGATGGCGTTCGATTGCAAACGAATCAATCACGTTCACAGATGCACGCAAATGGCTGTAACAGTATTCCACAGTTACCCATAGAGGGCAGGATCAAAGACTTTATGGTGAATAACAATTATAATAAGTAGTTACGCATAAGATTATGTTATAATCTTTACAGGTAGACGCTTTCGCGGCGACATATATGTTTAACTATTTATCTTAAGAATCTTATTGTATCGCCTTAACATGTAACTGTTTTTTTTGTCCCTAATAAATAAATAAATAGTCCTGCACCAAACGAGGGTTGTCCTTGGGTGCACTTTCATAGTGTATACAGGGATAATCGTCGGTTGGTGTCTCATTCTATTTAATATTGTCTAAGAGGCCTCTGCGAGTTGGCTTCGGCCCATCGTACGCCTTCTAAAGAACCGGGACCCCATGGTCCCGAGATAACATATTATGTTAACACATAAATATAATAATAATAGCCTTTATTTTCCTCCATCTATCATATTACATAACTATGTGTTCAATATACTCGTAGTTATATGAATATTCATTTTTAATTAAGCACTGTTTACACTTTGATATGATTTTATCGTAATGTTTTTTTTAATTGTTGTTTGTTTCATTTACTTGCGCTACTTTCTTGGATATCATAAGAAACAGAGAAGATGGTGCTGCTGTCAGCACAACAAAATTGGCTCTGTATTGTTATCGTATTTACAATTAATCTATCGAATAATACCAAGTGAAAACTAAACACAAGTGTTGATAATACAGTGATAAAAAGACTAAACTAATAGGTGTTATCTGGTGCTAAGTGGAAAACAAGGAATTACGAGAAATATATCAGTGATAGTTCCAATTCTGTTCATGGAGATTGGCTTATAACAAAGAACAAAAACAGTATCCATAACATCGATGTCATACCTACTACACATCCTACTGATCATAGACTGGTACGTGCATCACTGATACTTCAGAACAAGCGCATTACTTCAAGACAATATTTCGAACAAGAGTATTTGAAAGAAGAGTTTTCACAAGAATTAGAATTTATAAACATACAGCACACCTACTCTACTTTACCTCACAAAAATTATAAACAAAAACAACAAAAAGTGTAATAAACCTCTTATCCAAGAAAACCTAGCAAGACTAATAAAGGGAAGAACTCTATTAAAAGAAAACAAAACAAAACTAGCATAGAAAATAAAAAATTATCGGCATTATACAAACTTATTAGAAAGCAAATACAAAATAAATCAAAAGAACATAGGTAAACATGCCATCATTGAATATGAATTAGAGAAATTTGCGTCAGTCAAAAGGGCCTACAAAAGACTAGATTCCAGGAAAAAGTGGATTACACAACTTAAAAAAGACAGACACTAAGTTACGGACAGAAATCAAATATTACAAATTGCGGCAGAATTCTATACAAAATTGTTTGAGTATCCTGCCTCTCAAGAAGACTCAATACGAGATATGGAGCCACTTGATTCTTACAGTGTACCGGAATTTTTGAAGTATGAAATTAGCCACTCCATCCATCAACTCAAAATTAAGAAAAGCCCCGGAGAAGATCACATAACAAATGACATATTAAAAAGCGATCAGAGAGTCAATAACACCTATTTTAACCACAATCTTCAACGAAATTTTGAAACAAGAGTCGATACCACCTGACTGGCCGGAATACTGCGATTATAAACTTATTCTATAAAAAAGGGGATCCAGGCATAATGGACAACTACAGACCACTGAGTATGTTACAAACACTTTATAAATTATTTACCAGCCTAATATTAAAAAGGATCTCAAAGACCTTAGATGAAAACCAACCAAGAGAGCAGGCAGGAATCAGATCAGGGTTCTCTATGAACGAGCACATTTTCTCGTTAATCGAGAGAACAGTTAATCGAGAAGTACAATGAATACAGTCGGTATACAATCGGTATCAAA
The DNA here is from genome assembly GCA_949128155.2 of Xanthia icteritia. NCBI lineage: Eukaryota > Metazoa > Arthropoda > Insecta > Lepidoptera > Noctuidae > Xanthia > Xanthia icteritia. The sequence continues at coordinate 20,998,773 of OX421950.2, read as the reverse complement.
ATAAACGGCGAGTTTTTCAACCATATCCGTTTTGCAGACGACATTGTTTTGATAAGCGAAACACATTGAGATCTTGAGCGCATGCTGAAGTCTCTATATAATATAAGGAGAGCCGAAAATGTGGTCTTCATATGAACGCTGAAAAAAAAACATGCCTGTTAAGCAATAGCATAAGAGTACCAACGGTGATACAAAGCACGCCAGTCGCGTTTGTAGCAACTGTGTTTATCTTGGGCAAGGCATTTTATTTAACAAACCGACAGAAATGAAGTAGATCGCAGAATAAAGAGCACATAGTGAAGATATTGGTCTTTGAAAGAAGTATTTAAATCAGGATCCCGATTTGAGAAAGAAAGCTATGGACACCATTATATATTACCTACTCTACTCTACGGTTGTCAAAGTTGGACACTAACAAAGGCTTAGTTACAAACTAACTTCAAACCTTCCAACGAGCAATGGAGAGGAGTATGTTAGGAATCAAACTCTGAGGAGTATGTTAGGAATCAAAAAATGCATTAAAATAATACATGCTGTGGAATTAGGTTTCAAGTTGAAATGGCGATGGGCAGGACACGTAGCCAGAGCCACAGATGGACGCTGGAGTGTTCTCCATTGGTACCCTCGCGATGCACCACGCAATCGAGGCAGATCCAGGCACCGGTAGTGCGAGGATATTGTGGCTGTAACCGGCCCCCACCTGGACTAGAATATCCCAAGTCAGAGATAAATGATGGAGGAGGCCTTCGCCCTTAAATGGGCACCTAATAATAATAATTTAACAATAGATTATGTTATTTTATTTTATTGAATCTATGAAATCAATATATTTACTTAAAAATATATTTTTGTCGGTCAAATTATTGTTAAAATGCATGCTTAAATTATGTATTATGAACGAATTAACTTGTTTTTAATTAAAAACAAATGAATATCTTATGAATTTTAAATGTAATTTTTGGGAAATAAAAGGCTTAAATAATAATAATAAATAATCACTTTCTTGGATTGAAACCTCTATTTGGGTATAGACCTCCTCCAGTTTGACCCAATTTCTCTGTCTTTAGCTCGTTCATTCCACTATTTTCACGTTGTAGCTATGATGTTGTCACTCCATCGTTTTATAGGTAGTCCCTTCCGTCTTTTTCCACTAGGTTCTTTCCATCTCGTCACTTCTACTGTCCATCGCTTATCACTATTATCGTGATACATGGCCCGCCCATCGCCACTTTAAAATTAGACTGTAGTGTAGGACGTCAATTAGCTTTGTCTTCTTCCGTATAAATTCACTTCTTATTTTATGTATTTTTCTTATCTTCAGACGACTCCTTTCCATTGCTTTCTTGCAGCTGACTAATTTAGTTTTTACTTTAGTGTTGTAGGTACTCGTTTGACAGCCATACGTTAGAGTCGGTAGAATGCATGTCACTGGTCACGGCTAGTCCCCTTTCATAATCTCTTTGAGTGACCAGTATTTTTTCCAGCTCATATCAATTCGACCTCTTCTTCTTCGTTTCTGTCTTCTAATGATATTTCTTTTCCTATATACACACATCAACACGGTCTAGGGATATTTCATACTCAATTAAATAACTCGAAAAGTACTGCCCGCATTGTAATCTTTCATACACCGATTTGTTTGTAATTTATCTCAGACTAATTCCAAATTCAAATTTTTGAAAATTCTTTTGTTTCGGTGGCATAAAAATGTCTTGATGTGTAGGAGAGGGAATTTTCATTTGTGCGAAATTTAGAAAACAATACGAATTACGTTTAGTTACAGTTTTTTTTAATTTTTAAACGAAAGATAAAGTTAAAATTGAGGTATTGTAGCCATGCAACGCCAACATTTGACGAGGGCGGAGATGTTACGAGCTGTGGGAATGCTGGAAGCTGGGTCTGTTCAGCGTAATGTTGCTGAGGCCATAGGGACCCACCAAAATGTAATTTCAATATTGTGGACACGCTATCGTGCCACAGGTAAAGTAGCGGAGAGGCACCGGGGGCCAAGTCGCATCACTACCCCCAGACAAGATCGATTTTTGCAAATTACTGCGCGAGCTCAACCAAATGCAACGGCGACTCAATTGGTCCAAAGGCTGCGAGTGGAACACCAAGTGCTTGTGAGTGACCAAACTGTAAGAAGGCGACTGCATGAAAGCAATCTACGCTCTCGTAGACCACTCCGGGTCCCACCTTTACGGAGAGGCAATCGTGGACGACGATTAGTATGGGTTCGGAACCACGTGGACTGGGGCCGTGAGCAATGGTCCAATGTGCTGTTCACGGATGAATCCAGGTTCGGCTTCCATCCAGATTCACGAAGGACGCGTGTTTGGCGAGTTCCTGGACGATGGAGCCGTCTTCAGAACCCTCAGGAAGTTCACCCATACCAAGAAGGAACAATTATGGTTTGGGCAGGAATTCGTCTTGGAGGACGGACGGATCTCGTTTGGGTGCGGGGCAATATGACGGCAGAACGATACGTCCAACAGGTGCTGGGGCCCGTAATCTTGCCCCACAGAACACAAATGGGGCAAGATTTCCTGCTCATGCACGACAATGCCCGGGCACACACGGCGAGAACGGTAGCAGCTTGGTTACATACATACAATGTTAGGGCCTTAGACTGGCCTGCTCAATCGCCAGATCTAAATCCCATTGAGCATGCGTGGTATATGCTGCAAAGAAGAGCTATGAAGGAAGTTCCTGAAAATCTGGCTACAGAAGATCAACTTTTTGCGCACCTCAGAAGGACATGGGACAATATTCCGCAGCAAGACATTGACAACCTTGTTCTGAGCATGCCGAATCGTTGCCGATGTGTTATGAACATCATGGGCGCTTTCTCAGACTACTAACTTCAAGTTTATAAACACAAATTAAATGATTTTTCTATTTTTTTCAGTTTTTACTCATAAATTAAAAGTTAATTCATATACGGTTTCCGTCTATGCTTCATTTTTTTTCCATAAAATCCTGAAATTTTAATCGAAGTACCTTAACCATTATTAAAAAATGGTAGAATATTAAATAACGTATCTTTTAAATATATACATGTCATATAAATAATTAACACATTGATAGTAATTCGCTATTTTAAAAATATCCCTAGACCGTGTTGATGTGTGTATATGTATTTATTTACGTATTCAAGTGTCTTTCCTTTGAGTTGTATTGTACTTTCAACAAAGAAAACAATGTCATCTGCAAATCTGAGGTGACCTAAGTACCGATTACCCATTTTGATTCCTTCGTTTTCCCCTTTAGATCCTCAAAGATGTTTTGTGTATGTTTTCTGCAAAGAACATGTTTTAGCTCCCACAGCATATTGAGGGCATTTTGTGACCGGTGGGACTGCACGGTCGGCTCTAAGCATCTTGTTTATTTTATTATGTTATTGTTCATTGTTTGATTATAATTATGTATTACTAATAATAGTTTCTATACTACTTTACTTACTACAAGGTTTACTTCAAGGTCAATAATATAAATATAATTTCGGGGACAGGGGGTCTCCTTAAGTTCTGAGTTGACCTCCACGATTACTGACAAATGCTTGCACTGACTGGACAGGTCCACTCAAATCTGTGTGGTTCTTTCCTCAAAAGACGATTTCAGACACTAATATACATGGTCCTCATATGATCTGACCAAGATTATGTCTCGACTTTAAAAGAGACTGCGACCTCTGTGTTTGTTTCGGCCTTTCTTCTCAGAGTAGGTAGATAGGAAACGCCGAACTCATTTAGCTTATTTTTAATATTTTTTTAATATGCCGTTTAAAAGTGATTTCGATATCCTATTTATAGTATAAAAAAAAAATATATATTTTATTTTATTTCTGGGCTCATTCCTCGCAGAATTGGCATTTCTAGTGCTCGTTTCTGTAGTTTCACACAACTGGTGCTGCTATCGTATGTTTTTCAAAATGTTTTTGTACTTTTGGTGGACATTTGATCCGTGCTTCCCAGATCGCATCATGTGATATCGTATTAACTGCTTTAGCATACTCGATGAAAGTTACATATCTTAATGGTGTTAAACTCCTTGTATTTTTCTATTATTTGCTGCATTACATGTAGATGGTCAAATAAATACATATTAATTATTTAATGCATTTATTTGAGATACCACAGGTATAAACAAGATATCACAGACAAATTCAAAATAACATCGGTTTTCATACCAACAAACACACGCTATTATACTCATATGTCATGTAATTAAAGGCATAAACGTGCGAAGTCAGTTTTATACGAACTACGCATAATTCGTTTGCTCGATAACGTAAATAATTTAAAAAAAATCAAATTCAAAATTCAAAAGTCATTTATTCAAACTAGGCTGAGAATCAGCACTTTTCGAACGTTAAAATTACATAACACAGTCCCCCAAAACGCCCACCCTTCACCACTTCCTAGTGCTTTAGCTGGGAAGAAGAAGTGGCGCAACAAACTCCCCAGCAGCACAGCTGTCTGTTCAGTTAGAAAAAAAATTATTATAATAATATTCTGCAAAATGATATTTACATTACGCAACACAAAACATAATTTAAATTATAAAATTAATAGCCATATGACATTTAGCACACGCCAATATACCAACCAATGCAACGAATATTGTTGAATTGACAAAATGAATGGCATTAGGATTGTGTGTATTGCTTTCTCAGTGCTATTCATATCTATTCTATTCAACATTATTAGTGTAACGATACAGGAACGAAAAATTACGAACAATTTTACGTCGGGCTTTATACATAATCCACATAATGCTAATATCTATTATTTAATTTTACATTTTATTAATGTCGTCCATGAGTCTTCCGATTAAAACGTTTTTTAGATTAGATAGTCTTGACAATCATAAAAGGCAGTTAAACGGGCGTCATTGTACAGTAGTCAGTGTCGCTATGAGGTCACTACTGCCGCTGCTCGTGATCGTCGCCGTGGGCGCGGAGTGCGTGCGCGCCGACCGCTACCACCCAGCGGACCCCGCCGGCCGCGCGGCCGCCGCCAACCGCGCCGAGACCGACTCCGCCTTCTGGACGCAGGAGGCGCAAGCGGCAATCGACGCGCGCCTCGCGCACCAGGAGAGCGTCCAGAAAGCGCGCAACGTGGTGATGTTCTTAGGCGACGGCATGTCTGTGCCCACGCTGGCCGCCGCGCGCACGCTGCTTGGCCAGCGACTCGGCGCCACCGGCGAGGAGGCCAAGATGTATTTTGAGACTTTTCCAACGGTTGGAATGGCTAAGGTAAATTTAAAATTATGGCCCTCTCTTTTTCTGGTGACAGAAAAAAATTAAGGAATCGTTCGTCTTGGTATGGGCATGTGCTGAAGAGGGATGAAGCGTCTGTTACTAAGAGAGTGGTGTACCATTTAACATCATCATCGCTTATTTACTTCCTCTATGGCTCCACATAAAAATAAGATGGACGGATTGTATGAGGAATGATAGAAATAAAAAAATGATAGCGTGTTGGTTGACAGGGTAGAAGGAGAAAGAAAATATCGTTTTGCGCCGCCCCCAAGTTAAGGTGCCTACTGGGGCCGTATTATGACGTATTAATGCCACAATATTGCCATCACTATTCCACTGCGAAAAAAGGATGGTGCTAGCGGCCTTGTATAGCTCCGTCTCTCAGTCACACTGGAATAATGGTGGCATTAATACGTCATAATATGGCCCCTGATCTCATTAATCATCAATATATTGAGCGACAGTAACCATCGTCAAAAATTGATCAAATCGGTAGATATGGGACAAGGGCATGAAGATGAACAAGAAGAAGCACGTCTTCCTTCTACTTTTTCTCCACCGAATATTTCATGATATTGGACTATGTTTCAGACATACTGCGTGAACGCGCAGATAGCAGACTCCGCATGCACAGCCACCGCGTATTTGTGTGGGGTTAAAACGAATTCTGGCGTAATCGGAGTAAACGCGGCCGTGCGACGCAACGACTGCGAGGCTTCCACGGACACCAACACGCACTTGCAATCCATAGCCGAGTGGGCGCTGGCAGACGGCCGTGACATTGGTGAGCTGGCGATGTTAACGCTACGCTGTCATTACACGATAGCTACATATAATCTGTCAGGGAACAAATTATAAAAGCTTGTAGTTATAGTAAAGTACAGTCTTCATTCACCTGTGTACTGCTCAAGAAACTCAATGATTTGAGAAACATATTGAAGTTCTATGTCTCCATCGTTCGTTATGTCTTTATTCGTCATTATCAAATACCTTTTAATATCTCCGATCATAGGTATTTGATAATGTTTTTATTTCTATTCTCCCTGACAGGCATTGCCTACAAAACTGTAAACATGTTCAGGTCGTGTTTCAATAGCGTATTCCTAAGTGGAGTATTTACCCTGTTTGGCAGTCTGGATGCAATATACGATACCTACCTCCGATACCTCGAACCGATACGATACCTCTAAGTAGGAAGCCCATTCATCTCCATACGAAAACTGTCTTTTGTAAGGGGCGACTAGTAACAATTTTATTTTTTTGTAAATTTTGATGTTTCATTATAAGTGCCTATTTGAAATTATTTGACGTTGACTTTGGAACATAAGTGGTTTTCATGTCTCTTTTGTTTGTAAAACAGGTATCGTTACTACGACGCGTATTACGCATGCATCTCCAGCGGGTGTGTATGCCAAAGTGGCAAATCGTACGTGGGAGTTCAATGGGCAGGTGGAGGAACACGGATTCGACACAGAGCGCTGCCCGGACATCGCGCTGCAACTGATACACAAACATCCTGGCAACAAGCTCAAGGTCTGTTTCCATCATCATCATTTCAGCTGAAAGACGTCCACTGCTTGCCGCAGCCGGTTCTATGCTATGCAAGGTCATGGGTCCACCTTGTGGAAGGCCTTCCAATGTCTTCTGGTACGCGGTCGCCACTCCAGAACCTTCCGGCCCTATCGGCCATCTGCTCTGCGAGCAGTGTGCCCTGCCCACTGTCACTTAGGTTTGGCAATTCTTCGGGCTATGTCGGTTACCTTGGTTGATTCGATCACGTAGGAAAATTCCATTCATAGCCCTCTCCATTGGTCTTCGGGTGACTTTTAGCCTTATATGATAAGCAAAAATCGTAATCTGGGCTTCATTCCAAGGCCGTATCTACAAAATTTATTAATCTATTGAATAGATTTATCAATTAATTTGAATCCTACTATAATTTTTTAAATAGGTAGGTAGTCTTTTTTTGAAATTAATAATAAGATTGTAATGTAATGATGAAATTTAATAAGATGAGATGATGGGAAGTCGTTCGTAATTTACAACATAAAAAAATATTGAATGGGTAAAATTTTTGAATACTATAAATTAATACAAACGTACATTATAAACGTACTATTAAGGAATTGATTGTAAATGTATTGTGTAAACAATTGTTGGTTAACCTAAATAAACAAATAAATACCAAAAAATATTTAAAGTTTGGACCTGTAATGTCCACCGATATTCCGATCCCTGATGATAAGGCCCATTGTGAGCGACCACGTTTAAGAGGTCATCACGGGACAGTGGGCAACACGCATGGCTCAAAGACTTTCGTTTTGAGACACTGCGGTTTGTGGGATGAGAAAATATTGCGTAGCTTCCCGAACGCTGTCCAGCCGAGTCGGATTTGACAAGTGACCTCTGGTCTTGGAGTCGGACTGGCATAGTAGCGTTTTCGTACAGACGCGTTGAAGAGATTGCAGAACAGCCCATATCTCGATTGAATCCAAGGCTTTCTCGTAGTCCACAAACACTAAACAGAGAGGCAGGCTCTTCGGTATTTTGTATTACCTGCCACAGCGTATGTATGTGGTATTTAGAGCTAAAACCTTTACGGAATCCGGCTTGTACAGGAGGTTGGGATTCGTCAAAAGAATTTAAAAACAATCTTTCTTTATTCAGGTAATTTTAGGTGGCGGTAGACGTAACTTTTTGCCAGACAATGTTCGCGATGAAGAAGGATCACGTGGTAGACGCACAGACAACCGAGACCTTATAAAAGAGTGGAAACAAGACAAAGTAGATCGCGAAGTAACCCATGAATATGTTTGGAACCGTGAGCAGCTAGTCCAAGTCAACAACAGTCTGCCCGAGTACATTTTGGGCTTGTTCGAGAGTAGCCATATGCAATATCACATGCAATCGAATCTACAAACAGAACCCACATTGGCAGAGATGACTGAGGTGGCGATTCGCTCGTTGAGTCGGAACGAGAAAGGTTTCTTCCTATTTGTGGAGGGAGGCCGCATCGACCACGCGCACCACGACAATCTCGTGCAGTTGTCGCTTGACGAGACACTCGAGATGGACCTAGCCGTAGCGCGCGCCGCAGAGATGCTGTCAGAGGACGACTCACTCATCGTGGTGACGGCGGACCACGCACACGTCATGGCTTTCAATGGATACTCACAACGTGGCAATGACATTCTTGGTCCCTCCAGAGACTTGGGAGATGACAATATACCTTACATGACGCTTTCTTACACCAACGGGCCAGGATTCCGCCCGCATGTGAACGGCGTTCGACCCAACGTTACTGCTGAGGCTAATTTTCGTAAGTATTTTTTCAGTAAAGTATTTTTTCGATAAAGTCAAATAATTTTGCAAAAGTTGTAAAGGTAGATAATGATAGAGGTGGCTTCGTCTTGGGTGAGCTGGAAGCGCTGCGCTCGGGAGCACTAGAAATTCTTCATTATCCTTGGGATTCAATATAACACCCGTGACATAAAACACTGCTTTATCCTGTTAGTGAATAATCTAATATGTATTAACTGATAATAAGAAAAAAGAATGACGGTGCCGTATGTGATGCAACGTGTTTATTAATTATTTATTTCGCAGGAAACCTAAATTGGACGTCTCACGTAGACGTGCCGCTGGACTCGGAGACGCACGGCGGCGACGACGTGGCGGTGTTCGCACGCGGGCCGCACCACTCCATGTTCACGGGGCTGTATGAGCAGAGCCAGCTGCCACACCTCATGGCGTACGCCGCCTGTATCGGGCCCGGCCGACATGCCTGCAGTAGCGCTACACACGCCGCGGCCGCGCCTGTTGTGATTGTCACCATCTTTGTGCTACTCACTTCTGTTATACAATGATCTTTGATTTTATGTCTACGCTATGTGATTTGATGATAATAATTTATAGCAAAATAATTATTCCTTATCAAGTAGCACTTAAGCAGACAAGCAATCAATTATATTTTTATAATATTAAAATTACATTAAATACTATAATAATTCTAAGGCTGTATATAATATTATGATAGTTATTAAAAGTGTAATTGTAATAAAGATATTGTCGGATGCGTAGGTATTTTTTATTTTTAATTCGATGTCAGTGATGTTCAAGATAAACTTAGACCGTCTTATTCCAAAACACGGTCTAAATTTGGTACTGGGATAAGTACTAGCTTTACTACCATGACTAAATAAAACGTTATGTAATAATCAACCACCCTTGCTCTAAAATAATTAATTTAATACCGAATATACTTATTTAACCTCTAAATAGTTACTAATTCCCAAATGGATCTTAAATTCGTTACCCTAATATCATAATTTACAACTGCCTAATAAAACCACCTATTTACAATATTTCAGGTATAAGGAAAATTATATGAAACACCAAGATATTTTGTCATTCATTTATATTTCTTTGTCAACGTCTAATTCAATAATTTACACCATACCATCACATCTCCTAATTCCCATTTGGCTTGTAGCCAATGGCGCTCGATTCGCTGCCTTACAGCGAGCCCTCCTTGGTCCCTCAGACCCTAGCTTCGCTGATTATAGCGACGCTTTAGAATCGTCCCTCCCAGCAGTAGAGCTGGAAAGCCCGCTCAGCAGAGTCGATGTACACTGACGAGCCCACCACCTCAGCTTCAAAATGTCCAAGGAAAAGGGAAAAAGAAGAAGAACAGGAAACAGAGTTCCACCCAGGCCAACAAGGTCGTCGTGGTGGACGACACTGAGTTGTCCCTACCGTCCCTAGCCCTACCCACTACTTGCACCCCCGTAGCTTCCCCCTCCTCCACCCACGCCCGATTACGTCATCCTCCGCACAGGATACCCCCACCCCACCTACTACCGGGCCAAAAAACGTCCCCCCGCCACCACCCGTGTTCGTTCAGGACAAGGGAAAGTGGACGGACAGTATAACAAGATATTAAAGTCACAATCCCAACTTCCCGCGATTATAGGGAATACACAAAGCTTCTGAGAGAGAGACGTGTGTCATTCCACACGTTCTCCCTCCCAGAGAAACATCAGATCCGAGTGGTGATCAAAAGGATCCCCAAGGAAATCTCCCCCTCCGATATCCTAGCCGACCTTCAGTCGCAAAACGTCCCAGTTGATGAGGTCTACCGTATGCACCGCGGTAAACGCAGTGAAGCAAACGGCATGGTCCTTGTCGTCTGCTCCCCGGTAGAGGGTCACCACCCTATCTTCCAAACAAAATCCCTCTGTTCAAGGAATAGCGGTGCCATTGGACAATGTCACCAATGCCAGCTGTACGACCATTCACAGCAGAATTGCCACGCAAAACCCAGGTGCGTCAAATGCCTGGGCGATCATGGCACTTCCGAGTGCACCCGTCCAAAGAACCACTCCCTATGCCCGGACCCACCCAGCTGTGTCCTCTGCGGGCAAGTAGGTCACCCGGCTAACTACCATCCGTGGCTGCCCAAAAGCCCCAAAATCTTCGTCTCCCAAACTGCCCAAGCGTTTCGACGCCCGCCAGCAAAAAGAAGCTCCTTCCGGGTCCCGACAAGACCATCGCTTTCGAGGACACTGAAAAGGCTGAATGCCTAGCAGACAGTCTCGAGGCTCAATATTCCCCCAGCTCCCAACCAGTAGACCAAGCTCACCTCTCAGAGGTCGACGCTGAGGTCAAACGTAGAGCCTCTCTCCCTCCCGTCGAAGACCCTGATAGTCATCTGCCTCCCGTCACTCCAGACGAAGTGCGTGACATCATCAAAGAAAATCCGCAAAGCCCCCGGCTCTGATGGAATCACCAATAAGGTGATCCAACTATTCCCTGCCCCTCTGATAATGCTATCGGTCACCATCTTCAATGGTGCCCTAAGCAATAACATCTTTCCACAAGCGTGGAAAGAGCACGGTCTTCGGCATCCCGAAGCCCGGCAAGCCAAAGACTGAGCCGTCGAGATACCGCCCCATCTTTTCCCCGGCTACTTGCCATTCGGCGTCAGCCGGAGTAGCTTTGGGATGAGGCGGGGGCGGCCGTTTCGCCGCTAGGGCCGAGGCGCTCGCCGCCAAAGCCGGGGCCCTCGCCGCCTGGGTAGCCGCCCCAGGTAGGTAGGAGGTACTTGGCTAAGTCTATGAGAGGCTTATTTATAAGCGTCTCAGAGACTATGCCGAAACCAAGGGCCTCATTCCCAACGAAGAGTTTGGGTTCAGAACTCAGCACTCTAGCGTGCATCAGGCCCACCGGATAATCGAAGACATAAGCGCTGGCTTCCAAGGCGGTTTGATAACCGGTGCAGTATTCTTCGACATAGCGAAAGCATTCGACAAAGTCTGGCACAACGGCTTATTATATAAGCTCTACAAACTCGGTGTGCCAGATCGTCTCGTGCTCATCTTACGGGACTTTTTGTCAAACCGCACTTTCCTCTATCGCATCGAAGGAGCGATATTCTCCCCCCGTCCTATCCGCGCAGGAGTCCCTCAGGGCTCTGTGCTCTCCCTCTTAATCTTTACGCTATTCACCAGCGATATGCCAAAGAGTAGAAAGGTGCAGTTGGCTCTGTTCGCAGACGATACGGCCATCTACTACAAGGGTTCCGGCTCTGACTTGATAGCCTGCACTCTCCGACTCTCAGTCGACAAGCTCGGCGCCTGGTTTATAAAGTGGAGGATCGAAGTTAACCCAGATAAAACCCAAGCGGTTCTCTTTTCGAAACCGAAAAAGCAATGGAAACCCTATCCCCTGGGAGAAGCGAGCCAAATACTTAGGTGTTGTCCTCGACCAGCATCTCTCCTTTAGCGAGCATATAAAGCAGGCTCGCTCGCGAGCTTCTTTCGCGCTAGGTAGACTCCACTATATCCTGAATGCACGTAGAAAATTGTCACTAAAGTGCAAATTGCGTACGTACACTGCGTGCATTCGTCCCATCATGACCTATGCGGGAGCCGTCTTTGCACAAGCAAAGCCCCACCATATCCATAGGATGCAAACGCTCCAAAATAGATTCCTCCGTAAAATCACCGGTGCCCCCTGGTACGTTAGGAACGAGATCCTCCATCTCGACCTAAAGATCCCCACAATCCACTAATTTCTAAAACACAATTCCAAGCGTTTCTTTGAGTCCGCTGCCAAACATCGCAACCCTCTGGTGGTCGAGGCCGCCAACTATGTCCCCAGTAGAATCAGTCAGATCCGCCGCCCTAGGCAAATCCTTACAGATCCTGGTGACCCCATAACCCTCCTCCAGGAGAGCAATAGGGCCACAAGTACAGTGCTCAAACACAGACACCGTATCGCATTCCGACGTATCCGAGTAAATAATACTCCACCCCGACCCTTGCTCGACGATGCGCCAGCCCGCGTCGATGCTGAGCTAGCTTAGCTTTAAATTAGCCTAGCGTAGCTTTAAATTCCCCGATTAATAATCATGAAATATCTTTGATCCAGCCTGTCCCATCTTGCTGTCCTCCCCCCAGCGACATTATACTTTTTGATGCCATTGATTTGACGAGTAAGCTGTGTTATTCTGTCCCCCGTACGGTTCATGTACGTCAGGTTCGTGCACGTACTCTGTTCGCGCTAAATTCTTGTCGTACGAACTCTGGCTTACGCTGCCCTATTCATAGAATGTTGGAATCCTATAATTCAAATTTCATTGATATTGATATATTTGCATGTACGAAAAATAATTTTAAATCTAATATTATAAAATTTTTATCTTAATTGTAATCTTAATATTTTATTTATTTATTGCATAATTTAAGTGAATGAAATTGTTTTTGATCTGTTTTGGTTTTGTAGCTATAGCTAGCCTTATAGTACTTAACTTATTTATTTGTTTCAAAATATGTGATAATTTTGGTAATGCTCGTCTAGTGGCAACCTCTGATCCTATAATATGTTTTATCTGCGGATAATGCAGTGGACTGCAACATTACTACCGAAAATTTTGTTAACCTTATTTATTATATATGTTGTAGTTGTTTATTATCCCTTAATAAATAAAATAAAATATTAAATAAAATAAAATAAAATATACCATCTTACCAAAGTGTAATGGCTGCTAAAAAGAAATGCTATCCCGAAAATATAATATCCGTTTCAGAATCTAAAGTAGAAGTTGAATTGCAAAGTTTCTTAAATCACACAACTTCTACTCGTAGAATACTTGAGTCGCGAAAATAAATTTTAGATAGAGTGCCGGCAGATTCCACTCATTATTTGACTTTGATTGGAAAGTGGGGATTTGATAGTACAGGCCAAAGTGAATACAAACAGTCTTTTTCAGATCCCTCTTGTAAAGATGACAGTAGTTTATTTGTGACGTCTTATGTCCCACTTAAGTTGGTAGTAAATTGCCCTTCAGACAGTATTACAGTTTCGAAAAATCCCCGACCCTCTTTCACTAGATATTGCAGACCTATTCGTTTTCAATTTTTGAAAAAAAACCTCTGAAGTATCTAAGGAAGAGGAAGCCTACTTCCGAGAAAAGATTTACTGGTCTTCGGAAACTTCCCCGTAAGAAAAAGCGCGAGCGTTATGTCGAGGCAGGTTTTAGATTTATTAAGAATTTAGTTTAACTTGGAAAAAATGTCCTTTCGAGTCGTTTTTCCATTTTTCCCAAGAGAAACGTCACTCACGTTTATTAAGTCAACTTGACAGCTTTTTGACAACTAACATTTCGTTCACAAAAGAAACCTCAATAGAGGTGTGTTAAAAAATAATGACAACTTGATTGTAAAAAGTACAAGTTGTGCTTGTTCAGTATATTGTAACCTAAACAAAGAACAATTTATGACATATTTTTGTATTGATAAATAATTATAGGTAGTTATATTTTACTTAACTATACATTTCTTTCTTTTCCAAACAAATATAAAATACGAGTATAGCTACCTACACATTTTTAAGGTGCCAACCCTAGTGGGGCAAAATCAAGATTTTAGACTAGTGGAATCTTCCCCGCCAGATCGAACAAGTGGGGCAGATACCACTGAAAAATTTTAGACATTCCTCTTTGCCCCACCAGCGGGACGGCCTGGTGGGGCAAAATGGAATGATTCCTTAATTTTTGAAAAATGTTTTGTTATGTTTCCACTATTCGACCGGTATACGAATTTGTGTAGGGTAGGTAGCACAACTAAAAAGTGAAAAATAAAAACTTTTTTACAAAAAAAAAACAACCAACGGCCAAAAAAACACGAAAATAACTTTTTTACAAAACAAAAACCACCGAATTCCACAAAAATACACTTAAAAGTGAAAAATAACTTTAATTTCGGAAGTCGGTGGCATACAGTAAGAATAGTATACAGTAAGATGGTTCGCAGTTCGCATATATCCCTAGGGATATAGGTATGAATCGATTTCATATATAACTATATTACGGTATATTTTACTATATATGTAGAATAAAATGTTTTCGTTTTTGCCACCGCCTTCGAAATGCCTGCAGGAGGGCGTTATTTATGTCGTCAAAATTTGTAGCACATCTCGTACCTTAAAAATTAAGAAAGTATCGTCAGCAAATAACACCATTTGTGGTAGATTTTTAGGGTTCCGTAGTGAACAAGGAACCCTTATAGTTTCGCCATGTTCGTCTGTCTGTCTGTCTGTCCGCGGCTTAGCTCAGAGACTGGACTAACTAGAAAGGTGTAATTTGGAATGGATATACAATATTAATTACGTCAACAAAGTGGTAAAATAAAATCAATCAATTAATTTTTTTTAAGCCCAACTACACGTAAAGTGGTGACCTACGCGTGAGTGTCGTTGGAAAGGTCGTCGCCGAGCCGAGCCGGTGGAGCCTTGTGGCACACCCATTCATATACTCACTTTATCTACATATAGTAGTGTGTAGCAGATGTGTACTGGTATACAAGTAAAAGACGATTTGTTTTCTGTTGCTCGTCATCTTAGCAAGATTACTGAAGGTCATTGGGCGCGTGTGTGTCACGATTGTCGTTATCTACAAGGATGATATGAATGTTATGTCATGCTACATTGACGCTGGATGCGAGGCTGCGCCAGTCTGCGCACACTCTCGCCCCGGATATGGCGCGCTGCACGTCCCCTTCTTGCACGCCCCGCGCCGCTGCTGCGCTGCTGCTCCTGCTGGCGCTGGCGCGGCCATCGCACGGTACTGCGCGGCGACAATTCTTGCGTAACTAACATTTAGCCGATCTTTGGTGACAAAAATTTACACTTTTTATTTGTCATCAGAGCGAGATGTATACCACAAGATCTCACGAAGCGTGTTGACACCCACGTCTAAAGTTCCTGAGGTAGAACTGGACTCGCAGTACTGGGAAGCTGAGGCGCAGGCCGCCATAGACGCGCGCCTCGCGCATCAGGAGAGCAAGAAAAAAGCGCGCAACGTCGTGATGTTCCTAGGCGACGGCATGTCCGTGCCCACGCTGGCCGCCGCGCGCATGCTGCTCGGCCAGCGACGCGGCGCCACCGGCGAGGAAGCACAACTTGCTTTTGAAAAGTTTCCAACCGTTGGACTTGCTAAGGTAAACTTTGTTTTTGTATTTTTGACCGTATATGCCTTACGTACCCTACACCACCGAACAGGTCTAGCTGGTGCAGGTGTGTCTGCGGAGCTATATATTTACCGCACTATGAGGCCAGCTTTTCGCTATAAGGCCCGCTTGCACCACAAATCACTAAATACGTTTAGCGTTAAATGAATTTGAAACATAAATCGCGTTCAGTTTCTCTGTCAATCATTTGTAGATGATAGAGGCAGAACGACGTTTTAAATATGTTAAGCGCTAAACGCATTTAGGGATTTGTGGTGGAAGTGGGCCATAATAATATATTTTAGATTTTACGCCGGTCGTCTGTGCACGTTAAAAAAACAACAAAGGTCTATTATTACAATACACTACCTACTCCGGTCTACCCGCGCACAGTATACCTGCATATATAATTATTTATTTAATGTGGAAATGGAAAGATTTAGTACAGTAGACGCTATTTGTGTTGCGCACCGGCAGACGTACTGCGTGGACGCACAGGTAGCGGACTCGGCGTGCTCGGCAACGGCGTATCTGTGCGGCGCCAAGGGCAACATCGCCACCATCGGCGTGAGCGGTCGCGTGCCGCGCAGCCACTGCTCCGCCGCCGCCGACCGCCAGCACCACGTGCACTCCATCGCCGAGTGGGCGCTCAGCGACGGCCGAGACGCCGGTTATACACATGACCTTCTTTACACGCTTACTTCTCACATTTATTCCACTGCCACATGAGTTGCTAAGTAATGCACTTGCAGGTATCCAGCCTGTCCCATCTTGCTGTCCTCCCCCCAGTGACATTATACCATCTTACCAAAGTGTACTGGCTGCTAAAAAGAAATGCTATCCCGAAAATATAATATCCGTTTCAGAATCTAAAGCAGAAGTTGAATTGCAAAGTTTCTTAAATCACACAACTTCTACTCGTAGAATACTTGAGTCACGAAAATAAATTTTAGATAGAGTGCCGGCAGATTCCACTCATTATTTGACTTTGATTGGAAAGTGGGGATTTGATAGTACAGGCCAAAGTGAATACAAACAGTCTTTTTCAGATCCCTCTTGTAAAGATGACAGTAGTTTATTTGTGACGTCTTATGTCCCACTTAAGTTGGTAGTAAATTGCCCTTCAGACAGTATTACAGTTTCGAAAAATCCCCGACCCTCTTCCACTAGATATTGCAGACCTATTCGTTTTCAATTTTTGAAAAAAACCTCTGAAGTATCTAAGGAAGAGGAAGCCTACTTCCGAGAAAAGATTTACTGGTCTTCGGAAACTTCCCCGTAAGAAAAAGCGCGAGCGTTATGTCGAGGCAGGTTTTAGATTTATTAAGAATTTAGTTTAACTTGGAAAAAATGTCCTTTCGAGTCGTTTTTCCATTTTTCCCAAGAGAAACGTCACTCACGTTTATTAAGTCAACTTGACAGCTTTTTGACAACTAACATTTCGTTCACAAAAGAAACCTCAATAGAGGTGTTAAAAAATAATGACAACTTGATTGTAAAAAGTACAAGTTGTGCTTGTTCAGTATATTGTAACCTAAACAAAGAACAATTTATGACATATTTTTGTATTGATAAATAATTATAGGTAGTTATATTTTACTTAACTATACATTTCTTTCTTTTCCAAACAAATATAAAATACGAGTATAGCTACCTACACATTTTTAAGGTGCGAACCCTAGTGGGGCAAAATCAAGATTTTAGACTAGTGGAATCTCAGCGACGCCCGAGTCACCGGTTATACACATGACCTTCTTTACACGCTTACTTCTCACATTTATTCCACTGCCACATGAGTTGCTAAGTAATGCACTTGCAGGTATCGTAACGACAACACGCGTGACGCACGCGTCGCCGGCGGGCGCGTACGCGCACACGGCGGAGCGTGACTGGGAGAGCGACGCAGATGTGGCTCGTGACTGCGGACACACGCGCGATGCACAGCAGGACATTGCGCTGCAACTCGTGCACTCGCACCCTGGGGACCAGTTCAAGGTACGCCACCTGACCACGCACCACACTAATAATCTATCTATTCTTATACACACATCAACACGGTCTAGGGATATTTCATACTCAATTAAATAACTCGAAAAGTACTGGCCGCATTGTAATCTTTCATACACCGATTTGTTTGTAATAATTTATCTCAGACTAATTCCAAATTCAAATTTTTGAAAATTCTTTTGTTTCGGTGGCATAAAAATGTCTTGATGTGTAGGAGAGGGAATTTTCATTTGTGCGAAATTTAGAAAACAATACGAATTACGTTTAGTTACAGTTTTTATTCATTTTTAAACGAAAGATAAAGTCAAAATTGAGGTATTGTAGCCATGCAACGCCAACATTTGACGAGGGCGGAGATGTTACGAGCTGTGGGAATGCTGGAAGCTGGGTCTGTTCAGCGTAATGTTGCTGAGGCCATAGGGACCCACCAAAATGTAATTTCAAGATTGTGGACACGCTATCGTGCCACAGGTGAAGTAGCGGAGAGGCACCGGGGGCCAAGTCGCATCACTACCCCCAGACAAGATCGATTTTTGCAAATTACTGCGCGAGCTCAACCAAATGCAACGGCAACTCAATTGGTCCAAAGGCTGCGAGTGGAACACCAAGTGCTTGTGAGTGACCAAACTGTAAGAAGGCGACTGCATGAAAGCAATCTACGCTCTCGTAGACCACTCCGGGTCCCACCTTTACGGAGAGGCAATCGTGGACGACGATTAGAATGGGTTCGGAACCACGTGGACTGGGGCCGTGAGCAATGGTCCAATGTGCTGTTCACGGATGAATTCAGGTTCAGCTTCCATCCAGATTCACGAAGGACGCGTGTTTGGCGAGTTCCTGGACGATGGAGCTGTCTTCAGAACCCTCAGGAAGTTCACCCATACCAAGGAGGAACAATTATGGTTTGGGCAGGAATTCGTCTTGGAGGACGGACGGATCTCGTTTGGGTGCGGGGCAATATGACGGCAGAACGATACGTCCAACAGGTGCTGGGGCCCGTAATCTTGCCCCACAGAACACAAATGGGGCAAGATTTCCTGCTCATGCACGACAATGCCCGGGCACACACGGCGAGAACGGTAGCAGCTTGGTTACATACACACATGTTAGGGCCTTAGACTGGCCTGCTCAATCACCAGATCTAAATCCCATTGAGCATGCGTGGGATATGCTGCAAAGAAGAGCTCTGAAGGAAGTTCCTGAAAATCTGGCTACAGAAGATCAACTTTTTGCGCACCTCAGAAGGACATGGGACAATATTCCGCAGCAAGACATTGACAACCTTGTTCTGAGCATGCCGAATCGTTGCCGATGTGTTATGAACATCATGGGCGCTTTCTCAGACTACTAACTTCAAGTTTATAAACACAAATTAAATGATTTTTCTATTTTTTTCAGATTTTACTCATAAATTAAAAGTTAATTCATATACGGTTTCCGTCTATGCTTCATTTTTTTTCCATAAAATCCTGAAATTTTAATCGAAGTACCTTATTTTATTCATTATTAAAAAATGGTAGAATATTAAATAACGTATCTTTTAAATATATACATGTCATATAAATAATTAACACATTAATAGTAATTCGCTTTTTTAAAAATATCCCTAGACCGTGTTGATGTGTGTATAATTGGGAATCAAACGAGCTTACCTGTTAAGCGAAGTCTTGATTCTAATTTTATGAACGGCGATCTGAAATATAATAATATTCACAAAGTAGTATTCCTACTCACACCATCTAACATCGCGTATTTTTAGAGATAAAATATTGTAAATATTTTTTTAGATAGAATTATCCCCGTCGTTGGCAACCCATCACTGTCACTTATTTTAGAGATCCTTAAGGTAAGGAACAAGCTCTGTTTTCTGTACAGAGTAGTTCCGCATACTTACATTCACTAGGTTTTCCTGAAAGGATGAGTGAATTAGGTAGATTAATTATTGCAGCTTTGGGGCTGTTAGCTAGTGGCGGGTGGGTAATTATATTTCAGATCGCCGTTCATAAAATTAGAATCAAGACTTCGCTTAACAGGTAAGCTCGTTTGATTCCCAATTTTACTTCACGGCGATCTGAAATATAATAATATTCACAAAGTAGATGTTTAGAGTTGTCTGCAATAATTCAATTAGTTAATAAATGGTCTGATTATGAATATTCTGGTTTATTGAATAGGTATTACTTTTATTTTCCTTCATTATCATTGGTTATTAAGGAATGATAAGCTATTGTTAATCAGCATAAAAGCATAATCAACTACAAGGAACCCCACATTGTGCCTGTCTCGATTGATGCCAGTTCTAAGTTGAGCTGTTGTATGTCCTGTGAAAGGAAGAATTAAATCACTCTCACTTTTATTATACTTAGTTATAAACTTTAAGGTAACTTTAAAACAGTATTTGTTTTATTAGTCCACAGAGTCGACATTAGAGCCAACTTCTTTGTAGGTTTTCCTTAAGTTTGTTCTGTATTTGTATTCAGGTCAGGAAGACATTTCTTGGATTGCATACTTTTGAAGGTTTCCATGGCAGAGAAAAGGTACCAGTCGTAGATATCTCCGTAAATGTAAACGTTCACTTATTTCAGATGCAGCGTGGAACTAAATGCGTGAGTTTACGACGAGCTCGTAAGCTCTATAATTATATTTTGTATTTATGGCCGATTCTTATAATATGTAGGCCGCGTCACGTGGTGTTCCCAGGCGGTCACCCAAGTACTGATCACGCCGATGTTGCTAAACTTCGGTGATCGGACGAGAACCGGTGTATTCAACGTAGTATGGGCGTTGGCTCATCGGTTAGAGTTAAGGCCCTTGTATCTTTACCGATTATGGAGCAAAAAACCCCATAGCTTCACATAGGAGGCCCTCCCATACGGAGGTACCTATCACAGAATCTATTTGTTAGAATTTATTTATCCATTTATTTATTTATTTGTTTGGTATATAAAATGCTACCATTGGTAGGCAAAAGGATTCATTTTTGTTTATAGTAACCAGGCATTAGTCACTAAGATAGCATCTATCAGAATCGGTAGAAATCCTTATGTATTTTACACCTCTACACCAGTACGATTATGCCACCTTCAGGAATGCAATGTCAATCCCCCCCGCATGGTCTATGCATGGGTAATTATCTAACTAATTATCTAATTATCATCTTCTTTTAGATTCGACGACCTGGTATGGAGTTTTTGCAGCTTTAGCTTACGCGTTTGCTGCAAGTTTCAAGCACAGAATGAGCTTTGAATTTGATCGATTTTAAGTTTTGCAAGCACCATTTAATTGGTTAATTTGTCTGATTTGCCTTTGTGGCCTCGGCACAGGTCTCTTCTTCTTGCTGTTTGTTACCATTTTGCCTGTTGTGTGTCCGAAATAAGGTATTTTTCTTTCATAATTTACATAAAGTGAAAGTGTCTGTTTCAGATTTATAATTGTCATGCGTAGTGCAAATCGAAAAAAGTGGGTTCATTTTAGAAGCATAATAGAATGAAACTTTTTTCTCTGACCTCATAATATATCCAGAATGAATGAGTTATGTACCTAGTTTAAGTGAGGGAGTTTTATAATTAGCTATAGTGTGCACTTGGTGAGCAGTGGTTATAGTGTACAATAGTTTGTAGTTAATTAATTCATGTTGCCTACATTGATTATATGGTACCTGATCTTGTTCATGTTCTAATCACAATCCATCAATACTTTATCCTCACATCACAATGCGCCCCCCCCCTCTTTGCTTTTTTCGACAGTTTCATTTTAGTGATGTAATTATCACTGAAATCTTGTATTAAGTATTTAGGCTAGTAGTTGGAATGGTTGAATGTTTAGTTAGATGTTTGGTTTTATAACCTTTGAGTAAGGTCACACATCTCTGCCCAGCCCTTTGGGAAATACAGGCCTGATGTTATGTAATGCTACTAGGGTCGCTAATACTTTAACTTTTGTTTTGACATAGGTATTTCAAGGCACATGTTTTGTGTAAAATTGGCTTAACAATAGAGCCTGGCAATTCACATAAGTTTGTCAGGTGTTAGGTCTCCATCCCCGACATTTAGGTACATTTAGTATCATTAGGTATTATTTGACGGATCAGGTTAGGTTGATAGAAAATATTGTTTCAGTAAGTAAGTAAGTAATGATGGGAAAAATCTTGCAGGTAGCCCTAAGTGATAAAGGTACCTGTAGGATGAAATCTTACATCTATCTGTTTTGGTATGTTGAACAATAATGATTGGATAGTGTACAAATTGTCAGTATAGAGTACTAGAGTTAGTACTGGGAATTTTATTTGTGATTTTCTTTTTTATTTTTTTTTTATTTTTTATCTTGTTGTATCTGCCACATGACAATCTGTTCTAGGAACAATAAGCCACTTCCTTGGCTGATAAATATCTGTTATTAGTGTGATCTACGAGAGCCATAAACTGATGAAAATTTTCTTTCCAACAAACTCTCTTTTTGTCTCATTGTGGGAATCTTTTGTGCCGATAAAATGGTGGGATTCTCACTGCCCTAGAAGGAGTTAAGTAATGGTTTTAGATTCAGAGAGAAACTGAATTTTCTATTTTGTTTGATACCGAAATATATAATTAAGTTATTTGTGAATTTTAGTTCATCTCAGTATTTACTTGTAATGGGGTTAAGAAGTTACAAGTATTGAGTTTGATAGGTATCAAGTATGTAGTTTATTGTATCTTTGTACCCACAACTAATGACAAGATCAGTGGCACGTAAATATTTTGTCAGCATTTGGTTGGTGCATTCCAGTATCAGTCTTGAGTGAGTGTCTTGTGGTTTTAATATTTATTTTTATTTTTTGACCATCATTATTCTGTTAAGTGCCTGGTACTTGTTGAAAGACCTACGCTGTCCTCCCATGCCTAATAACACTGTTATTTGAAAATATTGTAAAAGCCCATTATTTTTAGAAGAGTAACTGTGGAGTTTCTTGCCGGCTCTTCTCCATAGGAAACAACCAATTGGGACCGTGCACCTGGCTTCTGACGTTTCATAAGTGCCCATGTAGGTTTATATGAAATAAGGATATTTTGAAATTTGAATTTGGATTGATTAATTGTTATTGTTTGTAGCTATAAAGTGGTATGCTCGAGTTTGTTAAATGTATCTGTTTGTTTATCGAATAGGGTAAATTGAGGTTCATGTCAGTTAGAGATGATATTGCTTTTGATCTGGTTTTATTTTGGTGGAAGTTAGCATTGATATTGTCAGGTATTTTGTTTCTTCGGCCAAGTCAGTCAACAGTTTGTGTATGTCTTATGTTCTTTATAAGCATAGGATCAGTCATTGTTTTCCCTATGATAGAGGTAGCCAGTGCAATTTGTTTCTGGAGTATCTCAATCCCTTGTTCCCTTAGTTTAGAGGAATCTGGGGGTAAGGCATGTGCCTTATAGGTAAATATGAGCATGGAATAATACTTTGTAGGGGTTTGGTCCGTGAATCATTTGTCATCGGCCATTTTATCACAGGATCATATTGACAAGTTGATGAAATAAACATTTTTTTTTTTATTTTTATTTTTTTTACATAGTATCTTGTACTAGTATTTGAATGTATGAGTGTAAAATTACACGGTTTTGTTTTGTTGTTTTAGTTTGCCAAATAGATATCATTTATCAATTTGTAACAGGATAATTAAGTCACCTAGTGTTTAGGTAAGTCACTGAGTATCTTGTACACAATGATTTCTTTTAGTTAGGTATATTTGTTTGTTAAGAATAGCAACTCAGCTGTATAGCTATGAATATGTATATAATAGCATTTTAATGGGCTGGTGTTTATATCAGTAACGGGCATGTGCTTTCCGTAATATTATCATCCTTGATGTGAAGCTAGATCACGCATGGTCTTGGTTTAGTATACTATGAGCATCTCGTGCTAAGCATGTGCACACCATGTCAAGTATGTACCAGCTAACAACATGGAATCAATGTTGTTAAGAGTATCCCGTACTCACTGATAACAATCCAGTTAGCGGGGTAGAATCCCTCACTATATGGTATAATGCTTTTGCAAGTTTATATAATACACAGATAATGTGCAGGGTTGAGTAAAGCTGTCTCGCAGCCTTCATGCTCGTGAATTAAAGCATATAGAACCACCTTTTTACAATTTCTTAGCCTAGATCATAGAAATGGGACTTACCTCTTACGACGAGTATGTACCAGCGTTAGCTATGTAGAGTAACATTGCTAAGTGCATCACGTGCCACATTGGTAGTTTCTCATCCAGCTAGTAACGTGGAATTAGCGTTGCTGAGGACATCTCGTGTCGACTGGAGGGGTAATGATGTCAAGCGCATACCAGCTAGCTATGTACAGTAACATTACTAAGGGCATCACGTGCCTCTCTGGCAGCTTCTCATCCAGCTAGTAACGTGGAGGTAACGTTGCTAGGGACATCTCGTGTCGACTGGAGAGATAATGCTTTAGCAAGTTTGCAGCACACATGCAATAAGCAGTTTTAATATCCACCATAGTGCTTATATTATGTATAAGACACTGTCAGTATCACGTACGAGGTGGTCAGTTAGAGCCAGGCACTCTCGCACATTAAAGTTGTGGGAGGCCTCAGAATCTAAGTACATCCAATGTTGGTCAGGACTGAGGGTGCTTCTGATGTATTTGTTGATGTTATTGATGAGCGCCGCGGCCGTCTCAGGTTTCCACTAAAGATAGACTTAATAAGTCTCAGGTTTCCCGTAACGATGCACTTAATACACTTTCTATCACATAGCATAGTTAACGTTTTGTTATATTAGTAAAGAGTATCATAAACTTATTTTAAATTAATATTTTTTGACGAGAGAGAATTTTCCTTGCGATGTCAGAATGCGCGCGAAAAGAAAAGTGACAGTGATGGGTTGCCAACGACGGGGATAATTCTATCTAAAAAAATATTTACAATATTTTATCTCTAAAAATACGCGATGTTAGATGGTGTGAGTAGGAATACTACTTTGTGAATATTATTATATTTCAGATCGCCGTGAAGTAAAATAATGCTGAAGAGTTTGTTTGTTTGAACTTAACACGTCAGTATGTGCTTACCCCTTAAGATTTATAATGTTACACTGCAGTACAGCATTGAATTCGTTACGATTAGTTTAAAGAATACTTCAAAATGAGTTCATCGTTTCGACTTGGATTCGAACCACCACATCACTGAACGTTGTCATACTCATACCAGCAGTTCGACGAACTAGCCAGCGAGGCCATATGAATTGCGATGAAATTGTTATATAATATCGTTCGAGTCACTTTATCTTTAGGTCTCTGTCTAATCGATGGATATATAATTTGAGGGTATCCATTAATTTTACTTACTTACGTTTTCCTTTCGTTTGACCTAAGTTATAACTACAACGTTTGATGTATAAGCTCACTTAATTAAAACCCACAATTTTTATTTTATGATTTCTCATTTTATGAGAACAATAATAGTTGTTCTGTATGAACAAAATGTGAGCATAAAACGAATTGCATCAGTTGGCAAAATATGTATATTATGATAGATAACTGTAAATTATCAAATCAAATTGTAAAATATAAATCTTTGTAGTAAAATAAGATCAAAGTTTTGTTAAATAATAGCAATAATCCACCATTGTCTTCCATTATAGAGCTCATTAAATTTTAAATATTGCGTTTAAACCGGAACCAAAGCTTGACCAAAGATGACTGGAAGTAAGTAAATCACTAAAATCAATCGAAATAATGTTATTATATTTTATTGATAATTTTTTATTTAGGTAATTTTAGGAGGTGGGCGCCGAGAGTTTTTGCCAAATTCTACTATTGACGAAGAAGGTTCAAGAGGCAGAAGAATAGATGGGAGGAATCTGATCGAAGAGTGGCAAGAGAACAAAAGGTACCGAAACGTTAGCTACCAATACGTGTGGAACCGGGAGCAGCTGATGGACGCCGCGGCAGAACTTCCCGAATATTTGCTGGGACTATTTGAGGGCACCCATATGCAGTACCACATGCAAGCGAACGCTGCTACCGAACCGACACTAGCGGAACTCACTGAGGTAGCTATACGTTCGCTGAGCCGCAACGAAAAAGGTTTCTTCCTGTTCGTGGAGGGAGGACGCATCGACCACGCACACCACGACAACCTGGTGCAGTTGTCGCTGGACGAGGCCATCCAGCTGAGCGAGGCGGTAACGCGCGCCTCCGCGCTGCTGAGTGAGCAGGACTCGCTGCTGCTGGTGACGTCAGACCACGCGCACGTCATGAGCATTAGCGGCTACTCGCAGCGCGGCCGTGACATCATCGGGCCATCTGACGACCGCGGCGCAGACGGCGTGCCCTACATGACGCTCTCGTACGCCAACGGACCCGGCTACCGGCCGCATCGCGAGGACCTCACTCAGCACGATTACCGTAAGTAATACACATATTAGGTATGATTCAATTATTATGGTTTTTACTATTTTAACGATTGAATTGAAATCGTATGATTCTTTCTTCAAATATCTAATCTCATTTTCAGACGACGTGAGCTTTGCGTTTCCTTCGAGTGTCCCGCTGGAGTCTGAGACGCACGGCGGCGACGACGTGGCTGTGTTCGCGCGCGGGCCGCACCACTCCATGTTCACGGGGCTGTACGAGCAGAGCCAATTGCCGCACCTCATGGCGTACGCTGCCTGCATTGGGCCCGGCCGACACGCCTGCCAACATTAATGAAAAAAAATATTTTCATCAATAAATTATGATTAAAATACCCAATTTTATATTTTCTTCCATAACCACGTGCTTTTTAAGTGACAATTTTTTCATTGTACGCGAATGCAACGATTTTGATTGGGAACTAGCTTCTGCCCATGACTTCGTTCGCGTGGAAGTCGTAAGACACCACAATATACTAAAATAACAGCCACATTTTATAAAACTGCCAAAATCTACAGAGATAAACAGTTCGTCCTGATGTTGAAACCCACAGTCTTCAGTAGCAATTTCCCATTGCTTACGAAGCTTTTCGTTTTTAGTAAAACGGCACAAACCTGATACACTGGCTGATGGATCCTTACCATTGCCGAACGGCTATCACTAAAATAATATGACAGTAGATTGTAAGCACACGAGATTTCTCATTAACAGTCACCTAACCATAAACATTTATTTTTATTATAACTATCATAATATGAGTATAATATAATGAAAATAATAAACACTATCTGGGAACTTACAAACACAGTGCACAAGTTTGAAAACCTGCACAGGCTTGCTTTATTGAAAGTTGACTAAAATTGCCGTTCTTATATACGTTATGTATGATTGCCTGCTTAGCCCCATAAATATATTTTTAAATTTTTGAATAATTATTTGTTTTTTCTTTTTATTTCGGACGCTTTTACAAACGTGCACGTCTTTCTACATGGTTCTCACATGCATCATTTCAACATGCATGATTTAACCAATATTTTGTACCAAATGATTGATTGAAAAGAGTGTCCGTGGAGTTTCTTGCCCGTTCTTCTCCATAGATACCTACTACGCTTTGAAATGGGCAACTAGCTTCATATTTCTGACTGACCGACTTCTTGACAATTCAAAAGTGCCTGTAAATGGTTTAATCGAAATAAATGCTTTGAGTTTGAGTATAGCGTGATGATGATAATTTAAAATGTTAAATTTGTAATTAACTGCTGTGTTCTAACCGTTTGGCTCGTCTTTTGACAATTTGCGGTATAGGAAGACTCTGTAGAGGACTACATACATAATGTATTATTGCTCATCTCCCATAACAATTTGCGGTACAGGAAGACTGAAGAGGGATACAAACCTAACGCATAATTGCTCATCCCACATAACAAAAAGCGTGATAATTTATAGCCTACAGACTGACTCTGACTTATAGAGAATATCTATGCAACATTTGAACAAAATCAATCCAGTAGTATTAGCGTGATACTGGAACACATTCAGACAAACAGAGAAACACACAATATTATAAAAACTATATTTTCGGCATTAGATTCGTTCCCAGAACTCGTAGTAATTTTTTTTTTCAAAAATATTAAATGTACTTTTTTGACGTCGCTACGATTTAATTACTTAGTTGAATAATAGGTCTTTACCTATGAAATTGCCGTTTTGTATGAAACAATTTAAACGAATTTTTTTCATGTATTTTTTATTTGTATTAATCGAAGTACAATCAATGCATATTTGCCAACGCAGTGGCAGTTTATTGATGCCCTTCTTAAAGAAATCAGCTGGACGGGAGGCAACAAATTCTTCAAAGGCATTTTGTACTGCCTCTCGGGTATTGAATTTTTTTCCCGCCAAGAAGTTATTCAAATTCTGGAAAAAGTAGTAGTCTGTAGGCGCAAGGTCTGGTGAGTAGGGCGGATGACGGAGAGCTTCCAACCCCAGTTCTTGCAACTTGGAGACCGTCTGCTGTGCAGTATGAGGTCGCGCGTTGTCGTGCAGGAGCAGCGGAGACGAGCGATTGACCAATGCTGGTTGGAGATGTGCCAGCTTCTCCATAATTGTGTTCAGTTCGTCACAGTACACATCTGCAGTAATGCTCACCCCGTTTGGTAAGAAGCTGTGATGAATCACACCGGCGCTAGACCACCAAACAGTGACCATCACTTTTCTAGGGGTAAGTTTTCGTTTAGGGCATTGTTTAGTTGCTGAACCAGGATCCAACCAACTTGCTGAGCGCTAGCGGTTATCAAACAGAATCCATTTTTCATCGCAGGTAACAATGCGGTTCAAAATTTCTTCATTTGTGTGTCTGTTGAGCAGTGCAAGGCACGTCTCGACGCGTACTTCGCGCTGGCGATCATTGAGTTCGTGGGGCACCCATATGTCAAGCTTTTTTACCTTGCCAATTTGACGCAAATGGACTAATATTGTTTTGACGCTAACGTCGTCGCTTCCACAATTGCCTTTAATTCGTCATTGTCGACCAAAGTCTTCGGACGACCGCGAGGTTCATTTTTCAGGTCGAAATTTCCAGAACGGAAGCGAGCAAACCAATAACAGGTGGTGCGTTGGTTTGTAGTGTTAGCTCCGTAAACGTCGTTAATGTTGCGTGCCGCTTGTGCCGCGTTGCTGCCACAACGGTACTCATATTCCATAATTACTCGAATTTTTAACGTATCCATGATGACGAAAAAGATTGAAATGCGATGAAAATGTAACACTAATCAATACACAAATGACTACTTTTGGAAAAAAAATCCATGTTTTTAAAATAAAATTAATTTGAAATTAGAATTCTTAGCCAAACAAAAATTATTTTGATTTGAAATGGCCAGTACTGCAGAACGGCAATTTCATAGGTAAAGACCTAATATATTATGTATTTATAGATTTGTCGTGCTTAAACTTTAAAAGAAAACCACCCGCTGTTATTTGACGAGTAACTTCTTGGTGCTTAACAAAGTAAATATTATTATTCTGTCTTTATCGTGTCTATCTTGAAAACAAGATTATTTTTTAGATAACATTTCTGTAATCTCAAGTTTAGAAAACAATCCTCGTAAATGTATGACTCCATGAGGTCGTAAAGGAAAATTACTGGTCGATATGATCTTGTTCTCGTTACTGTATTTATCTGCAGTCGTCAGTCATTTTCTTTGTGTTGGATTATGATAAAACACCTACTGCTCCGACATAAAGGCGCTCTTTATAAAGGCGCTGCCGAAGTCAAATTGTTATAATAATTGTTATAACCGGTCGGTATTTCTATTTATGCATTTATTTTATTATTTATGTACACACAGAAACAAAGATACAGATAAGACATAAACATAATTGTGAGTACAAAGGTACTGCTTATTTCTTAAGTTTCTTCCAGCAGACCCGACAGGAGAAATGAGAAAGAATTGGAGACAAAAGTGTGTGAGAACAAGAAGAGAAAAATATAAATATGC
The DNA here is from genome assembly GCA_949128155.2 of Xanthia icteritia. Taxonomy (NCBI): domain Eukaryota; kingdom Metazoa; phylum Arthropoda; class Insecta; order Lepidoptera; family Noctuidae; genus Xanthia; species Xanthia icteritia. Next base: position 20,969,087 of record OX421950.2, on the reverse strand, counting down.
GAAGTCTTAAACTAAAATATTGAAATAAACCTACACGTATAACGTAATAAATTAACATATACTTAAATAAATACATAAAGCTTAAATATATAAACATGCATACTATAGGTACCTATATCTCTCTTTTACTCGATATTTGAATTGTGAAACAGTTTTTATCACGAATGCTAGGCGGAAGTGAGTTCCACAACCTTACTGCATGAACAGAGAAGGAATAGGAATAGTAGCTTGTTTTATGAGGATGAGATTTAAGGAGGGATCTAAGGTGTGATCTACATGGTGCGTCGCTAGGGCGAGCGTAAGAAAAACGCTCACGCAGGTAGGAAGGATAAGACGGGTTGCGTAAGACGTTGAAGAGGAGACATAAGATCCGAGTGTACCTGCGAAGGTGGATTGGTAGCCACTTAAGTTCCTTGCGAAGATGAGAAACATGGTCATACTTACTAAGTCCGAAAACAAAGCGAATGCACAAGTTTCTCAAGCTTGTTTAATAGTTCCTCAGTAGCATCCACGTAGCAGGAGCCAGCATAATCAATAATCGGCTGAATAAGTGTTTGTGCCAAAGAAATTTTAGTCTTCAAGGGCAGGAGACTTTGAAGGCTTTTCAACGAATGAAAGGAGAAATGTTCCTTTCGACTGACCTCATTGACCTGAGCACGCCACGAAAGATTGGAGTCAATAATGACCCCCAAATCTTTGGCGGTTTCGGTATAGTCAATGTGAACACCATGGAGATAGAAAGGCATCAGAGATGCAACATCAGCCGCATTGCGAACGAATCTGCTGCCAATGATCATAGCCTTTTTTTTTTGGATGGGAAAAACTAACTAACTAAATCAACCAACCAACCAAACCAACTAAATCCAATGATGTTGCCTGGGATTTAGTTGGATTAATTTGCAAACCAAATGACAGCCCAAACGCTAATCCAAGCCAGGTCATGATTCATAGCAGCAATTGTAGACCAGGCTACATCAATCAGAGAAGGACTCCTCCAGGCGAACACACTGAGAGCGTTCCCGAAGATAAAAACTGAACCAAGCTAAACCGGAATAAGAGAAATTGATTAATTTGAGGATACCTTATAAAATGACGTAATCCACTGAGTTGAAGGCGCTACAAAAGTCAAGCAATACAAGAACAGTGAGGGAGTTATTCTCCAATGCCCAGCGGATGTCGTCAGTTACTTTCAAAAGCGCGGTTACAGTACTGTGTCTCGAGCGAAAACAATTGAAAAGGGGTAATTATCGAGTTTGATGCCAAGAAAAAAGATAACTGTCTGTGAACCATGTGCTCAAAAACTTTAGAGAGAAATGGGAGAATAGAGATAGGTCTAAAGTGGGATAATAAAGTAGGATTGTTAGTTTTAGGTAAAGGTATTATGTGAGTCTGTTTACAAACTGACGGAAATGAGCAAGAGGAAAAAGAGTAGTTGAAGATATGAGTTTGAACAGGAAGTAACGATGGAAGGATAAGAGTTATCATTCTTGAACACAACTTATCACTACCGACTGCTGAAGAATTAATAGCAAGTATAGTTTTCTTAACGTCATCCTCAGTTACATCGCTAAGCTTAAAGTGTGAACATTGTGGTAACGGCAAACTAGCTCGATTCTTTAGTTTCGCAGTTTTGACAGACGGATCAAGAGAAAAGGGAAGGAGAGAGAAATGCTTATTGAGATCATTGAGCTTTTACACTGGTTTGTAGGCGACTTGCCTATGCCTATAGATTTGAGAAATTTCCATACATCGGAAGAACTGCGGTTATTGAGTTACATAATCGTGGAAATAGCGTCTCTTAGCACCTTGACACAGATGGCTGCAGCGATTACGTAAGGATTTGTAATAAGAGAGATTCAGCACTGAAGGTCTGCACTTATATCTGCTCTTAGCTTTATCCCTGCGAGCCATAAGCTCTTTAATTTGTAGCGTTACACATGGTGGAGGGTTATGTCGAACTTTGACACGTCGGATAGGAGTATGCTGATTAAATAAGTCAAGAACGGTTGCGATAAAACAATTCACCTTACCGTCGATGTCGTCGTTCTCAACCAGAGGGGTCCAGTCGAGATCGCCAGCATCACGCTTCAAAGCCTCCAGATCTATGCCTTCGTAGTTACGGAGATACAAAAACTCCGACTTACGCTTGGGAACACGGATACGATAGGAAAGGTAAATGAGATCGTGGTAAGAAAACGTAGCCGTAAGTTGACCATGGTAAGAAACATTATTAGGAGAGGAATCATAAGATCTAGAAAAGAGGGTGAACAATTAGGAAAATAGTTAGTTGCAGAGAGAGGCAAAACTTGAAGATTGAAAAAAGACAACAGAGAAGTAGTTTAAGGGAGCGAGAGTCATTTTTAAACAAGCATGTATTAAAATCACCCATTAAAATGAAGTGCTCATACATGGGGCAAAGATTACGAAGATTAGGGCTGTAGAGCACTGCAAGCAAAACTTTTGTGTGATGAATTCAAGAAACAAGTATTCAGCCGACTCAGAATACCGAGAGTGTATAAATTATTTATATACTGTATTTTAGTATAAATTGTTTACGCAAATCACTGTCCATTCCAAGGTTGCCTAGAAGAGATCGCAGACAGCGATAAGGCCGCCCATCGTATATTTTGTAGTGTTTGATTTATTTTTGTGGTGTACAATATGAATAAATAAATAAAGTGTATTCTGTGCACCGCTAAACAATGTTGTAGTGACATAAGATTAAAATAATTAGGAGGGCTCTTGCCATACTTGTAAACGAGAGATGAAAAATAATCAATGGTATCATTGCTCCCATAATTAAAAATATTATGAAGTCACTAGTTTTTGAGATATAGGAAATTTTTGGCTACAACCGCAGTTATAACTTTGTTGTTATAGTTTTTCAAGAAATTCTATAAAATATAAACTCATTTTTGCTTGTATTCGTGCATGCGTTAATATTCATCCCAACTACGGAACCCATCACTATACTAATAATAATATTATGATAAATTTATTTGTTAGAATATTGTCAGTCGCACCCGCGCACCCGTTCGACAATGACCTCGAACGTAGTGAAATGTAGTTCGTGCAATATTGTGATAAACGAAGTGCTCGCATTTATGCACAATAAGATTTGTGTGATGGATGAGATTTCCTTAATACGGATATGTGATATAGCTTTCGAGTGTGAGAGTGGGCCTATGGGTTTAAGTCACATCACTATATCACCACCAACCAACCATGATAATGTCTGTGCTGAAAACTGCGACCTATCCCAAGCATCTTTTCTATTATCGAATAAAATCGCAAAAATCACACCGCCTACCCACATCAACAAATCATTAACTGCTGGCCAACGCGTGGAAGCCCACACTGCGGTTCCGACGGAGCATAACTTAAAACCTACCTGTGTGAGCGGCGCCAATGAAGCGGCCACACACAGGAGCGTTGAGGCCCGGACCGCGGTTCCGAACACAGAACTGTTTTCCGTATGCGCGCTTGCAGAGCTTGCTACTTCATTTATATGCTATGTATTTAGGCAGAAGTTAAGGTTATTTTTAATGTTACTTCTCACTCATTAGTTAAGACACCGAGTACGCGCGCGAGTTATATAGCCAAGCAAACCGAGATAAGCTCAAGCCCGACCATGGCTGACGTACTAAAAGCGAGTAGAGAATGTAAGCACAAAGTAGGGGTCGCGGATGAATGGATAAAAGTGCAATACAAAAAGTCATATAGAAATAGGTTTATTAGCCATACAGGGAGAGCGAATAACGGACTTAATGAAAAATTTAAGGCAGCACCAATATATAGAATACCTTTATATATATCAAATGTTTGTAAACAATCACAGGAAAAGGACATAATAGAATATATTTGGGATAAAACACAAGATAAAGTTACTTTAGAAAAGATTAAAATGAAGAAAGAAAAAGATTACAACTCATTTATATGCTATGTATTTAGGCAGAAGTTAAGGTTATTTTTAAATTATAATATGTGGCCAGATGGCATAAGTTTTAGACGCTTTGTGCAGTTTCGACCAACATAATGACTAGTTATAGTACTAATAAGTTTATTACGTTTAACTGTAAGTCGTTGAAGCGCTCAATGGAAAGCATAAGACATTTATGTGATACAGCTGACATACTGGCACTGCAAGAAACTTGGCTCCTGCCGCATGACCTGCCATTGCTTAGCACTGTTCATAAGGATTTCGAATATACAGGAAAGTCAGCGGTAGACACGTCGGCAGGAATGCTCATAGGATGACCTCATGGAGGAGTAGCGTTACTGTGGCGTAAGGGGCTCTTCAAGTCAGTATGTGTAGTGCAGTGTAACAGTGTTCGAATTTCGGCCATAAAAGCTTGCTTAGAGGATCGCGCGATTTTAGTGATAAGTATTTACATGCCAACAGATTTGACAGAAAACTTTCTCGAATTTACAGAGTGCTTGAGTGAAATAAGTGCCATTATCGAGGCTAATGATGTTGAAGCCCTATATAGCTTTCATATTTAACACCAGTGTAGACCAAGGAGTCTTTCCGGATCTCATGAAACACAGTAAAGTAGTTCCGTTGTTCAAATCCGGTGATAGTAAAGAACCCAACAATTATAGGCCTGTATCAATTCTACCAGTTCTCAGTAAGGTGTTTGAAAGGTTGATGCTCAATAAAATGTTACGTCACTTTAATAAAAATTCCATCTTTCATGAACAACAGTACGGTTTCACCAAAGGGCGTTGTACCACTGACGCCGGTGTCACCCTAATAAAGAACATTTTTAATGCCTGGGAAGATGCTATGGGATTAAGAATACAGCTCTTGATTTACTAAGATCATACCTGAAAGATAGAAAGGTTAAAGTTCAAGTAAACGGCGTAAACTCATTGGGGTCTGCAATGGCAATGGGCGTTCCTCAAGGTTCGATATTGGGTCCATTCCTCTTTTTAGTTTACATTAATGATTTGCCCCAATTACTTCAAAATCAACCGAAGATGGTGTTATTTGCAGATGACACATCATTGATCTTTAAAATCAATCGACGGTCACAAAATCTTGACGACGTGAATAGCTCTATTCTTCAGGTCCAAGATTGGTTTACGGTAAATAATTTGGTACTAAATAAAAATAAAAAACTTTTTTACAAAAAAAAAAACAACCGCCTTCCAAAAAAAACACTAAAATAACTTTTTTACAAAACATAAACCACCGAATTCCACAAAAATACACTTAAAAGAGAAAAATAACTTGAATTTCGGAAGTCGGTGGCAAAAACAATAGTATTTTATTAGATACATATATAGTAAAATATACCTACCGTAATATATATGAAAGCATAACTATTTCCCTAGGGATATAACTATATCACGGCTTCAACTATGCGAACTGCGAACCATCTTAAAATATATGGATCTGTATTTTCGTTTTTGCCACCGACTTCCGAAATTCAAGTTATTTTTCTCTTTTAAGTGTATTTTTGTGGAATTCGGTGGTTTATGTTTTGTAAAAAAGTTATTTTAGTGTTTTTTTTGGAAGGCGGTTGTTTTTTTTTTGTAAAAAAGTTTTTATTTTTCACTTTTTAGTTGTGTTTATACCTACCCCGCACAAATTCGTATACCAGTCGAATAATGGAAACATAACAAAAGATTTTTCAAAGATTAACGAATCATTCCACTTTGCCCCACCGGGCCGCCCACGCGCCCCGCTGGTGGGGCAAAGAGGAATGCCTAAATGTTTTCAGTGGAATATGCCCCACTAGTTCGACTTGGTGGGGCAGATTCCACTAGTCTAAAATCTTTATGGATTCTGCCCCACTAGGGTTGGCACCTTAGAAATGTGTAGGTAGGTATGCTCGTATTTTATATTTGTTTGGAAAAGAAAGAAATGTATGGTTAAGTAAAATATATATTTTTTGGTAATTTAAAATGTTATGATGGCCCAGAGGTTAAGGCCTCGCCTCTCATGCATGAAGTTGTGGGTTCAAATCTGAGCAAGTACTAATGTGACTTTTTCAATTCATATGTACTTTCTGAGCTTATCTTTGACATTATTGAAATCAGTGAAGGAAAACATTGTGAGGAAACATGGACTTATAGTTAATATTAGTCTGAAATCACCAACCCGTTTTGAGCAAGCGTGATGATCAGTGCTCGTGCCTTCCCTGTATGAGAAGAGGCCTTTGCCCTGCAGTGGGACAGTAATAGGCCGGTATTATTATTATTTTTTATTTACTAGTTGTTTCTGGAAGGAATCGGGTTGTAAATCATACGTTAATTACACGATTTGTTACAAATAAAATAAAATCTAAGTAAATACAACTTCTAAATACATTTTACTTAGATATAAATTTCTTTGTTTTCCAATCAAATATAAAATACGAGCATACCTACCTACACAAATTCTAAGGTACCAACCCTAGTGGGGAAGAATCCATGCCATGGGGCAGAATGCATTTGCCCCACCAGTGGGGCGACTTGGTGGCTCAAAGTGGAATGATTTAAATTAACCCCTTTGTGGGGATACGGATTGTATGAAAGATATTCATTTGGTTTAGGCAACGTGGTATAAACTTATCTAGGTAATAATAAAGATGGAATCATACATTTTTCAAAACTGGCTTGAAAGTGTAGAAAGGGGGTTACAAATTTTTTTGCATCTCAATGACATCTATTGGCCCAAAATGGTACACATTTTGGAATACATTTTTGAAATTTAATTACAGTCTCATTAAAATTATAAATAGAATATAATCACGATGTAACATTTAGTTTTTGTTTCATTGCAATCGTCTCATACAATAAAAAGATATGCTAATTTAAAGTTTTCAAAGTGATACCCATACCACCAACAAGCACTACGTTCCAGGCGGCAAGGGGTAACGGAGATGTGGAGCGTATGCTGCCTCTAATATTAAGCTGGGCGGTCACAGTCCATAAATTACAGGCTACCACCCTCGAAAGAGATGTGATCGACTTTGGTAAAAAAAAACTTTGCAAAAGAGCAAATATACGTCGCGCTTAGTCGTGTCTGAAGTTTGGAAGGCATAGTTTTATCAGAGTTGGACGCCAACAAATTATTAAAACGACCACACGGCCACAGATCATTGACGGAAATAACGTGGCTACAAAATCTGTCTTCTGACAATCAAGGCCACACATAACATACGACTCTAGTAGCGCAATTTGATGCCGGGATATTACCATTAAAATCATTTATAGCCAGAGAGTACATCTCATGACAATTCGAATAAGCCCAAACACGGCTAGGATACATTGTTTTATGACGGAGTTCCAGTGCCGTCCTTTCGGTTTCATCTTCAGATCAGTTCGATGGTCATCAGAATTATTTATTTAAACGTGCTTCATTGTCGCTTTAAAACTATCTTAATCGAGATATCTTATCGCCACCCGTGAAATACTTATCATTCAGTAGTTCCGGTGGCCTTCTGTCTTCTTCATCAGTTTCAACAAATGATACTTTCTGAATGCAAATGCTTAATTTGTTGCTGAAAATATCTAAATCGCTATGTGTGTGCCTATAATATTTGAAGAGTTCCCTCAATTCCTCATGGATTCCATCATCAGAACTAAATTTTGATAAAAATGGGACCAATCGGGAAGTGTATCCTTTCAAATAAAAAAAGAATTTTCAAAATCGGTTCATAAATGACGGAGATATGAGGTAACATACATTAAAAAAAAAAAACATACGACCGAATTGATAACCTCCTCCTTTTTGGGAAGTCGGTTAAAAACAAATGCATTCGATTTAAATTACCTAATGTTAGAAGTAGCGAATGTGACATCATATTGAACGGAGAAAAACTGGAATTTATTAATCAAATTGTTTTCCTGGGAATCACGTTAGACGAGAAATTACAATGGGGACCTCACATAACATCTCTTGCGGGCGGCTAAGCTCAGCTGTTAGAAAGATAAGACAGTTAACAGACGTAGAAACCGCGCGTATGGTCTATTTTTAACCGACTTCCCAAAAAGGAGGAGGTTATCAATTCGGTTGTATTTTTTTTTTTTTTTTATGTATGTTACCTCATATCTCCGTCATTTATGAACCGATTTTATGAGTTGTCTTATTTTGAAAAGTTCTAAGTTTTTGCGAACATACAAAATACTTTCCAAGATATAAAGAGAAGGCTGCGTTAGTATATCAATTTCTTTGAATTTATTTCTAAGGGACTCGCGTGGACCCATTTTATAGATAGCGCCAATTGCCCTCTTTTGTAAAATAAAAATTGAATCTACGTCAGCTGCCGATCCCCACAGCAGAACGCCATAAGACATAATACTGTGGAAATAAGCAAAGTGTACTAACCTAGCTGTGGCTACATCAGTCAACTGCCTTATTTTTCTTACAGCGTATGCAGCTGAACTTAATCTACCTGAAAGAGCTCTAATGTGGGCGCCCCATTGCAATCTCGAATCTAAAGTAATTCCTAGAAATACAGTTTCCGTAATAGCATCTAGTTTCTTGCCTTCAAGTTTTAAATTTAGACCTACTTGAGGTACATTTGGTAATGAGAACTTAAGACATTTAGTTTTGTTCGCATTAAGTAATAGATTATTAGCTGCGAACCATTTCGAAAGAACTGCCAGACTATCATTGACATGTATGACATCCGTATCTTTTGTATCTATTTTAAAAATAAGAGAAGTGTCATCAGCGAAAAGAATGATATCTGATAAGTTAGCCATCATGTAAGGAAGGTCATTAATATAAACTAGAAATAGGAAAAGGCCAAGAATTGATCCTTGAGGCACGCCCATCTTTACTAGAGACCCCAAGGACGTCGCCCCGTTAACGTTTACTTTTTGCTGCCTATTAGATAGGTATGAAAAAATAAGATCAGCAGCTTGTCTACGAATTCCGTAGTGGTGTAATTTACAGATCAGTGATTTGTGGTCAACGCAATCAAACACTTATGAGAGGTCACAGAAAATGCCAATTGCATCCTGGGACTTCTCCCAGGATTCCAAAATGTGACTGATGAGTTTTACTCCTGCGTCAGTCGTCGACCTACCTTTCGTGAAACCAAACTTGTGACTATGTAAAATTCCATTTGAGTTAAAATGTGACAACATTTGGTCTAGCATGATTTTTTCATATATTTTACTCAATGCTGGTAGCACAGATATAGGTCTATAATTAGAGGGATCACTCTTAGTACCCGATTTGAAAATTGGTACTACTTTACTATGTTTAATTAAATCAGGAAACGTACCGCTATCTAAACATTGATTAAATATGCCTGTTAGGACAGGGGCAATTGTGTCAATGATATCTCTAAGAACCTTAACGGAAATCCCCCATAAGTCTTCAGTGTTTTTTATGTTAAGACTTTTTAATGCTTTTTTAATTGTGTCAATAGAAATAGGCTTGAATTCAAAACTTGGAATGTCCTTACTGAAGTTTTCTTTTAGAAGAGATTCAGCTAGTATAGATGATGAGGGGAGAGATTTTGTAACCTCTATTGGGATGTTGGTAAAGAAATTTTCTAGTGTCTCAGCAACTTTTAACTTATCTGAAATGGTTTCATTATCACTTGACTTATCTTAACTTAACTTATCTGAAATGGTTTCACACTCACAACTCACCCGGAACAACTAATTGTAGGTCATACAAATATTTGTTCCGTGCGGGAATCGAACCCGCGACACGCAGCGCAGCAGTCAATCGCCACTGCGCCAACCGTGCCGTCGAACAAAACGAAATAAACATAAACAGGCTTTTTTTTTTTTTTGGGTGGGAACATATCAAATTACTTCTCCCGCTCTGGGTGGAGCGGGAGGGCGTATCAGACTCTTACTGACTAAGACCCACCTGTGTTCCGTTGCCTGTACGTTGCCAGGGGCCACGGTATCCCTTTCGGACTTTCCCGCAACCCCGGCAGGCATCGGTCCTATCGGACCCCTTCACTTGCTGACATCTCTTTGAGGCGCGCGTGGAACACAACGCGCCGTCGACCCGGGCCTGGTCCTTATCGGACGGCGAGCTACCCATTGCTCACCGACCGCAAGCCCGCGCCTACGGTGGCCGGGAATCGGCCTGCGATTCCCGACGCCCGGGGCGTCTCCTGCGGCGGCTAGGGGCGTGAGGGCGCGAAATTTGCCTCTCCCTCACGCGTTCTGCCTCCTCCTTCGCGAGCATTACTGCTTCGCAGAAGGAGGTGACGGCCTCCCATGCCCTCTCGCTCCGTACCATGGCCTGGACTAGGGCCCGACGTGAGAGATCTCCGCCTCCGATCGCCTCCACGAGGACACGGCGATGCTCTGCCCAAGCCGGACAGACCTCCACCGTATGCTCAACCGTGTCCGGTGAGGACCTGCGTTAGGCGAAAGGTGAGGACGCCGTGGCGCCTCTCTAGCCACTCCTCAAAGAGGGGACTTATCGCCGCAATAGTGGCGTGCCCAGCACTGGGTTGCGACAATCGCACTCTCCATGACGCCATGAGATCTCGCCGGAGCTCTGTCCGTTGTGCCGCGATTTCTCGCGGCAGCGGAGTAACGCCGGGGCGTTTCGCCACCTCGCACCACTCCCAAATGTGCGCGAGGACTTTTGCCTCCAGATCCCATGGCGGTAATCCAGCAAGGAGGCTCGCCGCCTCACCGGAGACCGTGCGGTATCCCCGTACCAGCCGGGTGGCCATGACCCTCTGGGACGCGTTCAACCGGTGGGAAACATAAACAGGCTTAGCCCACGTTCGCACGAAAGTAAAAATATCGCGGCCGGATTTTATCGCGCACTAGATTTTCAACACTCGCTGTTGCGCCGAGCGTTGAGAATCCAACGTGCTGGGACGCACTCTCATCCCAGCGCGTTGAATAAATACACTGCTAGATTTCAACTCTCGGCGCTAAGCAGAGTTTTAAAAATCTAGTGCACGAAAAAAAAAATTGCCTGGGACAATACTAATAAATATCCCAATAATTTATATTTACGCGACGAGCGTGTGACAATTAGCACCGTTCGTCGGCCGATTTGCCCCCACACGCTCGATAACGATGTATAGGTAGCTTATTTGTATGACGTATCTACTAGCTAAATTTTCTCTACAAATCCTAGATCGCGAGATAAGTCGAGATATCCTAATATGTTGAGATATCGACATGGTAAAGATATTTCCAAAAAAACGCATTACTATTTTCTAAATTTACTAACGATTCCCCAAAGTAGTCAAGAAAAATAAAGCAAATAATGAACATACCTAATTACTAATATATATAAATGCCGTTGTGTCTTTACGAATGAATGGCAAGTACAGCTAATAATAGCTATATATTCACTCACACTCGGCAGCGCACAGCGTCCTCCACTCGTATTCTTTTGTCAAACAGAGATAGCAAACGAATTTTGCACACATCTCGACTTGTAGTTACGTTTTTTTTATTTTCTTATGGAGATTAGTTCCTACCACTCGGGGAAAGCTGGATCGCTCCAACGCAAATGTATACGTACATCCGTGGTGGGGCGACCCAGACTGCCAGGCACTTCTTCTCATGCAACCGAGCGGGTGGGCAGGTTGCGGATAGCCCAACTCCGGCTGCAGGACCGACCACTGACGGTTACATTGGACCATTAGTGGGCGATCCTACACTCGGAGCATCTCTCTTAAAAAACATCCCGGACAAGAAAAGTTCTCGAAAGCCAAATCCCAGGCTTAGGGTAACCCTTATACCTCTTCCTATGCTACCCACCAACAAACCGAGCCATCCTTCCCTATTCATACATATCCCGTCGATCCTAAACCCCTAGGCCAAATCCCAAGCCTAGGGTGACCCCCAAGAACCCACACCCTCCATCCAACAAACGCCGTCCCTCCTTCCCCTTTATCCCGTCGGTCTCAGAGGAAGGGTAACCTTGATTCCAAAAAAGCCCACCACCCGTAACCATGAACAAGCAGGACAACGAATCTACTACCCAGGTGGGTCCCGGCCAAGCCGGGGAATCCCACACCACTTTGGCGGTCAGCCCCCATCGTATTCTGGGAGGGGCATCAAACTGCCTAATGGAGAGACTGTTGCCGCGCTTCTTAGCGCGGCCGGCTGCTGACTTAGCGCCCACTACACAGGCTGCGATAAACGCGCCCACATACCCAACCTCGGCTGCGACCAACGCACCAATACCCACGACACGGGTTGTGCCTCCCACGGGCCTTTTTTTTTTTTTTTTGTTCGGGTTGGAAAATCCTCATGGATGTCCTCCGCCCTGGGGCGGGCGGAGGGGTCTGTCAGACTCTTACTGACTAAAAACCACCCCGGTGTTCCATCTCACACCCACGCCGGGGTCGCGGGAACGTTCAAATCTTCCGCGACCCCGACTGGTGCCAGCCCGCCTCTGCGGGCTCCGTCTCGTCGAGCGGGGGGAGTGAGGTGTTTGACTCCCCCCGCGACGTCTAAGAGGGGCGCGCGTGGAACACTACGCGCCGCCACCTCGGGTCCAGATGTATGGGGGGCGACGGACTTCCCCGGGTCCGTCGCCCCTGGACCCATTTAGGGGGGCTGGAAGAGGGCGTTGTCCGCCCTCCGCCGACGCCCGGTGCGCCTGCTGCGGGCCGGGTGAGAGGATGAAATCTCTCTCTCCCGTTCCGCAGCCTCGTTCTGCGAGATTACTACTTCGCAGAAGGATACCACCGCGTCCCAGGACTCCTCGCTGCCGACCATTGCATTCACAACGGCCGACAGCGACAGGTCACTGCCTACTCCTGAGATGAGGGCACGGCGTGGCTCCTCCCAAGCGGCACACTCTGCCAGCGTATGCCGCGCCGTGTCCTCCCGGCAGTCGACGCAGTGGTGACACCGGGCGTCCGGCTCCCTGTTTATGCGACACAGGTACTTCCCGAAGCAACCATGCCCCGAGAGCACCTGTGTCACTCGAAATGACAGGGGTGCCTCCCACGGGCCTGTGGCAACAGAGCACCGTGCGGAATAGTAAAACGAACCCGGACAAAGACCCAGACCCAGAAAAAGAATATGTTCCCATATTAGATCAAAGACCAATAGCTCAGGAATCACCTGTGTATTTCTCAGATTGCCCACTCCTCAAGCTAAAAGTCAGAACTTTTAGCTAAACACAACAATCTTATACAACACACAACAATGACAATCAATCAACAAGGACAATCTTATTATTAGAAATAACAGATAGATCTGTTATTTCTAATCATTGTCCACGTATAAGCAAAGACAAAGGTAATGTAAGAGGAAGACATGTTAAAGACTAGATAGACGTGAAAAAAAAGACTTTAAAGAACTCAGAAAAAGGAATATCTTTCTAGAAAAAGACTTAAAAGCCAGTAGAAAAATGAGTCCACCGTGTCACTGCCGTATGCAATGTTTTAATAAATTAAACTGGGAAGAGAGGAAGAATTATTTTGTTTTTTTTTTGGAAATTACGAGGCAGGGACAAGCAGTGGATGTATGTGACTAATTTAGTTACACGGAAGATTAAACGTCGAATGTATACTGAAACTGTTTCAAGGCGTAAGTATACTTTAAAATACAAATTGCCGGTGATGAAACTTTAAATTATGTAGACTTGTAAAAAACACTTTTTGAATACCATCCCTGAAAGCGATCAAGTTATCAATACGGCCCTAGATAAATTAGATACGAGAACGGCAACACTACTCACCAATCAAAGAGGCAAACATTCAAAACACAACTAAAGAACAACGGACCAAAATAAAAGACGTGAAAGTTTGTTCTTCAAATTTGAATATCGGTATGATTTGTCGAACTGTAACATGATGACTTGCTATTAACACCAATTAAGTGAAGCCGCCAAAGAGCTGACAGTATGAATGAATTAGTAGCCCTTCTCTATCATAACCTTCTTTCCATACCAAGACCGAAATTCAACGACTTAATATCTCTGTGTAACAGGGTTAATCCCAGCTACATTCACGATTACTTTAGAAGTTTGTGTGTCGAAAAGATAACTCGAAACAATTCTGAATCGTCTGATTCAGAATAAATTATATTTTAAGACTTCTAATCTATTTTTTAATCTCAATTATTCCTAAATCTGATTTCAGACATATTAAAGGATATAATAATTATAAAATTATTTTAAACGAGAAGATTTTTGTTTCTGTTTATTAGACTGATCTTTTCGAAATTATGATTATAAATTAGTCTACTATTTTATGTTTTTTACCTGTTTTAAAAACTCTCCTATCCTGATCTCATTATAATAATAAAATATTAGTGATAGACATGTTTAGACTCTAATAATGTTTTTGTTTTTATTGCAGTGTAAGTCATTTAGAAGTTATGATTATTCTACTATAAGAGGTTCAATCATTTTGTATTAGTTATATATGTTTAGTTTCAGATTATTAACTAATAATTATGTTTATTAAAGAATGTAATTTTTTTTAAATCGAATTTTAAATGAAAGATTTACATTATGTTTGATATTTTTGTTGATTTAGTAACGTAACGTATGCACAAAACAGTATTGTAGGTAGGTGAAACAAGTTGATTTATGGAGAATAAACGAAATTTCGCAGAAAAAAAGGTTATATTTATTTTATAATATCTAATAATGCTGTACATACCAGACCCTTTTTTTAATTTTATTTGGCGTATATTATTGTATCTAGCATATACGACTTAATGCGTCTCTTGTGTTCCAGTGTACATTCATGTAAGTGACAAATACAACGATTCGCAAAGGTCATATGCCGCGGTAAAGTGTTGTAACAGCAAAATCTCAGAAACCTTTGGTATTTTTAAATAATGTCATGCAGTAAACGCTAAAGTATTACTTATTATATTCACATACTGAATTGTAAAAAGATTAATTCAAAAATGGAGTTTTTATTGCTAGTATCTTTGAAACGCTCTACTGTAAAATTGCAATTTATTGGTTACAACAACTTACGTGGGAGGTATCGAAATATTTTCATTATTGTAAAATAAAATGATGACTAAAATAATTACAATTATGAAACTGACATGTTATTTTGGAGATATTTTTTGTATCATAATTTTGTCTACTCTTCTCGTCGTTCTCGTCGTCAAAATTGAGGACGAGTAAATATGACTTAATGACAGAAGAATCGGAGATTATCTCGTGTTGAATTGTCAAAAATCGAGATAATTAAGGTGCCATGTTAGGGTTTGTCGAAAAAACATAAAGTTTGACAGAAGGAGTCGACTATTTTGTATGGAAGCGCTGTCAGAAAACCAGAAATGATGTGAATGATGAAATGAATTGCACCGATCCCAGCGTGGTTTAACCAGACTCGATAAATCGAATGAACCCCAAGATTTGCACTAGCCCCTGGAGCCTCATGTTCCATGGGGCTACAAAGGCAATTGCATATCAAGGAGTAGACCGGGGGGCGCGGTAATGGTAGGGGAGACGTGCCCTCAGGATAAGGAAGGATTTGCGAGCCGTACCGGATATGCATCCTAGAGTAGGCATTGGAATAGTGGAGAGACGGGTGTTATTTATCTATGGATGGGCATCTTTTTGAGACGTCGCCGTTGTTGGTTCCAGTCGATCTTCACCGGTGAATCTTGAGACGAGGTTACGTTGCTTTCTCGGCTCTTTTCTATATCGCTGCTGTCCTATGTTACACTTAGCCGTTTCTGTGTCTTCGTCAGAAGCCTCGCTGCTATCCGTTTCTGGCTTCTTGTAGATCTCGCTGGCAGCCTTCATGATCTTGTATCGGTCTGTAGCCGTGTCCATCCAAAAGTTCAGTTCCTTGTCGAAGTAGGTCGAGTCCTGTTTAAGGTTGTCGTTCCATGTGTAAATAGGACGGCCTACCTTCTTGGATTTGGCCTTGTACTGCATTGCTGCGTGTAACAGGTGTGGTTTGCCGCGCCTGTGAACGTGTGCGAGATAGCACATTCTGTGGTTCTTGATTCGTTTGGTTACTGTTTTTCCGTCTAATATTTCATGCATCTTCTTTTGTCTTGGTTTATTTCTGGCGTGGTTAATCAAGTCTCTCATGATGACTCTCTCATATCTTCTCGGTCTTGACCTGTTAGCTTTGGTGATTGCCGATACTTTTAAACCGTATATCATACCAGGTACGATCACCATTCTGTACATGAGTCTGGCTAGTTTCCAGTCCATCTTTGAGTTAATTATGAATGGTAATAGTGACTTTGCGTTTCTAGTGGCCTGTTCACACCGTTTTCTAATTGTGCTTTTCCTGCTTAATGCAGATGTTATGTATGTGCCTAGGTATTTAATTTCATCGACAGTATGAAGTTTTAATCCGTTAATTGACACGTAGGTCGCTTTATGTTTAGCTATTGGGTCTCGAATCAGTATTTTTGTCTTAGTTTCGTTTATTTTTAGGCCGACACTAGCTAGTAGGGGTTTTACATGGTATACGATTCCTTCTAAGCCTTTTAGATCATCTGTAATGAAGATGAGGTCGTCCGCGAATGATAGTACCAGGGGGAGTGAGATTTTACGATCTTGGTCTAGTTTGATTAGTTGAGTTTCCTCTTCGAGGGTTCTAAGGACCTCATCCATGACCAGTGTAAAAAGGCGAGGGGATAACGGGCAACCTTGTTTGACTCCCTTTCCTTTAATAATCCTACTACTTTGTTGACCGCACCATTTGATCTGTGTGCGTTCATTCATGCAAACCTTGACTATCCTATTGGTTAGTGACTTGTTAGTTCTTTGTAATAAAATGTCTCGCAGTGCTTGGAGGTCGACGTTGTCAAAGGCTTTTTCTATGTCCAGAGCGAGTACATAAATTCTTTTACCTGCGCGCTATTCTTCGTCCAGAACCCTTTTTAACGTAAATATGTGATCGTCTGTAGATCTGTTGTTTAAGAAGGCCGCTTGGTAATTGCCCAATTCCTTTATTGTTTCGTCTAATTTTTTTAAAACGTAATAGGCGTTTATTCTGTAGCCTGTATTGCAAACCGATATTCGTCGATAGTCATTTGGATCTTTAGGGTTATTTTTCTTCGGAATTGGTACTTGCACTGTTTCTAGCCACGTGTCGGGTGCTTCATTCTGTGTCCAAGCTTTATTCATATGCTTGGTGACGGCTTCCTGTAATATTTGGGGCATCGCTTTGTAGAGTTCAATTACAACTTGGTCAGTTCCGGGCGCTGTCCCGTTCCGCATGTTGTTAATTATTTCCTTTATGTCATCCATCGTGGGTCCTTGATTTTGCGCTACTGTTACTGGCTCTGTTACTTTAACTGTTGGTATCGGCAGGCCCTCGGAGTTTTTTAAGATTTGCTCCCATTTGGACATTGGTATGTAAGCGTTTCTTTTCCGGCGTTTCGTTGCTTGCTTGTTTTTCCTGTAAAATAGATAAAGTACCTGCATGCGTTTTGAAGGATGTTTTTTTCCCCAGTCCAGTAAAGAAGGCCCTGCATTCTTTATTTTCGTTTTGGTTTTTAATCTTTTGAAGTACTGCCTGACATTCTTTTACGCGATTCTGTCTATTTGGGTTATCTAGTTGTCTTCTTTGTAAGAATTTAGCCTTTTGAAGGTTAGCAAGAGCTATACGATGATCCCTAGAGTGACTCGGCTGAAAAATCAAGGTTTCCTGGGCAGCCGCTTTTAATACTGCAGTTATGGTACGTCATGTTAGGCCTGCTGTAGTAGGGCTTGTAATTATATTTGAATTTTTGTTGTATCGTTGCAATACTTTCCGGAGTATTTCATTCGGCTTTCGACTTTCGTATGTGGGTCTAGAGTATCATCACATGAAATTAACAATAGACTTTTTTATCGGAACTTACACAAAATAATTTGAGAACTATCAAGTATGACGTAACTCATGCACTGTACTAGACCGAATAATGAAAGAAGTAAGTGCAATCTGGTGCGGCCATCGGACAATCGCACAAGACGTAAAAAAATCCCTTTTGGTCGGTATCGGTTCGAAGGGACCTGATATGATATTTTTGAATGAATAAGTAGTCATGGATAAACCGGCCATGAAGGGTTCCGGAACAAACTTAACATTGTTGTTGGAAAACATGTCTCATACATCGATATACGTCACGGTTAATTCTCCAACGCAAAAAATAATAATTGTACGAGTAGGTATGATGAAATTACATATTAACGATTTCGGACTTCTTCCTTTACCTACATGTGCTGTGATATAAGATCTTGCTTCCTACCAAATTTCATGATTCTTCGTCAACAGGAAGTACCCTATTAGGTTTTGATTTATTTGCGAGTATCAAAATATGTAGCCTGATGGCCGTATTTTTTTATTGCGTTGACTTAGAAGACTGATTTATTAAGAGCTCCAAGGGCTCATAGACTTACGTATTTGGTATTAGTATCAACTTGATAGCTCCACGCATTTCTGAGAAAAAGATTCTGTTGGACAACGAAGTGTTCCTATAAGGGTTCCGTTTTTTCCTGTTAAGATACAGAACCCTAAAAATAGTAAAGCAGTAACTATCCCCTTCTAACTCTGTAGAATATTCGATATACGTATCCCGCTCTAGGGGAAAGTCAACGATTTCTACACCCACGCGATGGGTTACGCATCAGGTCGTATAGATAACGCAGTGAACATGTTAAAATAAGGCTGTCTAGTGGTTTCGAGTCCGTGCCTTCAAAATGCGAAGGCACGGTGCTCGAAAAGAAAATCAGCGAGCCATTTTTCTCACGATTAACAGTTATAGACAATTGAAGAGCAATCGGAAACAGTTTCCTTTAGTTATAACGTGGTGGTGGCCAGTAGCGAGTCAGTTCAATCTATCAACGCCACACAAGCACTGTAGCAGTGTTGCACAAGAATGCTATTCGGCGATACATCAACGTAGCGCAACAAATAGAGTGACGAATCAAACAATGCAGCGCGAGGCAGAGGGGCGAGGGGGGGGCTGTTGTGTTGAGGAATAGGTACCTACTCAGACCCCAGGACAAGATGGTAAGGTGAGCCATGACCCAGTGAACCACAATGTGAGTAATATCTATATATTCTTGAGTTGTTTATCAGAGGTGTTGTAAAGCATTCATTATTTTATTTTATTATTTTATTATTACATAACTTTAGCAATCACATTCAAAACTAAGTCTTTATTTGCGCTACATATTTTCTCTTTAATTTTAAGTTGCCTTGTGAACTGCACATGTACCTAGGCTTACAAATTAGGATAATTTTAGTTCATGTGGTGTTTACCTTTAAGTAATTGTTAAATGTTCAAAGTTTTTAAGACATTACTTTTATCAAGATGTTAGTGTAAACAGTTGTTGGTGAATTGGTGAAACCATGACTTGTGACGCATTATCATTCGCATTCTATTTTATGGGCTCTTCCGCCGCGTCTATGGATTCCAGCCACTGGCTGCTGGAACGGACGTTACGAATATACTTTTATGTTAGTTTTTGTACCCTGCGTGTGGTGGCTTCATACGTAACTATGGGGACGGCGTGGAACTGAATGGAATCAAATAAAAGTCGCGATCGACGGCTACCGAAAAGTACGCAAACTTTGCCAATTACACGAATTGCTCGTCGCTCATTACGGCAGACCCCGCGGGCAGCCCCCCCCCCCCTCGCCCGAGTACCGCAACCCGCGCACGCCAGCGACGCATCAGTATTCATTAAAAGCGCAATTAGCAGAGTGCATAGCCCCTCGCGAAGGCGCGCCGTTCCTCTCAAAGTGAAACATTACGAAAATGTCATTCGTCAAAATTTCCCCGAAGACTGTCGGTCCGGGCGAGCTGTCGACCGGGCGGCCCCCCCCCGGGCCCTGGTGCCGGTGCGGCCCGGCGGGGTGAGGGCGCACTCCGGCAGTGGCGAGCGACCGCCCTCGCAGCTCGCGCGCCCGGCGCCGCCTCCCGACACTCCGCACCTAGCCGCCGACAAAGTTTCGCGTGAACTTGTTTAGTGTCGTGTGATCGTGTCCCGGTCCCCAGTGGTGTGATGCGCGTTATGCGAGCTTGAGTCCAGCTCATTGGAAGAAGTGCAACTTTGATATAGTGATAGTGTACATCCGTGACATCGTCTCGTGAGAGTGAGTTTAGGAACAATCGGATAATCCAGAGGGACATTTGTGACAGGTAATACCTACATACCTACCCGTTATTATATATTTGGATGTTGCTTGGGTGTTAAAACTACATCAAAATATGTCCTACATAATACTATGTATCCTAAACATCTCATTAAATATTGGCAATGTATAAGACACGACCGCTGCTTTTACAAGCCCGCGCTTTTCCATTTAGTGGCGCCCACCGTGGGACTAATGATTCGCAGTTGTTGGCTGATATACATAGTTTATTTATTTGGGTACTAAGTGCTTTGTTTGACTAGACTCTTACTCATTGGCCGGTGTAGTTTATATAGAACTTGATAAGTAAAATTAAACGATATATTTTTGATTTGCTTAGTATGTATAAAGCTTGGGATTGAGCTGCTCGCTCTGCTTAGCCTTTTGATAAAACTATAAAGTAAACATTTTAATTTTTATGCAAAATCATCATTAAATACTTTTTATATACAAATTTACATTGATGAATATTATACACAAAATGGCACGAATATTTACTTTGTAAGCCACTATGCAGATCATTTTTTTTCCCTTTTTTTTGGGTTCCGCAATCTACAACAAGCCTTTATAGTTTCGCCATGTCCATCTGTCTGCCTGTCAGTGTTAGCTCAAAGACTCTTAGTACTAGAAAGTTGTATTTTGGCATGTGTATACATACTCCCCTACACGTAAAGTGGAGATGTTTCTTTTTCTAGTCTTTTCCATAGTGTCGGGTGTCGTTCAAAAATATTGTGAGTGTGTCAAAACCATTTTTGGATTCAGGGATCCCTTTGCGAAATATTAAGCTTCAAAGTGTTTTTTTTTAATATCAAGTCTCACCCCCCAACGAATAATATGGTAATCGATCATTCGAAATTTTACAAGAAAAAAAAAACAGTTTTATGCTTGAATATCAAAAAGGATGGATCGCAGGATAGCTATTTAAACATCAAAATAAAGCTATTTTTTACAATCTATTTTCTATTATGATTTTTTTAAATAGTTTAAAAAAATAAAGTTAGTGACGAAAATAATTTTACTGAAATTACAATTCAAAAGTATAGTACGCAACGCATCATTACTATATTATTCGTGTGTAAACGCAACGATATCGTAGTCAGTATTAATGCGTTACAGTATAATTCGTTGAAATATGGTGTCTAAAAAACTAACGGCAATATGATATTACGATATTTTTCGGGTGAAATCCATGCGATAGTGTATACACTAATATTACATTAGAGTAATGTTTGTCGATGTAAGATGTCAAAAGATTAACGGTAATATCATGTTGCAAATATATTACTTTCTATATCTATATTATTATAATTTTATAATTATATTATAATAACAAAAGATTTTTTTGTGTTTTTGTTTGTACCGAATAAGCTCCGAAACTGCTGCACCGATTTAAAAAAAAAATCACCAATAGAAATATAAATTATCAGGAAGTAACATAAGCTATATATATTTTTTTTTAATGAGATCCCTAAGAAAATTGCAGTAATATAACCCAAAGTAGCAATAAAAATTTTGCCTATAAAATTCATTATTTAGCGTGCGTTGAGAAATTTAATGATGATACATAAAAATTATGTAATACATCATTAAAGTACTTATTAACCGACTTCCCAAAAAGGAGGAGGTTATCAATTCGGTTGTATTTTTTTTTATACCTACACAAAAGTCTACGATAGAATATATCTAACTATCATAGTTAAGTCACAATAGCAGCTTTTGTGTTCTAAAATTGATTTAGATCGCCGGTAGAAACAAAAGTTGGTTACATTCGTATCGTAGTATTAATTCTTATTTAAATAAATAGTTTTATTAATAATAGTTTCTTTTTATGTAGTAGTAAAATACTTTTTAATTTATTCGAATCAGACATTAAATTTCGAAGTTATCACGAGTATAAAAATGCAATACGCGAACTTTTCGACGCCACCACCGCGACGTTCCCTACTCTATAGTACGTTAAGTTAGGTTAGGTTAATTGCTGCCTGGTGTGGGTACGAGCCTGATGCCGCAAATATAGTTTTTAGAATTTTTGTCTATTTGTCTGGATGTATGTTCCGGATTGGCGCAAAAACGACTGAACGAATTTTGATGAAAGGATCATGCATCATTTTGTACCCAACTCTCAACAGTGATGAAACTTATGCCATGTGAAAGCTTTTGAGGTATTATTTAATTTATACTATGGCAGCTAAGTCGAAATCAATCGCGAATATGGTGTTTTGTTATTTTTTTGTCGTTACGCGATTACTCCGCATAAAAGTTCCTGTCATTTACATAGCCGACCGTGGTATTCGAATTTGTGTGGGGTAGGTACCACAACTAAAAAGTGAAAAAACAAAACTTTTTACAAAAAAATTGAAACGACTTAATTTTTTTGTAAAAAGTTTTTTTATGTATGGGACAGCATGTTTCTCGGCTACAATGGTAAGTTTGTTCTTGGAATAAATTCATTCCATCTACGGATTAGCTGCAGCATTAGCTGTGCATGAAGATACGGTTCAGGCGTCTAAGATTCTACAAACGAGCTTAGATGATATTTCAAATTGGCTGAAAAAATGGCGAAAAAAAACAAATGAAACCAAATCTGTACACGTGACGTTCACGACGAGAAGAGATACATGCCCTCCAGTACAACTAAATAATGTTGAGATTCCTCAAGCAGAAGAACCTAAATACCTTGGAATGTACTCGTAGACTTACTACCGTAGACTATTTACGAAGCGTAAAGCACTAAGCCTACAACTAAGGAAACACTATTGGCTAATATCAAGAAAGTCCAGGCTTTCGCTGGACAATAAACTTCGGATTTACAAATGTACCATAATGCCTATTTGGACATATGGAATACAGCTGTGGGGTACGGCAGCTAATTCAAACATATATATACTCCAAAGGTTCCAATAAAAAAATGCTAAGGATTATAACGAATGCACCATAGTACAACGATAGCTTACACCAGGACTTAAAAATGCCAAAGGTTAATTAAGAAACCACACAAAGCTTCAGTGCCTACAAGAATAGGATGTAGTTGATATTAAAGTAAACAACAATGCTTTAGAAGCTGTCGACAACATTAAATATCTGGGAATGTGGCTGGACAAATGCTTAAATTGGGGGAAGCATATTAACGAAGTGTGTGAGAGTTCATAAAAAAAAAAAATCAGTTACTCAAAGTTCTGGTAGGACCATCATGTGGTATTCATCCTCCATATATGCGAAGACTTTATATGGCCGTTATTAGGAATAGAATTGATTACGGATGTTTTTTGTATAATAACTCTGCAACTAGTCACACTTATAAATTGGACAAGTTACAAAATCTAGCATTAAGAATAATTGGCGGTTGTACTAAAGCGACTCCGATACACGTCATGGAGAGTGAGTTGAGTATACCTCCTCTGCAAATTAGAAGACGATTTCTTTTGCTTTAGCTGCAATCCAGGACTAATGACGTTTCTACAAGTTTGGTTTCAGACCTGAGTAGTATGATTGAGAATAGATACTGGAATGGGAAGAGGAAACCTCTACTAGTTGCTTCACACAGTATGGTGGGAGCTGAAGAGATTTCGTCTTCGTATCCAGTTTTAATGTTTACTTTGGAGACATGGATGTCTAAAATAGATTAAGGATATTATTAAATGTAATTTAGTTAGCGTCACAGCTCCGAAATCACATGATAACATTTATTCCCTAAAATATAATACCCTCAATGAACTACATGAAAGATACGCTGGCTGGCATGTCATATACACAGATGGGTCCAAAACATCAGATGGAGTGGGCGCAGCATATTGTGATTTAGCAAATAAGTGTTACATAACTTATAAAATGAATAGTTATATTTACACTGTGACGGCTGAACTATTTGCCATTTCTGAGGCCTTGAAATATGTGTTAGAGCGAAATATGAATAAAGTGGTGATATGCACCGACAGTAAGTGCGCTTTACGACATATTTCTAAATGTGCTCATAACGGTCAACAAAATAGTTATTGTGCCAAATAGAAAATTACATTAAATTCAAACGTGTTTCGAGCCTCCTTTTAGGCAAACAATGCCTGTATAGAAGGCTCCGCTCTTTCGCATCATTGTCGTACGTACTCGTATAAGGATAACTATACAATGTAAGTACATTTTTCTGTATTTTACACATTATTGAAACAAATTGAGTAAATACTCAATTTGTTTCAATAACAATATTTTTGCCACTCTGGTTAAAATTAACCAGAGTGGCAAAAATATTGTTATACTGTGGGTACCGTCCCAAGTTGGACTTTCGGGTAATGAGGAGGCTGACAGACTAGCCAAAGAAGCAGTTCTTTTAGGCATACACAACATGTTACATGTACACAAAAATATATCAAATTTTAAGAAAATGACCGATATTCATAGTTTAAATACCAGGAATAAACACAACCTTGCTGTACATCGCACACGTCTCCACAGAGTAGGCAACTCGTTCATGGGTCAATGTATACGCTTTTACAACAAACTTCCCATTGATATTCGAAACTTACACATTAAACGATTTAAAAGCTGTATTAAAACCAAACTTTGTAAAAAAGGGTACTATAAAATTTCAGATTATTTAGATGATAAAAAAGCGTGGGTTTGAGCTGCTCGCTCTGCTAAGCTTTGTGATAAAACCATAAAATTTGATATTTTAATTATTATGTAAATCATTAATTATTAAAATAATAATTTAATTAATTATTAAAATACCAGTTTTTTATATACATATTGACATTTTTGAAAATTATTTACAAAATAACCATGATTACTTTGTAAAGTATTATATTGTTTTAATGATTGTGAATGTGAGGACTATGTGTTTCTTTAATTTTTTCTTTCTCAGTTAGTTTAAATTATGGTCTGGCAGTTTGAGTACTTTATGGGACCTACCCAAATGTCCTTTCTTTGGTATTGTTCGTCGAGTTGAGCTCTTTAAGTTCTGAGTTGAGCTCTACGATTACTGACAAATGCTTGCACTGACTGGACAGGTCCACTCAAATCTGTGTGGTTCTTTCCTCAAAAGACCATTTCAGACACTAATCTACATGGTCCTCATATGGCCTGACCAAGATTATGTCTGGACTTTAAAAGAGATTGTGACCTCTGAGTTTGTTTCGGTCTTTCTTCTGAGAGTAGTCAGATAGGAAACGCCGAACTCATCTAGCATTTTCTTCTTTTTTTTTTAAATATTTTTTTAACATGACTTGTAACAGTGATTGCAATAACCTATTTACAGAGTAAACAATTTCATTTCATTTCATTTCATACAAATACAGGGTGTATTACCAAGTTATTCGGAAATATTAAGTAAATTTAGAAAAAGAATCAATTCATCTTGGAAGGAACATTTTGACGAAAGATCAAAAGCGAAAGGAATTTGGTATAAAAGTATACAGAGTGAGCCTCCTCATATACCCTGGTTCTCCGGGTCGAAACTGAGTCGCCGTCAAATTGTTGCTGCGCATCGTTTGAGGTCAGGATATATACCACTAAACAATTTTGCTTATCTCATGAGAAAATCGGACTCTCCTAACTGTGAGGTGTGTGGTAAAACAAAGGATGCACAGCATGTGTTGGTGGAATGTGTCCGATATACAAGCAAAAGAAACTCATTTCTCAACTTCATGAAATTGTCGGTGATGGACGTTGGAAAGCCTACGTCTGATACAACAAAAATATTATATAGTTTTTTAGATAAGAAATTAGATTAAGTTAAGTTTTGTGTGACTAAGATTAGTTAATTTAGCTGAGGAGTTAGTCGTTATTTGTATAAGTACGATAGGATTGACATTGTCGCATATGTGTACAAAAATCCCTTAAATAATTAAAGTAAAAATAAAAAAAAGGAATAGGATTACAAACCAACCTAATAAATTAGCATCAAACCTTCTGAAAACCAAGACTTTCAGGAGGCTTAAAAGATAGGCTCCACAAGACTTGACATGAAGACCGACCAACTATTATACCAAGAATGACTAAAGACACTTATGATTTTTTTCATCTTTTGTGTTCTTATAACACAAAAGATGAAAAAATCATAAGTGTCCATGTAAGTTTATGTGAAATAAAATAATTTGAATTTCATGGACAATAGATGGACAGATTACATCAGAAAAAAGAAAAAAAAAAACTTCAGGACTCTTCATTGTGTGTAGTCCGACATGAACGTGATTCCGATATCCTATTAACAGAAAAAAAAATCATGTGTATGACGGCGTCAACGATGGCTGAGCGAAAATGCCGTCATCATCTTGATTCAGTGGTACGGAATCCATAGTGCTGGTTTAGAATAAAACACGATGATACAGCAAATCAGTTAGTATTTCACTTTCAGAATAATTATCACAGTAGGTAAAATACTAATAATGTTCACGCACTGTTTTCTACGTTCGGGCAAACCGACAGTTTCGCGTAGGAGAAGTGGAGGTCTCCTTCCATTCGTTGCCCTCACATACATTTAGACCACACCACTAATATATACCAATAATATAAATGAGATAGACGGGCAGTAAACGTCTGACAGAATAGGAATACGATCAGCGCCATGCCAAACCATGGAACTAAAATAATTATCTATAGATATACGTAGGTATAGATGTAGCTATCTATTGCTATGTAGGTGTATAGATATACGTAGGTATAGATGTAGCTATCTATTGCTATGTAGGTGTATAGATATACATAGCTAGCTACGTATGTTTAAATTTTGTTTAAAAGATTTTCAAATGTGTTTTTGAAAGTAGAGTACCTAGCTTATCCATACAAAATTCGTAGATTAAAATCTGGAAATGAAAGAATTAAATAAAACACTAAATATACTAAGGACGTAATAAAAATAACAAATTTATTAATTTCTACACCAGTTTACCTCGTTCATTTCTTGCATTTCGTTTTATTTTATTGTTCTCGAGCCTGTATGATGATGCCAGTTTCATTAGATACATTTACAAAATTATAATTATGGTTGAGCACCCAGGAACACAGCAAACGTATCTATTCAAAATTCAAAAGTCATTTATTCAAACTAGGCTGAAAATCAGCACTTTTCGAATGTCAAAATTACATAAGACAGTCCCCCAAAACGCCCACCCTTCACCACTTCCTAGTGCTTTAGCTGGGAAGAAGAAGTGGCGCAACAAACTCCCCAGCAGCACAGCTGTCTGTTCAGTAAAAAAGATTCTATATAATAGTATGCAAAATGATATTTACATTACGCAACACAAAACATAATTTAAATTATAAAATTAATAGCCATATGACAGCTAGCACACGCCAATATACCAGCCAAAAACATCGAGAACTATACTCAAGCAGAAATAAAAATAACTTAACGAAAACAATATCTAAATAAAAGCCTCCAGACATAAAGGGCGTGCCCGCTTACATATAGCTGTAACTAGAAGTTATAATTGATAAACTAGGACCATTGAGGTAAATTAAAAAAATATCGAGGTCGCTAGCTAACCACATATTGCAATACAACTCATAAAAAAAACATTGTAATGAGTAGATTATGTCAACAATAAATAAAGTAAAATTAGTAAAATTATAAACAATTATATAAACTCATATAACCTGTCAGTAAGTAAGCTAATTCTGGAGAAAGAACATTTAAACATTGTCTTGAGTTAATCACAGCGACCAACTATTCTTATCATTTAAGTAGTCGTTGATAGAATAGTATGCTTTGAACAGAGGTTGGATTTTACTTTAGTTTTGACCGCATTAAAAGGCAAATCTGGCAAAGAAGAAGGTAGCTTGTTATAAAAGGTTATACCAAGCCCAACAAATGAGTTATGAACCTTATGAAGCCGATGAAAGGGAGTACGTAGTTTGTCCTTATTTCTAGTGTTAACATTGTGAATATCACTGTTTTTTGTATATAAGTGTATATTTTGCCTAATATATAATATGTTGGCGAAAATGAATTGTGATGCCACTGTGAGGATACCGATATCTTTGAAAAAATCTCTCAGAGAAACTCTAGCACCTAGCTGGTAAATTGCTCGAACAGCTCGTTTTTGAAGGACAAATATATTTTGAATATCAGCAGCTTTGCACACACAGCAGAATACCGTAGGACATAACGCTATGAAAATAACTAAAATAGACTAACCGAGCTGTATCAACGTCAGTGTATTGTCTTACTTTCCTGACGGCGTAGGCAGCCGAACTGAGCCTTCCCGCTAGGCTCGATATATGTTGGCCCCACTGAAGTTTGGCATCTACTATTATGCCCAGAAAAACCGCCGTGTTTACAGTTTCAAGCAACTCTTTATCTAAAACGATGTTGGGTCCTAGATTTCTAACATTCGGAAGGGCGAACTTTACACATTTGGTTTTCTTGCTATTGAGAACTAGGTTATTTGACGAAAACCAATCCGTAACCATTGGGAGTGCACTGTTTACATCGTCAAAGTCTTGTCTATTCCTGTCTACTTTAAAAATAAGTGAAGTATCATCTGCAAACAGTATAACTTCACAGATACCCTTTAAATAGAATGGTAAGTCATTGATATAGACTAAGAACAAGAATGGACCCAGTATTGAGCCTTGAGGCACACCTAACTGAACTGGCAACCCGGAAGATTTCACACCATTAACATCTACACATTGGGACCTATTATGTAAATAAGAATTTATAAGGTTGAGAGCTTCATTTTGCACACCGCAATGACGCAGTTTACGCAAAAGCGTGTCATGGTGCACGCAATCAAAGGCTTTGGAGAGATCACAGAAAACCCCAATAGCATTTTGCGAGTTCTCCCATGCGTTAAATATGTGTTTCAGCAGAGCAACACCCGCAACTGTAGTCGAACGACCCTTTGTAAAGCCATATTGTTCATTATGAAGGAGGCTATTTAAATTAAAATGGATTAGCAACTGCTTGAGTATTAACTTTTCAAATATTTTGCTAAATGCTGGTAAAATAGAAATAGGCCTGAAATTGCCAACATCATTTTTATTACCTGATTTAAATAATGGTATGACTTTACTACTCTTCATGAGGTCAGGAAAAGTTCCTAAATCAACACATTTATTAAAAGTAACAGCTAGATAGGGGGCTACGATGTCTATTATATTGCTTAAAAGTTTAATGGAGATGCCCCAGTAATCACCAGTGTTTTAGACTTGAGTGTGTTAAAAACATTAACTACATCACGCGGCGTTACATGTTCGAAGCTGAATAAGCGACTACTTTTAGACACACTACTAAACAAAAGGTTTTCAGCTTTAGACGGGGACGAATTTAAGGAGCGAGTCGTAGTTATAGATATGTTTGCAAAAAACTCATTAAACGCCTCAGCTACGTCAGCTGCTTTAGTAACTAATTTACTGTCGACCATAATCTCAAGTTGTTTATCTTGCTTAACCGATTTACCCATTTCATTATTAATAATGTTCCAAGTGGTTTTTACTTTATTATTGGATTTTTTAATTGTATCGCTTAAAAATTTAGATTTAGCAAAAGCACTAACCTTTTTAAATAATTTTGAATAATTTTTGACATACTCTACGAAAGGAGTATCAAACCTATATTTTTTCAAACCATATAACTCGTATAGTCTCGCTCTACTTTTATAAATACCTGGAGTGGCCCATTGGTTAAAGCCAACAGAGGTGCCATTTATTTTAATAGTTTTAGTCTTGAAAGTAGATTGGTATTCTTTTTGCACAACATCAAAAAGGGCTCCATAGATTTCATTCGGATTCTCGTGTTCTACTATAGATGGTGTAATTCTATGAGCTATATTATTTTTAAACTTATTGCAACGACTAGCTGTATAAGGCCTACATTATATTTTATGTGGCTTTTTATGTAATGGCATGGGGAAACTAGCTAATAAACCACAGTGGTCTGAGGTTAAGTCACTTGACACTAATTTATTTTTGGCATCACAATCACTAAATATATTATCAAGACAAGTTGACGAAGTTGCTGTGATCCTAGTAGGTTCAAAAAACTAGTTAATTAAATTATAAGACCTAAAGAGATTAAGAAGTCTAGTACTTAAAGGAGTAACATCTAGAATATTAATATTAAAATCTCCACATAAAATTATACTTTTATTACTTGATTTTAACCTATTGAGTGAATCCTCCATTACCGATTCAAAACTAATAAAATCACCAGAGAGGGGTCGATAAACGCAAATTACAACGTATCGCTCGAGTTCAACACAAGACAACTCGGCATTGTTGAACATGTAAGACAACACTACACGATATAATTATGGTCAAAACTTCTTACGGAGGGCAGCTACATGTGTATGTCACAAATACTTTCACAAAGCCACTCCAACAGACAATGCTGGATTATTTTTTTCTAGTGTTTCTTTATATATGGAGGAACAATTCGACGTAGATAACACAAAAACACCAACAATTGATATACAGGTTACAGGGTTGCTAACATTTAGTATCAACTATACTTAAACCAACATTACATATTTTAGTTTATTAATAGTTTATGTTAGGATAATTTATATTTTTATTTATTAATTAGGTTTTAGTAGCTATTTATGTAAATATCATTTACGTCATATTAATCACGTAAAAAAGTGGCAACGTCGGCCAAAGTTTCTTTGGCTTGGGGTATAATGGCGTAGATGCTCTATAATTCAGAAAAAAATCATGGTCCTATGTTGTTCGTGAGTTACCTTCCCTTACCACGACTCTGTCCACGTACCGACCCACTCTAGCGAAAGCGTTCGGCATGTACCCTCACCTTAGTACTACAATAATCACTTGAGATAATTAAATAGTCTAGAGAGAGAGAGTATTGAGAGAGTAGTTTATGTAGTCGATTGTTTGAGCGATAATATGTAGTATCGCTCAAATTTTATAATCTATGACATGTATGTTAACAGATTTCTCTAAGGGTAGGTACCTAACTACTTTGTTTTGATCTAGATCTAGATAAAAAGTTTTGGAAATTAAGTTTGTACTCAGTATAGCTGCATTTAACAACAACTGAGAATATTTCGTAAGTAATTAGTAAATTAAAACTAATTAGAATGATCCGCGGAAAAAAATTTGGGCACTAAGTAAAACCATCAAGAGCAAATATCAAAACAAATAAAAAAGAACTACATTTACCCCTTCCAAAAAATATGTTCTACTCTCTAGAAAAATGTCTAGAAACGACTGTAACAGAAAAATTAAGTATGCAAGGAAAATACGATAGTCTGGAAAAATTACTTACTCATTAGAACACAGAACCACAGCAACTAAAACAATAAAATATCAAATAGGAAACCATGCTAAAGAGTAAATAAGGAAACAACAAATCTTAAGGCACCAAAAACCACATAACAAAAAGGAAATTTCGGTCATAACTAAGAAAATCAATGAAAGTATTAGGAAACACAGACAATCAAAAATAACAAACAAAATCAAATACCACATAGAAAAAACAGGAGGAGTTAAAAAAGCGTGGAAAAAGTTAAAAGATAAGTAGTGATTCCTAAAATGCAAGATCAGAAAGACAGGAAAAACAAAAGCAAGACAAAAAGATTGGAGATAGTGAAAGTTGCAACAGATTTTTATGAAGAATGAAGAATCGCCATCTTCGTTACCTGACCTGGCAGACAACTCCGATGAAAATGAAATACCACCAATCATAGATAGTGAGATATATAAAGCCATACACTCTCAAGAATGTAAAAAAGCCTCTGGTGAAGATGGAATTTCCAACGAACTTTTAAAAGGTTCTGCTGAAATCATCTTGAAAACTTTAATAGTTATATTTAATGAAATTCTAGAAACAGAAGAAATACCAACTTAGTGGTCAGCCTCGACAATAACTTTGATTCACAAGAAAGGAATTAGAGAGGACATCAGGAACTATAGGCCTATAAGTCTCAAAACTAACCTGTACAAAATATTTTTTAAGATCATACTTGTTGTAAAACCTACTTATTCAACTTACTATTTGTTAGGTTTTATGAATATTTTCTAATGTCAATAAAAATTCTTTTGAACTTTGAATACAGCAACCATCACACACGTCTACGTTTTTCTTTTTCCTTAGCAATCCTAATATTTATTAAGGAACTCAGTCTACAACTACAACACGTTATCAGCACGAACGGCTCTGTATCTATATTTGATCTACGATCGAACTTAAAAGAAGATTGGTGGTGAAATAATTGATACCTAGTTAACATATTGGTCATCATGTCGTCTGCAGTTCATGGTATGTCTCTAATAAATGGTATTCCGATACTTTGTAATAGAGAAAGTTACACTCTGTGGAAATTTAAAATGCGCATGTTGTTAATCCATGAAGGGTTGTGGGAAACTGTAAGCGGAGTAGTTGTCGTAGGGAGTAAGACGCCCGACGATGTACGGAAGGATGAAAAAGCTCTTTCTAAAATATGCCTTACTGTGGATGGTGCTGCTATTTCGATTGTTCGACCAGCTAAGACCGCAAAAGAAGCGTGGGATGCTCTTATGAAATCCTACGAGGATCGAAGTTTGGGTCGTAAACTGTCGTTGGAACGTAAGTTGTACAGGTACACCTTATCTGACTTTTCTGATTTAGAAGCTTACTTAACGGCAATAACTACAACTGCACTAGACCTGGCCGACATTGGCAAAACCATTGAAGATAGTTCTTTAGCAGCTATTATTTTGGGAGGTCTAACGTCTCGCTACGAGCCCTTGATAATGGCGCTTGAGAATGGGAGCGTTGAAGTCACAACAGATTTGGTAAGAAGTAAGTTATTGAGCGAAATGACGAAAGAGACTAAAGATGATGTGGCTGCGTTGCATACTAACAAGCAAGTTATTTGTTTTCGATGTAAGAAGCCAGGGCACAAGAGTCCTAATTGTCCTCTCAAAAAGAAGGAGAAAAAGGCAAAGGCGAGTTGCTCAACAGAAAGTTGTTCTAAAGATAAGGGACTGACTGTTTTTAGTTCAGGGAATATGGATGCATGTGTCACGGAATTGTTTTTGGATGGTGTCACGGGACTGGCTTTGTTTGCACCAAGTGTTCAGATGTCTGAGAAGTGGATAATCGACTCTGGTGCGTCTACTCACATGACTCCACATGCTGAATGGTTTAATAGTTACAAATCCTGTGATGGGAAGATAACTGTAGCAAATGGTAAATGTTTGCCGGCTGTGGGTTTAGGAGATGTTGATATTGACACAAAAACCAATTTTAAGAAGATTATTAATGTTGTACATGTTCCTGGCCTAGATTGTAATTTACTCTCAGTCAAAAAGGCAGTAGAGAAAGGTTTCTCGATTGTTTTTGATACGAATGGCTGTAATTTTTATAATTCTAATGATGTTTCTTTTAAAAAGGATCCTGTTTTACATGGTTCTAATTGTGGTGGATTGTACACTTTAGATTGTACAGTAAAACCGCAAGGTATTTCAGCTTATAATGTTTACACTAATTTGTCCCAGTTTCAGCTTTGGCATAAGCGTCTAGGACATCTCTGCCGTATTGGTATGGATCTACTCAAAAAAGGTCTAGCTGTTGGTGTAGAGTATACTGATGTTGACAAAGAACCATGCGTACCTTGTGTAGAGGCTAAACAGGCGCGGAAGCCTTTCAAAGGGATTACGTATAAAAAGGCTTCGTCACCATTAGAATTGGTCCATACGGACGTTTGTGGTCCCATGACCACTGAATCTTTTAAAGGTAATAAATATTTCATTATTTTTGTTGATGATTATACACGTTTTATATACCTTTATTGTATGTCATCTAAGACAGAAGTTCAGAAGTTTTTTTGTGCTTTCCAAGCACTTGTTGAGAGACAGACTGGTACTAAGATTCGAACCCTTCGGTCAGACAATGGTACTGAGTATGTCAACAAGGACCTGACAGACTATTTGCAGGCTCAAGGGATACGACATGAAACGTCTGTACCATACAGCCCTCAACAAAATGGGGTAAGTGAACGTAGCAATCGTAGCATTGTGGAGAAGGCCCGTTCCTTGCTGGCACAGAGCTCTTTGTCGAAAGCTTTTTGGCAGGATGCTGTTGAGACTAGTGTTTATTTAAAGAATAGGTCACCTCATCGTGCACTTAATGGTATGACGCCATATGAAATGTGGTGTGGTAGTAAACCCGACCTGTCTCATTTAAGAGTGTTTGGTTGCCGAGCTTTAGTTCATGTGCCTTCATGTCAGAGAACTAAGCTAGACATGAAAACTTCTGAACATATCTTCGTTGGATATTCAGACGATCCAAGGAGTTATTATTTCCGTAGCGCGGAAAACCCTCGAAGGTTGATTAAGTCACGGGATATTACGTTTTTTGAAAATATTTTTTCAGGATTGAAGGACAAATTTGTTCAGCCTGAAGCTGCTGTGAGCCCTAATGTCATTAATCTTTTATTACAAACTTCTTCAGATACCACATCGCCACGGGCGATTTCTATCTCATCTGCTTCTACTTCTTCACCTACTTCAGAAAGTGTGGACATGGAGGTAGAGCAAGTTGACGATTTTGTGGACGCGACTGAAGAAGCTGGTGGGGTTTGTGACACGGAGTCTCTACATTCAGGTGAACAACGTGTTCTGTCCCTGGTTCCTTCAGTTGAACTCAACGATGCATGTCCTGAGAGAAGGTATCCTGAAAGAGTACGTAAACCTCCTGATTATTATTCATACGGCACTCACGGTGTTGATTTGTTGTGTGATGATCCAAAAAGTTATCGTGAAGCTGTTAATAGCGATGATAAATATAACTGGATCTCCGCAATGAAGGATGAGTACAACGCCTTATTGAATAAGCTGACTTGGACATTAGTGGATAAACCAAATAAAAAGGTTATTCCATGTAAATGGGTGTTCAAGATAAAGAGGGACCCGAACGGTGCAATAGTCAAGTATAAGGCGCGACTAGTTGCGAAAGGTTTTAGTCAAGTTTGGGGGACTGATTATAACGAGACTTTTGCACCTGTAGTTCGAAATTCATCTTTGCGTACCCTTATAGCGTTGGCTGCAGAAATGGATTTAAAGATCCAACACATGGATGTCGATACCGCATTCCTCAATGGGGACTTAGAGGAGGAAGTGTACATGCAACAGCCTGAGGGATTTGCTGAGCACGGGGCAGAAGGTAAAGTCTGTTTGCTCAGAAAATCCATTTATGGTTTGAAGCAGGCAGCTCGAGCCTGGAATATCAAATTGCATCAAATTCTATCAAAAATTGACTTTGCACGAACATCTGCGGAATCATGTGTTTACATAAAAAAGTTTAGTAATGAAACCTTAATACTTGCAGTCTATGTTGACGATCTAATTGTCTTTTATAAAGAAAAAAGTTCGTTTGACGCTGTCAAAAATGACTTGGAGAAATTTTTCTCGCTAAAAGATTTGGGTGCATTGTCGTATTGTTTAGGCTTAAATGTTAACCGTGTTGACGATAAAATTGTGGTCAGTCAGAAGACCTATATCCAGTCAGTGTTGGAGCGGTTTAATATGCGAGATTGCAAGGAAATGTCTACACCTTTGGAGAATAACAAATTGGAGAAAGGTAATCCAACATCTCTTGGTCCCCTTACCAAAACTTGGTAGGATGTCTCATGTACCTAGCTGTTAATACGAGACCCGATATAGCTTATGCCACAAGCTATTTAAGTCAGTTTAATAACTGTCATGATAAGAGACATTGGTTGGCCGCTAAAAGGGTGTTACAGTATTTGAAAGGTACTATGGATTACTGTATTACTTACAGAAAAGTCGGTGGACGTCTGTGTGGATACACGGATGCTGACTGGGCGAACTGTGTACATGACCGTCGGTCGTACACTGGTTATTACTACACGCTAGCAGGTGGACCTATTAGTTGGGAGTGTAAGAAGCAGCCGACGGTAGCCTTATCGTCTACAGAAGCTGAGTATATGTCCTTGAGCAGTGCTGCAAAGGAGGCTATTTTCCTCAGACGGTTAGTGTATGACATTACTGGTTTTGCTCATAGGGTGTTGCTATACAACGATAGTCAAAGTGCACAGAAAATTGTGCTCAATCCTATCCACCACAATAGAACTAAACATATTGATACGAGATATCATTTTATTCGTGAAAAGGTTACTGAGGGTCTTATAGATATAAAGTTCATACCTACGGATAAAATGACAGCCGATGTTTTAACCAAGCCCTTAAGGCGCATAGATCATCTTAGGTGCGTTGTTAATATGGGTTTAATGATAAATAAGTAGAATATTTTTTCTATTTATTTATTTTTCGTCGGTTTATGTTTTATATTTTTGTTTAGTCTGGTAGTAATGTTTTATTTTATTCTATTGTGTTCAGCATTACTACTTTATCTTTTTATTGCCATTAAGGGCGGATGTTGTAAAACCTACTTATTCAACTTACTATTTGTTAGGTTTTATGAATATTTTCTAATGTCAATAAAAATTCTTTTGAACTTTGAATACAGCAACCATCACACACGTCTACGTTTTTCTTTTTCCTTAGCAATCCTAATATTTATTAAGGAACTCAGTCTACAACTACAACAATACTTCGCCGGGTCACAAGGATTCTAGACGACAATCAACCCAATGCATGCATCTAAATTAAAGGTAAGCACAGTATTTTATTTAGATCTCACTATAAAATAATAATTCATAATATAATGATGGATAAAAATGTAATAAGAACTAATATCAATAATCTTTTATACTTAAAATTAACTTGAATAAAATAAGAAATAATAAAAATTAATTAATAATTAAATAAAACATAATATTATAATTAAAAAATATATATATTTTACTCTATTTTGAGTATGTAAAAGAATACGTTTACTTGGGCCAAATCATTTCCCCTGCACAACTCACATCCAAACAAATAAAAAACAGAATAACCGCACCGTGGAAAAGATACTGGTCGCTAAAAGAAGTTACTAAAAACCCATAAATACCACTCAAACTACAAAGTCACATATTTAATTCCTGCATTCTTCATAGTAGGTCTGATGTTAAGTTCAGGTCTGATATTAAGGTCTAGGTGATTAAGTTCAGCTGCATATGCAGTAAGAAAAATAAGGCAGTTGCCAGTAGTTATTATAGCCACAGCTAGGTTAAGGCACATGTGGCTTCCCTGGTACATGATTAACGGCAAATTATGTAAGAGTCTATTAACTGCTCCCAAATTACCATGTATACAATTTTTTTTTTTTTACATTCTTCCTTGACATAATCACCCTATTATTTGACATTATATACCTAAAGTTTACTTTCAACTCTTTATTAGTGGCTTTTGTGGACATGATAATTAATCATATTTGATACAGCTGTAATAGCAATCACGTCATTTCGTTTAAAATACGTTTTTTTTAAATTAATTTATTTATCTTTATATAGAT
Source organism: Xanthia icteritia (assembly GCA_949128155.2). Lineage (NCBI taxonomy): Eukaryota > Metazoa > Arthropoda > Insecta > Lepidoptera > Noctuidae > Xanthia > Xanthia icteritia. Next base: position 20,931,722 of record OX421950.2, on the reverse strand, counting down.
TCTTTTCAATTTTGTGAATGTGAGAACGCTGTAGGCTTAGTGGACTGTAGATTTGTTGACCATCATTATTCTGTTAAGTACCTGGTACTTGTTGAAAGACCTACACTGTCCTCCCATACCTAAAAACACTGTTATTTGAAAATATTGTAAAAGCCCATTATTTTTCAAAGAGTAACCGTGGAGTATCTTGCCGGCTTTTCTCCATAGGAAACAACCAATTGGAACTGTGCACCTAGCTTCTGACGTTTTAGAAGTGCCCATGTAGATTTATATGAAATAAAAATATTTTGAATTGAATTTTTGAATTCAAGAACTGGGTCGGGCACATACTTATAATACGGTACCTCAGAGTTAACAAGTTTATATTTCAAAGCAAGTTGCTGGTGAATAATCCTGGCCACTTGTTTATGCCTGTGCAAGAACTCGCCGTTAGCCAGACGCGAACCACCAGAGATTAGTACGAGGGGCCAAAGCCAACTTGCAGAGGCCCGACAGACGTTTTTAATGAAATGAGTATTACTATTATTATTTATTTATATCAAATACAAATGATTCATATTGTTGTTAGTAAAACTTATGAACTACGTTAGTAAAGTGTCCCATTAAAATAAAAATACAAATGAAATAGAAAATATCGAAATGAAATCAAACTAAATACAATAAAAATTCAAATCAAATTATAACAAATTAAATTACATTAAATAAAATTAAAACAAAACAAAATAAAGCTAATTTAAAAACCGATACTTATATTAAATTCCGCTTCCCGCTGCACCAGACCTGCAGCTGTGCATCCTGTATGCACAGCTGCAGGTCTGGTGCAGTGCTCCAGGAATGGGGAATCAGGCTTGTCTGCTATCACCTTTAAAATGCTGTTGGTGCTCCCTCGCATCCTTTTCATCAGGGATGCTGTTCTCTTTCGCATAATTGCTTGAAAGCTATCCGTATTTGATTTTGTGACAAAATTAAAACCATACCTTTATCTATGGTTAAAACCATGATTTAAGAAAACTTCTATAGAACTTGACAGTCGTTGAGCTCACAGAATTTATTTATTTATTTATTTATTGGTTCACCAACGATTGCTTACACAGGTTGTATGCTAAAAGTAACACGCAAAAATGTAAGTGCAACAGTGCAACAATCACTTACAGGTAAACTCCACATGCATAAGGAAGTTGTACAATTTAAGATATTATTAATCTAGTTTTAAATAATTACTTGTCTGGAAGTTTAAAAGTCTAAAGGTCTAAACAATTAATATAACAACATAAGGTACTTATTATACGAAAACACATTACCCCTCAAGGGACATAATGAAAAGTTTATCTATTCAGCAAGATGCTTGAAATAATTGGCCTTTGGAATAGGGGGAATTGGCGCCTAGAACCGTACAGAATGATCCCATACCACCTTTGCGCTGAACTTGGGTCTTTATCACATTATTTGATGTTTTTGACAGCTTAGTATTGTATCAATGCTATTTTTAGTGAGTATTCAAGAGTACTGTGTGTAGTGTGTGAGATTTGTGTGCGCTGCGTGACTCGAGCGCGAGTCGTGTGTGCCGCGTGACGTCACGGTCACGGCCAGGCGCCCGGCCATGCGTGGTGAGTGCGCGCCACTGCGTGATAGTGACGCCGCCGCCATTGCCGCCGAGCTGATGTTGATACACTCTACTGATAACGATTATGGTTATCGATCACCGAGCTCCACAAAACATGGGCGAACGTGGCAGTAAGCTACCTGTAGGTGTTTTGATCAATAAAAGTGAAAACATGCCTCCAACTAATGCGTTACGGTTAGGGTGGGCTACAACTCGTCTATATAACATCTATGACTCATCAATGAAACATCTACGACTCGTCTATAAAACGTCTACAATTTGACATGCCTAACGACAGCTGTTTCTGACGACTTTTTTATTTAACTACAGTGAAACTAACAGTTTTTTATGCACAAACTAACATGATCTAAAACAAATTTGCACGCTACATCTACTGTAGGTATCATGCTAAAAAGAAGTAAAATCTTAGTCATCAACATCTGCCTAGTCTTTGTCCAACTATGTCGGGGTCGGCTTCCAGTCTAACCGGATGCAGCTGACTACCAGTATTTCTCGTGGAGCGACTGCCTATCTGACCTCCACATTCCAGTTACTGGGTAACAGGATACCCCTAGTCGTTACGGGTAGCCAATACCCGTAAAGACTGAATAATACCTAAAAATGACAGCTGGGATCAACGGCTTAAATCATTTGATAAATCGAGAAGATTTGGCACTAAACTTCACTGATCTAGAAAAAAGCCAATAAACATGTCAGTAGCGAAAAATGGCACTTTATACAAGCGATGCATAAAGGAAATTTCCCAGCTACCACAAAGATGGACGTACCAGGCATACTACAGGATGTATTTTTGTGTTCCAATTAAACCCTAAGCAATCATTTCTAAGTATTTTACGTCGCTTTTTAGGGTTCCGTATTCAATAAGAACCCCTTATAGTTTCGCCATGTCCGTCTGTCTGTCTGTGTGTCTGTCCGCGGCTTAGCTGAGAGATTCTTAGTACTAGAAAGCTGGAATTTGGCATGGGTATAATAAATATTAATCACACCGTGAAAGTAGTCAAATAAATCACAAAAAAAATTACCTCGTCCCTCGTTTTCGTCTATCCCACGGTGTGGAAACTGGAAAGTCGTCGGAAAGGTCGTTCAAAAATATTGTGGGTAAGTGAAAATTGATTTTTTTATTTTGATTGGAGATTAATTGATGTTTCGATTCAGGGTTCGTTCGCTAAAGTCCCCCGCGCCCCCGCGTTCTACAGTTACGGAAACGCTGCGCGTCGAGACAGATTTATGACCGCACTCAAATAAACAAAACACTCGAGTTTTTTATTACGTCTACCGTCTTAACGTTAATTGATTTGGGCACAGGCTTAGACAAAGCTTATTATAGAATATTTGTTTGCTTGTATTGTTAAATAAAAATAGTTATCGGGATTTCTTTTGTTCATTGTTTTGACGATTTCTGATAAAACTACTGTACCAATTCACTTGAAATGTTGCAGGGTACATTATGAATAGATACGTTTTTACAGACAAACAGAAAATAAAACCCACAAATAATTACGACTAATGAGTAGATACGAACCATTTGATTACGCAACATTATTTGGTTCAAAAAAATGTTTTTACTGTGTATTTCGGTTCAAATATTATCTAAAAGATTAACTAACTACATGAAAATTATAAATAAAATGCTAATTTTTGTAAGAGTCAAGTGTCCCCCCTTCTTCCAGCAAAATTATTGTCTTTAGATATATTAAAAAATTCACAGTAGTAGTATAATATAATATACGTAACGAAGTTTAAAGGAAAACTATCACAGCCAAGTATGCTTTGCAAGTTAACGAGTAATAATCGAGCAGTGCCACCCCGACTCACTGGGGAATCACCGCGAACTATGCGTCACCCGGTTCACAACTTTCCGATCAATCAATATAACTTCCCAACATCAATCGTTGTGCAGTAGCCCACCAGACACGACCCGTCCGTCCGAACGTGAACTTTACACCCTTCATACCTCTATAATGTTGGAGCGTTGAACTGTTCGCTACAGTCGCACTGTGCACTAATCAGCTGATAGCCGGGTGTTGAGTAACAAATTAAAAGCATGCCTGATACTGCGCCATGACTCTGCTGAAAGTGTCTCGGAGTGACATAACGAGTTACAGCGGGTATCGCGTCACGCCCCCGACAAGCCCGCGACACACCGAGAGTTGTGAGAACGTAGCCTGCAGCCTGCAGCATGGGTGTAATGGGTACATTGCACACTTTCCCCATCAGGACCTACATTAATAACTTTCCGTAGTAGGTCAGGAGTTTGATGACAATTCTTGTAGTTACAAAAACGAGTAAGTATATTATAAGTCTCTTATTCTATTGACACTCTCCTTACTACGCTAGACTAGCTTAAGGTCAGCGTCACCACTCACGTGCGGCCTACTATACATACAACGAAGACTTAAGAGCGCTTATCCTAAAAGTTGGCAACGTCGCAAATAGCTGTCAAATATTTACTGTTTTGATTAATTTGGCAATATTATTGCATGGAAATAAGAAATGTGGCTAATTAGCGAACTAGAATATTAATAATGAATTGCAATTAGAACACTGAATTTCATGTTGTAACCGTTTTAGGTGTAAAAAAGGCATTTTGAAAGTTTCCAAATACTTTTTTTAACATCTAAAACTAAATGTTCGGTGTTACGATATTAATTATTGCATTTCATAATCAATATTTTTGTCCTGCCAATTAAACCAAATCGAAAATTGGAAATCCCGGAAAAAATGTTGAATTCCAAGTTTCATCGTTGTACCTATTTGAATAATAATATTAACATAGTTGTTTTGGTTTGTTTCAGATTATAGATGATCGGTGTTAGTGATGTGAGCCAGTGATCAGTGACGGTGTAGCTATGAGTGGCGTGCGGTACTAGTGCGGCGCGCGGCGCAACTGTGGCGCGAGAGTGGCGCGGCAGCGGCGCGACATGGCGGACGATAACACCATTATTGAGGGAACTGTCAAGTTCCGCGATGGAAAGAAGGTGAGCATCGTATGTCAGTATGTCATTCAACAGTTTACCAAAAGCACGCAGTAGGAGGCGCGCGAACTTTCACGTCGTGTTCGCGACCGGTGTCACGCTGGCAACACCGACATCATGTGGAACACGTGCGCCTGCCAGCCATCAGCTAGGGTGTTCAATCTGGTGATATGTTTCGTCACTTGAAATGCTGTAAGAAGACATTGAAAGATAAATGCGTTTCTTCTTTTTCAACAAGCACAGCTGTAAATCCACTTTGACAGACAGTTTTATGGAAATAATATTATTTATACCATTCCCCCTCTAAAAAGCTTATTTTATTCACTGAAAACAGTGAATAAAACGCACTTTTAATCACTATTTTGGTGTTTGAATTTAGAACACACGCATATTATTCGACCTCCATCTCAACGCTATACAACCTCCTTGCGAAAAAATACTCGATACAAACTTCTTGTGCAAAGAATACTCGACAAACAAACTCCTTGTGCAAATAACTTATCGAGATTTGATTGGTCGACATTTTTCACAAAGAGTTTAGCATTAGAATAAAAACTGCTTTGTGTTCTTTGCTGTCATTAGTAAATTGGCGCTATTTCTAATACTGTCAGTTATACGAACACAAATTGTTACAATTTTAATGTGCATTTTAATTAATTTAACCTTTCTTTTTTCTTCATTAAATATCTATTTTCGCTTGAATGAAAAATGTTTATCTTTGTTTTTGTCGTAGTCATGGTATAAAGTATAGTATGCAACTCTTGAATAAAACAGATTTCGAGGATCATGAATCACTCGTGGCGCTCAGGATTCTAACACTTAAATCACTCGCTGCGCTCGTGATTCACTTGAATCACTCCCTACGGTCGTGATTCAGTCGTTAGAATCCTTCACTTGCTCGTGATTTAACTATGGCCTTCGCTTTAAATCCGTCCTTTATTCACTAATTGCATAACATACTATTGTGTTAATACGATTGTAGGCACAAACTCACGCAAAAAGGTGATAAAACTCAAAATAAAAAATTTACCTGTTTAAGGTCAATTTTGAATGTAGATTATGTTTTAAGTTAAGATTTGCTGCATGTTGTGATCGGTGTAGTAACGCTCTGTGTTGTCCGCAGTGGAAGTCGCGCTGGTGCGTCATGCGCAAGCTGTCGCCGGTCGCAGGTGAGCATTCAGCCTAATGTTTCAGTAGAGGTAGTCTCGGGCTAGCACAGTATCAGAAAAATAGTTACATAATGTCAGAAAAAAAAACCAATCTGAACATCAGAAAGTAAGCCTCATTTCCGTATTGAACAATTTATAAATAATTAAGTCCTAAGGCACATTTGTTCTTAGTGTTATTAGTGCGGTACAAACCACAGACTGCACTAGTGAACTCGCGCTGAACCACACATTTCTGGTAACTGTAGGTACCTCAAACCGATCGATCGCTCAGTGAGAAAGGGAGTAGCCCTCTACTTCATCGCTGAACTTTGGATTTGGTACTGAGCTAATAATAAAAAGCGACAATATTTCATTTTACTGGTTTGCAAGTGATTCCGTTAACACGAATATTGTAGGAAGATAATAGTCGATTGGTACGTGGCTAAAATAGTCAAATTGAATTAAGTCACCACCATCGCCATCGCCAGCAGATTGCGATCGCCAAACGTGTACAGTTACTTAAGTAATAATTATGTTTGGGGTACTTGTTCCAAATACTTTTTGCTCGGATTGCAAATTAGCGTCCTCCCATTGCAACGGACAGTGTGCATGTTGACTCCTCCTGACCATATGAGGTCAAGACCGTTGTGAGCAAGGATTGTTGCTGCACCACCACGTCCACGACCATCAAACGAGTCACAGAGACACGCTTCCGCTTCTTTTTTACCCGACTGCGGCGAAGCCAAAAAAAGACGGTTATGTGTTTTACCTGTATGTGTGATTTTGTATAATTAATGTCTCTATGTTCCCTCGTAACTACTAAACGGCTGAACGGATTTTGAAGTTTGATGAATGAAAAAATATGTAGATAGATTCGTCTTTATTGCGCAAGTGTCACTGGGTATATTAAAATGATAAAAAATCAAAATGGCCAAAATGTATGTTTCTAAAAAAAAAATACTCCCAAACTTATGGAGTGGGGTATCAAAATGGAGGTTTTAAAAGGTCAGGAGCCAAAATGAAAAAAAATCAACAAAAAAAAAGAGCCAGCCTTACAGCTGTCGCGTGTGGTGTGTATATCTGACGTCTCACCTTGGTAATAATAACAAGCAACATTAACATTTTATCCTGAAAAAATGATTCAGGTATTATTTGAAATGATTTTTCGTAACGAAGAATAATATTTATTAATGAAAATGCAAATTTTTGGAGAGAGTTATTTTTGTGCAATTTGGGGGAGAGAGGATACAATACTTATGATAACTAAAATATGAGATATATACTTGTGATTTCAAAGTATTTAAAAACCGTTGAGAAAATGAGTGAAAATAACAAAACTTGTTTTTGGTGTAAACATGTCGTTTTATTATAAACCGAATTCTATAGTATTATAAAATAAAATAAATAAATTGTGTTTTTTTCAGGCAAAATACCCATATACAAAAAATATAATAAAAAAGTAGTAAAAACATTAAACAATATCATTAAATAATGGGTTCCCTCTATCTGGCAGAATTTTGATGCTCCGAAATTTATTTGGCATAACACACTTGTCATAATCTTCTTTAAACGAATATATCATTTAATAAATATATATCGTTGCACCTGCTCTATATATGGCATAAAATTTATTTAATATAATTATTGTTTGGCCGAATGTTTATATGTCCGAATTTACAAAGGCATACTTTTAAGATGGCAGAATTTTATTTGGCATAATTACTTTTGGCAAAGCTTAATTTCGCATAATTTCGTTTCACATAACGTTTATTTAGAGCGACGATTATTTGGAATAATTTCACTTGGCATATTAAGAAGATGGCAGAATTTCATTTGGAATAATTTTATTAGGCATAATTATTGTCATTTCTATAAAATGTAATCATATTCTTAACCTTAAATTAAAATTAAAATATTGTCTTAAAAAGTCAATATGTTGTACTACAAAAGTTAGTGAAGTGACAGAACCGAATCGCTGCAAAACCGACTGCACGTAGTCTTGTCTGCTAAGGCAGACAAGACTACGCGGGCTTAAATTACACTCTAGGGGTAAGCCCCTAGAGTGTAATTTAAGCCCGCGTAGGCGCGGAGGGGCGAGGCGGCCCGCGAGCTGAGGAGCAGGTGGTATTAACGCTCGCCGCCGCGGCTGAGGCTGGCCGGTAAAGCCGGCCAGCAAGCTGAAGCTGCTGTGGTGAGCGTTACAACCATCTGCGACGAGAAGCTTGCGTGGGACCGCCGGAGCCCCGCAGCCCCGGAGCCGTGACAGAAACCATGCCTGCTGCATGCTTGCTTGCATGCTGCATGTTTGCTTGCATGCTGCGTGCTTGCTTGCATGCTGCATGCATGGTGTGTGCTTTTTTGCATGTTTGCATTCTACATGCTTGATGCATACATGCATGGTGTGTGCTTAACACACCATGCATGTACAAAATTATTCTAACTATGAATTTTCCGTAATGTGATAGATGAGTCTTTCAATTATTATTGATATGAAAAGTATGCCAAAAGATGATTCTAACTGTAAACTTTCTGAGATATGATAGTTCTACCTTTTAATGATTATCGATATGAAATGTATGTATGCCAAAAGACGATTCTGACAGTGTACTTTCTGCAATATGATGGTTCTACTTTTTAATTATTATGGATATGAAATTTATGCCAAAAGACGATTCTGACAGTGAACTTTCTGCAATATGATGGTTCTACTTTTTAATTATTATGGATATGAAATTTATGCCTAAAGATGATTCTGACTTACAAAATTATGCGTTTTTAATGTATTATAAATGAGTGTATGCCAAACGATTTTCTGCGAAATGAAGTTTATGCTATGCGCTGTTATGCAAAAAATTATTATGAAATAAAAAGTTCTGCTATAAAGGGTAGACCCTTAAATAATATCATTAAATAATAAAAATATCATTAAAAATTATCGAATATAAGAACCAATAGGAAATATTATACAGATAACGAAACAGTTACAGTTATCAGTTTTATATGGGTTTCATAGTGAAATAGCGAGAAATCGGTGTTTAAACGCAAGTGGTCCGAAAATGGGCGGTGCCTCGTCAAGGTCATTTTTGATTGCCAACTCTAGCACCGCGCGCGCTCATTGGTCAAATCAAATAGCGCGCGCTTCCCCTGCTTCCTGTAATATACTTCCGTCCCTTTTCAGGAAATGTTTGTTGTCCCTAAATAAATAAATAAATAAATAAATCACTCTCACAGATTTCCCACTCCACAGATTGCAGGAAAGCGAGAGGAAAGATGTTACACATCAAAAACACGACTGCAAGAACACATGACTGCAAGAGAAAAACGGCATTATAATATATAGAATGTTGGTATCGCAGGCAAAAAAAAGTTAGATATGGTCTAACTTATTTTCAGGCCATTGGTTTTTCCCGTCTGCAATACCAAAATTCTATAGGGTTTTTTTTTCTGTTTCCAGTTATGTGTTTTTGCAGTCGGGTTTTTTAGATTATGTAATTATTATGTTTTTTTCTTAATATTGTCATAGGACACTAACGTTGTAACTTTTAGGGAGGGTGCGGTAGTTGGTTAGTCTTATATCGTTGGGAACTAATAGTCCGTTAGCGAAATGGCTAACAATACATGCTAACGCCAGTGATGTTGACATAGCGCGGGTGTTATGGGCACATGAGTAAAGAAACGGAACAGAGACAAAGCTTCATACAACCGCGCAATGATAGGTACACTACTACAAGCTCGAGGCGCGTGTGAGCGCTCTTTAGAAGCTTAATCTCTGATCCGTTTCTTTACTCTGCGTTATGTTCTTTACTCTATGTCAATACATCACCGCTACCGCGACGTGATGTATTTGCAAAATCCTCAGTACATTTACACGAACTAGAGGAATGAATAGAAGGACTATAAATTATAATAAGTACTCAGTAAGTAATATGCTATGTTGGACGAAACAACATATGCCACCATCATAAATTAAAATGAAAGAAACAACAGCAACTAAAAAGTTGAACACAAGCTCACTTTTGAAGCAGCGCGATGCAGTTCGTGGCAGTTGTTACTATTTTTTTTAAATCCTGTCACACAAGGTCAGGACCTTGTTTTATACTTATCAAAATAAAGGGCTTGAGGCGACTATCCCAAAATAAAGTACTTAGGGATGCTGTCAATGCCCCAAGGTAGATTAGAAATGACGACCTCCACCGTGACCTTAAAATGGAACTCGTCACCACCACCGTCCAAAAATTTGCCGAAGCCCACAAGTGAGCGGCGAACAATTATCAGACCCTAAGAAAGTACGGAATTGTGTAAAAGTGCAGATTGACCCTATTCTTGGTTATAACGAAGTCGTATCTATCACGTATGTAAAATAATAAGTCCGAGATAAATTGCTTATTAGGCTAGATTGTAATAAATTAGGCTTAACAGACTGTAGATCTGTCGACCATTTTCTATCTTGCTAAGTACCTGGTACTTGTTGATAGGCCTACACTGTCCTCTCATACCTATTAACTCTGTAATTTGAAAACATTGTAAATACCATTTACTTTTAAAAGAGTAACCATGGAGTTTCTTGCCGGTTCTTCTCCATAGGAAACGACCAATTGGAACCGTGCACCTAGCTTCTGACGTTTCATAAGTGCCCTTGTAGGTTTATGTGAAATAAAATATTTAGAATTTAGAATTTTTGAATTATTAAGAACTGTTCTTCTTATACAAAAAAAGACTGCTTATTGACGTCTAAAATCCGCCATTTTGATTTTATAAAAACAAAACTTAGCCTTTAACACGTCACGTATTAAATCCCTTTAGCAGTGCAAATTCAAAATATTTTATTTCACATAAACCTACAAGGGCACTTATGAAACGTCAGAAGGTAGGTGCACGGTTCCAATTGGTCGTTTCCTATGGAGAAGAGCCGGCAAGAAACTCCACGGTTACTCTTTAGTTAAATACAGTGATACATAGATGCGCATGAAAATCTTAACACTGTCTTTGCTGTCGGCCAGTCGGGTATGTACTTACATAATTATAACTTGAATGCATTTGGTATGCATTATAAGACAGAAAAAACAAAGAGTTCCATACTACCGTACAATATTTAGCAAAAACGCCGAAAGAAACACGTTTCTTGTATCCCTTCTTGGACCCTTTAATTTTTAACTTTATTTTATTTGTATTATAAATTATTGTTATAGCGGAAATAGAAATAGGTACCCAATATGTGAAAATTTCAACTGTCTACCTATTACGGTTAATTAGATACAGCCCGTTGACAGACGGTTCCGTTTGGCACCCTTCGGGTACGGAACCCTAAAAACGGACACGAAAAAACTTACCGCGGTCATATTGGATGATTTTATTATACCAGAAAAAAAGAAAATTTGGATAAAATAACTACACATATTTTTACGTATTCCCAACTGCAAGTGTATGAAACTATGAACGACATAACAGTGCGTCAGTCGTGTCGCGTGTGCCGGGTCTCACATGTAGCGGGAATTTCTAATTAAGGTCGATTGTTGCGAGTCGCGACTAATGACGATAATCTTGTTTCGTTGATAAAGCTGTGTGTTAATTGCGTCGTATTTTTTGTGACGACATGTGAGCGCGACTATTTTTGTGACGACATGCGAGCGACTCTCTCGCGTCTCTGCGTGTGAGGGATGGCGCTCGCTAATGGCGCCTCGTTAGCGTTGATTTGTCGCCACTAGTTACTTTGTTTGCTCCAATAAGTGCATGGATTTAAACGAAGGCGCGACACCTGCTTCACGGAAACGGTTTAGCCTTGTATTGTATACATCTTTGCAGACAAAGGCACATTACTATACTATGTTGATACTGATCATAAATTCTGTGACTCACGTCATATCACGGGACTGTAGGTACACACAGGTACGGGCTGTCATATTCAGTGGTTATGTGGTTCGAACCACAAGAAAGGCTAGAGATGAATGGAAGATGAAGACATGCTGCGACGACCCCAAATAAATTGGGATGAGGGCAGGAGGATGTTGATAATGGTGGTGGTCTGAACGACACTCGGCTGCAGTGTCACCGCAGTGCAGCAGCGGCTCGCTGACCAAGAGCTCGCAAGACTGTCTTTCTCTCTGTTTTGTCTCAACTTTAATCTCACATTTGTGTTGGGGTCAGTTTCTCTCGTCTTCTCTCTCTATTTTGCCCTATTTTCAATGATTGAGTAACTATCATTAAATCATACATATAGGAGTTTATTTCGTTAGTTTTCGTCACATAATGCTTTTGTATAATTCATGTATACAAAATATTGTAGGTAAAGAGCTTCTTGCCCATTCTTCTCCATACGAAACTACCTTTTTATTATACTGGATGTAAAAAGACCCATTAGCAATAAGCTAACACGTTAGAAATGAATAAGTACAGTTGTGCCTCGTAATATATTGTTAATTTTAATGTAAATTCAGTGGGAGGGGGTTTTTTCGAATTACCGACTTTAGAAAAATTTAGAAAAAATAAATAAAAACATAAAACTATTTTTTTTAAATCTTTCTAACATAAATATACTTACACTATTTTACATAAATCAATTAAAAAAACCATACCTCATGGTACATTTTTTTCAAATCACCAGCAATAATTTTAAAAAAGAACAATGACGTCAGCCGGGCAACCCGACACCGTGAACAAAGAATCGTTTATAAATACCTGCTTTTATCCGAGGTGACTCAAACAAAGTAGCATTATTGTAGCTTATCTATTGTTTAGGCCAGATGTTATCGCAGACAGAGTTTTAACTGTTAAAATTGATTATAAGTATTTTATCATTTTTCACAACACGGCACTTGAAAAAACCACAACACAAACTTTGGATCACACGAGATTTCTCGTTGCACTTTATTCAAATATAAGTGTACATTCTACTGTAGAATGCTATTTACTAATGGAAAAACACAACACAAAGGCTTGTTGCGTAATAAATCAACTAAATCTAAATGTAAACATTCGCGTCCGCCATTTTTAGCAACGGAGTCAGCACTGGCCGCAAAGAATTAAACATTTCGGCTCGAACTATTGTCAGATGTTTGAAATGTGAGATTTTATGGCATCCTTGTTTAATCTCTATACTTTTGTGCAACTTTGAGCATGATTTGTATTGATAATCTGTAACAAGAGTCGTCAAAACCTATGTCAGTCGCAATCGATCTGTTTTTGATAGCCGTGACAGATGGGGGTCCACTTGACAGCTATCAAAAACAGATTGCGTGACTGATAAGGGGCAATAAACAGCTGCCATACAAAACTTTAGAGATATCGTCATTTTAATCTCAAGTGGTCCCGGGTCACGGGACCACCCAGAAGTGGCTTGCCACATGAGCGTAGTACGCCCAAAAACGCGTGCCAGCATACAGGTTAACGAAGCCACCATCTACGCATTCTGCACATCAAAATTGTTTCTCCTTTATGTGAATGATATTGTTGACGTGACTAGTCATAAATGCTTTCTATTTGCTGATGACATTTGGATAATTGTTTCTACCGATAAAAAATGTAAATCAATAATTGATCATGAAACAGATATTAATAATACAATAGAAAATCTTATAAATTGGCTTAATAATAACAATTTATCTATTAACCTTAAGTGTATGTACAATTTAATAAATCTTATAATAATAAATTTAATTTTACAATGAATATATCAAAACTTCAACAAGTAGCACAAACTAAGTTTTTGGGAACGATATAGACGAACATCTAGACTAGAAAGCACAAATCGATAGTGTATGTAATAAAATCAATAAATTCGTATACGCTCTCAGACGGATTAAAAATGTTACAAACATTAAAACAGCTGTAATGTCCTATCGTGCATATGTGGAGTCTTCGCTGCGATATGGACTAATTGTATGGGGAAATAGTACCGACCATAAAAGAGCATTTATCGCTCAAAAGAAATGTGTTCGAGCTATTCAAGGCATCCCACCAGACGTATCTTGTCGACCAATATTTAAAAAACTCGGTCTGCTACCACTACCCTCACTATATTTATATGAAGCATGTATGTTTGTACGGAAACACAAGAATCTATTTAGAACAGCAGCAGATGTAAGCTCTAGGAATCGGCGTGACAAATTTAGACTTGTTTTAGATCAAATCCCTCGATTAGCAAAATATAGTAAAAGCTGTTTAGCTATGGCTGTACATATATATATAATAAATTACCCTGTAAATTTAAATTACTAAATAGCAGACTGTTTAAAATCTATTTGTTTAAATGGCTAAATGATAATAATTTTTATAGCATTAAGGAATACTTTGAGCATAAGTTGTGTTAATAATTTTGCATGCTTTAGTCTTAAGCAAAACATGTATGATCTCATCATTAACTCATGTAACACCCTTGTATACCATGTTTTATGCAAATAAATAAATAAATAAATAAAACTAAGTTACTTTGTGCAAAAAATAATTGCTGGGATACGACTTTTTTAAATGTTATTGCATATTTAAATGTAAATGTCATCTTAAGCATCTGGCATCGTAAATATTAATTTAATAAGTAAGTAAATATTTAAAACAAAAAAATAAATGTATGTATAAATTGTATTTGTAACCCTAGCGATTATTTTCACTATATTGTATCCTATCATTAATCTGTGAACAGCGTTGTGGGCTGCAATACTGTATTTATGTTTTGTGTATTTCTTGTTTCGATGTTTTATATTGTAGCTGTTTGTTGTTCCTCTTGAATAAAAATAAAATAAAAATATTGTTTCGACGGGACATATACTCGTACAATTCGCACGTCTAAGATGCCGACAGAAGGATCCAGTTAGTTGCATTTGGGAAACTTCGTTGGATCCAGTTAGGTTTGGCAGCGTTTTGAAAGTCTTCTTGTCGCCTATCCCGCAGTGTTTGAAAACGAACGTGTTCAGTCACGATATACGGTGCCGAAACGTGGACACTGACAGTCGGGCTGGTCCACAAATTCTAGGTCGCTCAGCGCTATGGAGCGGACTATGGTCAGGGTCACTTTGAAGGATAAAATCACGAATTAAATTATCTGGAAAAAAAACCGGACCCACACAGCTTGCAGGGTAAGCAAACTGAAGTGAACAATGGGCTGGCCATGATTGTCGAAGGACCGATGGCCGGTGCAGCAGATGAGTCCTGGAGTAGAGACCGCGTATCTTACCGGCAAGCGTAGTGTGGGACGCCCCCCAGTAAGATGGGCCGACGACCTTAAGAAAGTGGCTGGGACTAGACTAGATGCGAAAGGCGGAGGACAGGGAGTTATAGCACAGCCTGGGAGAGGCCAATGTCTAGCAGTGGACTGCGATAGGCTGATTTAATTGCTGATGACTTTTATTTTTGGTGTGAAAATTCGCTGTTTACGGTAGTGCGGAATATAACGCACACAAATTAATATTGTGCTTAGGGTGCATGCAACGTACAGAAATCGTAAAACGTCAAAGAAACTTGGAATACTGACCTTCAAAAAAAATATCATAATAACGAGAAAAACGGTTGACTCTCTTCGTTATTTATCTGGTATTTTTTACACCCGTTATAAATTAACCTTACAAAAAAGTATGTAGTGACTTCGTCGGAAGATTGAAAAGGCATTAAGTCGCAAGTAGTAAGTACAGATCTAGGTAGCTAGAGTAGAGGCTCGACCAATCGAGCATTATTTGCTGAGCATCGTGTTTGTGGTGGTTGTCAACAGCCTGGCCTGGCATTCTTCTGACGTAAACTTGCATTGGAAATGTTTAATTAAGAAGGATGCGCTAAGGTACCCCGCGAAATTCCAATTTTCTTATGTTTTTTGCAATTTGCAGGTCAGTGTCAGGTTGTATCATCATCATTATCATCATTTCAGCCGAAAGATGCCCACTGCTGGACATAGGCCTCCCCGCCTATGTCCAGCAGTCCGCACCGCCACTTCGACCGATTCTGTGCCCTTCACATCCAGCGCCTCTCTAGCCACTTCTCCAAGAGGGGACTTATAGCCGCAATAGTGACGTGCCCAGCACTGGGTTGCGACAATCGCACTCTCCATGACGCCATGAGATCCCGCCGGGACTCACCTGTACCCGTGTCCGTATACCGGGAACCCCAAGAAACATTCTTGGCATTGAAGTCCCCGAGGACGAGCACGAGGAGGGAACAGAATCCGACAACGACGGCTCTTAACTCCGCAAGGGAGTTGTGGAACTCGGCAAGAGTTCGGCTCGGGGAGAAGTATACCCCTACCACGACAATCTCCCCGAACCATGCTGCAACGCAACCCCGTCCTCTCTTAACAGTCTCGAGGGACGAAGTACCGGCGGCGGCGGTCACTGAGCCGCTCAGGTCCTTCACCCAGTCGTCCCTGGGCGGGACAAAGTATGGCTCAGCGACCACGGCGATGTTACTCGACCCCAGCGCCATGCTCTGGAGCAAAAGATCCTGAGCTGCGGCGCGGTGGTTGATGTTCGGCGCGTCTGCGGCAGTGATAACGACGGCGGCTCAACACACCTAAACCTGAGAAAATTTGAATTTCTTTGGCTACCCTGACGCTTTCAACATAAGCCATTCCGATAATAATAAAAAAACGTTCTGTTTCAGCGTTTTAATTATTTAATTGGGAAGATAGACATTGGTGTATGAAAAATGAAAAACATAATTATTTCGATATTTTAGACTTTGACTATCTCATCGTCGTTCGTCAAACGTTGTCATGTCATGTGAAAATGTGAATCATGTCATATAAGTCGTTATTTATTTGCGTAATTATTATTGTTAGAAAGGATTCAGATACACACCTATTTTTTAATAATATACTTATTATATATTTATTAAAATGAGGTATTGTTTTAACTCTGAAATCAACGCGGGCAAAGTAGCAGGCAAAACATATTTCTGCAATTTGGGTTCGCAAATCATGACCAATGAGGCGCGTGTCGCGATCAATTAAAGCATTAAAGGACTACAGAACCTAAACGCAAGTCTTATAATGACCAAAATCCACTGGAGTAAACAAAATCAGAAAAATATAATTATGATAGTCTGCGTCCTGCAGACTATCATAATTATATTTTTCTGGTTTAAGCTAGGTGGATAGTGTTAAAAAAATAATACAACTACATAATTTAAAAAATACTTACTTCTTCTTTATTTTATCTATTAAAATCCATATCTTGATACATACAATAATTCAGTTTTTGTTGTTAGATTTGGCAACATTTATTAACGTTACAGTTTTTTTTTTATGAGTATCTGTTTTTTTAATTCATGATTGTCTACCCATTTAGAAATTCTAAATAACAATAATAAATATTTTTTATAATAATAATTTTAATTTTTATAATCATTTTTAGTAATTCTATTTTATTTGTCTATGGCATTAAGTCCGCCTCTGTACATTTCTGTGCTTGAAGAATCAAATAAATAAATAAATAGATTCTCTTATAGAGTAATAACATTTTTTTATCAATAATAATTCGCGTAGTAATTTCTTTGAGGTATTTATATCGCTCATCGTTCTGTAAAAAGTTGCAAGATTATTAAATATACGTGGGCCCATACAAAACATGCTTTGGTGCAAAATCTTTATTTTACTGGCTACGGTGCGCAGCATGTCTTTGTGTCTGGGCCTAGTGCAAAATTCAAATAAGTTTGGGTTTGATTTTATGAACATTACAGTTCCATATAAGTCTATGTCATGAAATGGAAGCTAACATTGGCCATATCGTTTAATGATATGTCAGTCGACGTTTGGCCATATCATTATTGTAGGGTATCCATGGTGTAAGGTGTAGTAAAAATAGACAAGTAACTACTACCAACTTGGAAGTAGCGCTCGCCGGCCGCTGCCGCGGTAGCGCTCGGCTCGGCAATTTTTCTTTTTAAAACTGGTTTTAAGTGCTATGTTGCATTACACGCCGCGGCAACGGCTGGCGAGCGCTACTTCCAAATTGATCGCTTTCCAAATATCATATTTGGAAACCCAATAAAAGTTAGAACTTTTTTTGCGTGGACTTTTTTTACTTTGTTTGATTTGTTGTATGCCACCGCCATGATGCACAACAAAAACAAAGCGACATCAACGCCTCTACCGGTGGATAATCTAACTATTTTACGATATGATTAAAAATTTTTGGCTACATCGTGAAGCAGTCGTGCGTTTAACTGTTCATATCGTTAAACGGTGAGTATTCAATGATTTGGCCAGGCCACATCATGATGTGACCAGTGGATGATGTTCATTTCATGAAATGATCAATTTTAAGATCTGGCCACGACATATACATACACTAGGGAGAGTTATAGTTTTAAATTTGCAAAATGTGGTCTGCATGAATCTGCTTGGTGTATATTCCACATCGAACTATTACAACGTTTTTGAGCTCTAAAAGCACGCTCTTTTCCTACAAAGTTGTCCCAGAAAATGATACCGTAGCGTATGATAGAAGCAACTTATAATAATTGCCTACCAACGTTGTGTCATCACGCTTCTCTTTCTTTTCTAAGCAGTCCGACATTGGCCGCGCTTTAGCTGTTGTCAGCCTCTTAAGTAATTGTAACAGGAGCGAGCAGTATTTGGTCACCGAGTGCGCACTACTCTGCGCACCATGTCGCGTCGTGTGTGGCGCGCGCGCAGCACTTCCCGGCGCCCGCTGTGCGCGCCTGTACCGCATCTTTACGACCCACAGTTTGTCACGCGACTAATGTACACTTCCGACGTCTTATTGCCCATAAATCGGTATGAAAACACTGTAACACTGATGAAATGGTGCGTCCACAAAGTAACTAAATGAATACAACTACTTTCTACAAGACAGAGCATAGTCGCCGAACCAATTCTGTTGTAATTTCGCAGACATATTTAGTTCTGATGACACAACCACATAATAAAAACCTGTAATTGATCTGATAATAGAGATGGAAGACAGTCACGAGAACTACTCAGCAGTTTACAGTAGCTACATCGTGTTTGGGCTTATTTCATCCACCTTGATGAGAACTTTAGACCTCGCTGGGTATGACTGTCATTGAGGGTCTGACGATGGAGATAGAAGGCAACAGTGGAGGGAATTCCTTACTTGAGGAAAACAATAAATACTAACTTAAAAGCCAAAAATATAAAACTTTTTTACAAAAAATAAAACCGACGAAAAAAAATCAGAAAGGCGAAAAATAACATTTTAGTAGATAGATAGATAAATCATTTATTTAGTGCACACAAAAAACAGCACAACATACAAAATGACGATTAAATTATTACTAATTAGCTATTAGGAAATAGCTGCAAGGTGCCAATATAAAAACAAATAAAAAAGGAAGAAAACAAAACATTGTGATGACACTATTGGCTATGACACACTTTAAAATTATGGAATGACAACGAACATAAAAAAGTGCGGTGTGCGTCTCAAGGTTGCACCAAATGGGAGTCCAGCTCAGCATGTGCCAGGCAAATACACCTGACGCTTATATTCTGCTGAATCCCTGCAGTGACATACGGACGTCGAGTAGATGACATAATATATATATACGAGTTATTGGTGTTGTGAAAAAAATGAAATGTGCGGAGTGAAATGTAAGTATACCCGCAATTTAAATATTGTATCCTACAGTAAAATTTTAGCATTTGGAAATTTTCCTGTTAGAAGATTATTGTGTATTTGATTACTTGATTATTTAAATAGATAAATGTATATTGTATAAATGATTAATCTAATTATGATAATAGTGGCATAGGTGTGAATAAAATAATCGAATTAAATGGATTAAAATGTGTTTGAAATAAATAATTATAGGTAAATAGGTAAGCATAATGTATTATAACCATTATCTAGTAATAGATCCACAAATAATTAAATCATTACTATTCCCTTTGTTTAGTGTAACTAAGCTCCTAAACTAATTAATTAATTAACAAATTTTTATTTAAGTAGCAACTTTTGAGGCGGCGCCAAACACACAGTCAACGAAGATCCATCAAACTACCATTTGTTTGTTCGGCGCAGACTCAAAAGAAGAATGGCAGCACTCCATGTAATCTGGGTGTCGCACTTAGACTTCGCGTACATTCGTAAAAATAGTCTCAAAAGATAGATCTCGGTCAAATTAAGATTAAAGGTAATCACAACATATTTTTTTAATATTGGGTTTCGCCAGAAAAGCGATGTTTAAAAATCAGGTGGCTCCGTATAAACAGACCCCATGACAGTAAACCAATGCGTTTATTATGCAGTAAATCAACGAGTAAACAGTCTTAGGACATTCAAAGATGGCGGAAAATCGTTATAATAATGGCTACTGAAGGGCAAAGTGGCACTAGTAGCTGACTTTGTAGTAAGCCCTCTACACATTGTACCTCTAGAAGAGCGTTATGTACTATTGTAATCCATGCACTTCTATGAAAAGCAAGCAGACAAACCAGCGCTAGGGCTCTGTCTTGCATAGGGTCGCAGCATTATGCTGAGCGATGGCCGTTTTGAGTGGATGTGACGCATATTTTCTCTAAACTTGTTTCTTTTTTTATTTTGTGTTCTTTTTTTGCGTCATGTTTTCCGCAAATAAACGTATTTTCTTTCTTTTCTTTCAGACATAAATACGTTATGATTGACAAAATGTCTTTTGTTATTACTACTAATGTGAACGTCATCGTAACTAAAATTATAAATGTGAAAGTGAGTTTGTTTGTTTATTACACTTTCACACTAAAATCCATTCAGCCGACGGATTTGGGTGGCACACAGATAAACCATGCTCTGGGCCATAAAGGCTACTTTAACTAGTATAATATAAAGGCAAATCAATAAAAATAACGCTTTTGTATGAAAAAAACAAAAATACGACCTAGGGATACGTCCAAAAAATACTTTCCCCGATGGTTTGTTGCCCTGCTACTGCAAACCAACACGCTTTCGCTTTGCGTTGTACATTGTACACCGTACACGGCCGGACAGGCACCGACGCATAAAGCTTCCCACGACACGTGTCCCTAGATAATATTATTACCTATTTCTGGCAACATCGAAAACGATGAAAAAGGTCGTGAGGCAAGATAGAAACCTTGCCTTGATTTTCGTAAGAAGCTGGCAGTATCATCACAACGTTGATGTTTTCCATTGTTTGTCTTATTTGCTCTAGTACATTCGTGTATTTATGTATATTTATTTGTGCTTATATTTATATATAATTAGGCATATATATAATATTTAAAGTTTGTAATAGGTATATGTGCATCTTTATTTACTTTAAAAAAATATTCCTCAATTTCTCGTAATTACACCTACCGCTGTTTGTCTCTGCATCACCCAAAGGTTGACTGGTAGAAAATGCCTATGGCATTTAGTCCGCCTCTGTACATTTCTGTGCTTGAAGTATTAAATAATAATACTCTCGCCAGAGACATTGGTCAACATCGCCCGACGTTTCAAGCGACTGGGGCTGCGGGACATTTGTCCAGTGAATACGTGGTTTTATCACTGACAATACTAGTCAGCGAGCTTAATATGTCAACTGTCAATCGAGATGTAATGTACAAATATTTTCAATATTAGGTACCTACTAGGTATTTTAAAATGTTTTGCTTATACCTAATATTTTATTATGTCAATGCAAGGTTCAAAGGTGAATTTACAAACTAATCCACAACTATTTACAACGACACATCAAGACAAAACAGAGTAGTGACATTAAAATACGACAGTGACATTTTTGAAGTTGACATCAATAGATTTTAATGTTGCCATGGAAGCAAAATTCTCTAAAATACGTATACATAGTGGATTCATTTAACTGTCATTAACAATAAGCTAATAAATATTTATTAATGATACATGTTGCAAATACAAGGCACTGGCTCTAAAGCTTAGAACTCTTGTGTTTCAAAGGACAGGAATCTGCTTCTCCAAAATGTCTTAGATTTGATGGAACAGAACTGAGTTATCAATAATATTTAAGGTCTTGTTCTGTAAAACTCCTCTAAAAAAAGAGATAGTAAAAGTCTCTTATTAGTTTAAACGATGAAACCACTACCACCCAAATCCTGCTAATTAGCATACATAATTCTAAAAATAGAAATACCATATTCTGGTGAGTATAGTAACTCCATAGCTACCGTCCCAGGTTTTGCGCATAGATATTGCAATTAATTGCGTTTTGATAGTCAGATTTAATCAAATTTTTTTTTATTCTTTTTTTTCTTTCTGCAACTTAATAAAAAAAGCTGATGCATAAAAAGAAAAGCCCTGTAACTGTTTCATATAATGTAAATACTTTCATTCATGAACGCTTCTGAAACGAAGTGACACCAAAACTGCCTTTCTTCTTTGTTACTTAAATTAGTTTAGGAGCTTAGGTACACTAAAAAGTTATTTTTCGCTTTTCATTTTTTTTATCGTCTGTTTTTTTTGTAAAAATGTATTTATATAATCCAAATACAGCTATCCTATAATATTTTGGTTCAAAATGCGAAAAGCATAATTAGCTATAGGTATATATAAATAATTAAGAGGAGCTCGTGACTAAGTAATAACAGCCGCACGGGTCGATCCAACAGGTTAAGCTACGCTTGCCAGGGTTGGTCCGTGGATGTGTGACCATCTTTATTTACTTTCATACCGAGACTTCTCCGTGCCTCGGAAAGCACGTTAAGCCGTTGGTCCCGGCTGTCATTCGTGGAATTTCGACAGTTGTTACGAATCGTCAGAAACCCGAAAGTCTGACAACCAGTCTTACCAAGGGTATAGTCCCAGTTACTGGGTTGTGGAGGTCAGACAGGCAGTCGCTCCATGTAAAATACAGATATTCAGCTGCATCCGGTTAGACTGGAAGCTGACCCCAACATAGTTGGGAAAAGGTTAGGCAGATTGACATACGAGTAATATATGAATAAATAAATTTGACGGCACGGTTGGCGCAGTGGTTAAGCGATTGACTGCTGCGCTGCGTGTCGCGGGTTCGATTCCCGCACGGAACAAATATTTGTATGACCTACAATTAGTTGTTTCGGGTCTGGCTGTTTGTGTATGTGAGTTTAAATGTTTGTAAACGCACCCACGACACAGGAGAAATCCTAGTGTGGGGGCAACGTTTAAAAAAAAAAAAAAAAAATCTTAAAACGAAATAAATATTATGTGCGAAACAAATGTTTTAAATTTTACTTATTAAAAAAAAAAACGCAGTCATGGAGACTGCCGACAGAACTGAAAACTTAAAACTATGGAATAACTGTTTGTTTTTATTAATAAATTAATGAGAATATAGAATGACAAAATTAAAAACAAAAAAAATTGTTTATTGAAATTATTAACATTAGTCTGGTTTTCACATTTATTGGCAATCCGAACAATAATTAAGTATTTGCATACAATCATAAATGATTTTATTTCTGTAAGTAGGTTTGTACAAACACGTTTACACGTCAATCATATTTTTTTTAAACCAGCTGAAGTCGGCGTTTCCTATCTGACTAGGTACTCTAAGAAGAAAGGCCGAAACAAACTCAGAGGTCAGTTTGGAGATAAACACGAAAAACATATTTCTTGATATCTAATCAAGAAATCTCTGATTAATAACTTTTAAAGTGTAACCTAAAAATATCGAGCTTTCTATTGGCATAATTTTTTTCTTTACTTTATTTTATTTGGATAAAATGCTCAGTACTGCATTTTCATCAACTTTCTGGGCTTGCGGGCATTACAGTATTAGTAAGACTAAATGCAGTACTTGTGTTTACTACTGCAAAATCACCTAGCACGTGCTCAATACTGCGTTTGTAGTTAGCAATCATTTTCTATTTTCATATCTGGTACTAGTTAAAATGTAGGTAAACTTAACTTCTGTCAAATATTTAAGCGACTAAGAGACGAAATAAAACAGAATTTAGGTAGGAACTTATTCTCCTATTCTTATTAGAAAAACCGTTATTATTTTTTTACTTAGATTATTGTCCCAATCAAATTTTTGTTTTTTAATTCGTACCTATTTGTAATCAGTCTATAAAACTCATTTCAGATTTTTTTTATTATAGTCTTTAAATATACCTTTACTCATCAAGTTATCATTATTTTGAAATATACAATAACTTATGTAATGGCACTTAATCAAATCTACTCAAAATATATGTATCGAAAGATAAATGAAATTAAAAGTATGTAGCCAACTTCCAAAATCTATTGGTCTACAATTCTTAATTATAGTATCGAAACTAAATTCTACTCGTATATTAGACTTATTATAACAATCAAGATGGACTCATTTTTAAATATTAATGTAATCAGTCTCGTAAAGTTTGCTTCAGGAACATTATTTAATATTACTTAAAATACTTAAAAAAAAAATAACTGACCATAAAATGTAACAAATTCATGTCATTGTTTATATAATATTAATTAATGTCAATATATATAATAACTCGGAAATAATCTTGGTCAGATCATTTGAGGACCATGTAGATTTTGTGTCTGAAATGGTCTTTTGAAAATAGAACCATACAGATTTGAGTGGACCTGTCCAGTCAGTGCACGTATTTGTCAGTAATCGTGTAGCTGATCGCGGAACAGGAGCTCAACGACTCGACTAACAATACCAAAGAAAGGACATTTGGGTATGCCGCATAAAGTACTCAAACTGCCAGATTATCATTTAAAGTAACTGAGAAAGAGAGAGAGAGAAGAAAAATATACATATATAACCCACATAGTCCTCACATTCACAATAATTAAATAATAATATTATACTTCACAAAGTAAATAATCCATTGTGTAGGTATACATAATAAAAAAAAAACAAAATTCATCATGTAAAAAATAAAAAATCAATTAAAGCAGCTCAATCTCAATCCCAAGTCTTTTTGCGCTCAATGTAATTTTCACCGGTATAAAACGCTTTCTGGCACAACTTACGTTTAATTAATGATTTGAATTTATGAAGGCTTAGATGTTGTACGTGGCTTGGAACTATTTTATAGGCGTATATTGACATCTGAACGAGCCACCTATTTTCTGGAGCCTTGTTGTAGGTACAACAAATTTGTGTTTGTTCTTAGTATTTATGTTATAGATATCACTGTATTTTTGTAACAATTTTATATTTTAATAGCCTAAAAAAGATTTTTAAAAATGTACTGAGAAGGCACAGTCATTGAAATCCCCTAGTAACAGCACGGAGTGAGGTTGGAGTCAGCCTACGACGACACCCAACTCGACAAGGAAGTTCTCAAAGTCGGCGAGGCTCTTGTTGGGCGAGAAATACGCCCCAACCGTGCCAATACCGTCCGCGAGGGCGACTACCCAGCCGTGACCTCGTGACGGATTGATGAGAGCCTTGCCAATGATGGCCACCGAGCCATCAGGTCTCCCACCCAGTTATCCCTGGGGGACCAAGTACGGCTCGGCGACCACAGCCACGTCAATCGACCACTCTGCCATGCTCTGGATCAAGAGATACTGAGCTCTGGCAGCGTGGTTGATGTTGCCCCGGAGGAAATGGTAAAGCGCCATTATGCGCAGCCCATTCCCTCCGTCGCACCATCCGTAGGCCGGGAGTCGGCCGTAGAGCACCCAGGCTGTTTGGGGGTAAAGAGCCCCGGCAGTCGTGGCACCCCTTCTCTTTTTCTGGGCGGGTGCGTCACAGGCTCTTCCACCTGCCCTGTGCCCAGCGGGCCTCCCTGCAGCTGTACAGAGGCTGCAGTTTGGCGCTGCGAAGCACTGGGCGAACTTGTGGCCGGGCTGACCGCAGCGAAAACATTGCTCGCGCGCAGAAGGAGCTTTGACAATACGTCCAATGTCATCGTTTCAAACCAAACCGAAACGTTCAACTGATGGCAGACTTGCCAAAGGAGCGTGTAACTCCATCAAGACCGTTCACAAACACGGGCGTCGAATATACCTGACATGTTGATTTGAAAATCAACAAAGTAAGAGAAGTTAAAACTTGCAAGGCTTACGCAATTACCTGGCTTAGCAATTTTCATATGCATGGTGACCAAAGCTGTACATTTGAAATTGGTGTCGGACCTGACTACGCAGGGGTACACCCCGACACGTATTCTCCAACAATAGAACGAATTATGTGGGCGCAGCAAAACTACTTCAACAGGAATTTGAACAACTTTTAAAACTTCTGAATTCTTCGATGACATGAACCACTTCAAATTGAGTGGCATTTCAATGCACCACTTTGGCTAACAGCTGGAGACCTGTGGGAGGCTGCCGTCAAAGCCATGAAATATCACCTACATCGAGTACTAGGGGAGCAGAAGCTTACTTTCGAACAATTCACTACTACTTCACTTACTAAATTAAATTGAAGCCTGTCTTAACTCTCGTCCGCTGTGCCCATTAACAGAGGATGTTGAAGACCCAGAATATCTAAATTAAAATGAAATGAAATTTATTTGCAAGAATTGTAGTACGTTACAGTTGGTCGAGTTACTTAAAAGTTTCTAAAACAATTCGCTAAAACTAGCATGCAAACATTACATTAAATAAATCCAACTCCCGACAAAAATATCTAAATCCCGTTCGCTTCCTCATTGGCGGCCCCCTACTGTCACTACCACAAGAAGAGCAAGAATTTGCTGAGCATGATCTAAGAAACAGTTTGTTCAACAACCCTCCATGGGTTGTTGAACAAATTAGCGTGCACATCTGGAAGCGCTGGTCGAACGAATATCTACATCAACTACACATCCGAAGCAAATGGCAGCATCCAAAATTAAACCTGGAACAAGGAAGCCTAGTATTAGTAAAAGATGAACACTTACGGTGGTAAGTGTCCGCTGGGCCGCTGGGTTATAGGAAGAGTCCAGGAACTACATCCAGGCGCCGATGGTCAAGTACGGGTTGTTACCTTGAAAACTAGGAAAGGGTCACTTAAACGACCAATAACGAAGCTTTCACCATTACTGCTGAAACTCGAAGAATCAAGAATAAACGAAGAGGAAGGGAAAAGGACACCTACTCCGGTAACTAAAAAACGGGGAGGCACAACAAAAAACAAGAACAATTGGCAGTTACTTGTTCTCCTAACCATACTAGCAATGACGGGATTTGCACAATCAGCGCCAACGTCGAATAACTTGAAGGTTACACCTATACGGAGCAATCATCCGATTTACTTCGATGAAGCTGGGAAAATACAACTAATACATGACGAATGGACACTATTGGTTTACTACAACTTAACGTCATACTGGCAAGCAGCTGATCGGATCAATGTTTATGTGAATCAGATAGATAAACTATGCAAAAGAATATCACATGAGTACATGCCTTGCGAAACAATTGTCGGCCACCTATGTCATGAACGGAGTCGGGATCCTCCCGTTTTCCCAAAATTTCACTTAGATCCAAACAAATTTTAGCAACCTTTTTTTATACTTATGCAATATTTGGAATGATTTTAGTACGCGCATTTTCATTTGGTCAAATTTTTACTCGGCAGAATATTACCGAGGATAATATGATTAAGGTATTTGGTCTTCAATAAAATGAATTATTACAGCAAAAAAACTAAAATATTAGGTATTGTTATACAATATATAAGTTGTGAACAGGCGTTACACGTTACTAATAATCAGTGTATAAACAATGCATAGTTACCCACTGCTTATGACAAAAACCACTGGCAACATTAAACGGTGCGTTCTAAAACTAGTACTGCGTAATATCATTGACATTTTTTAATTTGGGAAAACTTTCATAACTAAACAAAGTGACGTAATATTTGATTGAGTATCAACTTTTCAAACACCTTACTGAGAACTGGCAGAATTGACACAGGCCTATAATTGTTGGGTTCCTTACTATCACCGGATTTGAACAAAGGAACTACTTTACTGTGTTTCATGAGATCCGGAAAGACTCCTTGGTCTACACTGGTATTAAATATGGAAGCTAAATAAGGCGCAATGGTTTCGATGATAGATCTACAGACTTTAACAGACATTCCCCCTAGATCTTCTGTTGATTTAATTTTAAGATCTTTAATAGTTATTTGTTATACAAGAGTGCAAAGTTGCTTTTTAACCGCGTGTTCAATTTTGATGACCGAGCAAGCGAAGGATTCTAAAATTGAATCACGAGCGCAGCGAGTGATTCAAAATTAGAATCCTGAGCGTTAGCGAGGGAATCAAAAGAGCACGAGGTGAAAAATCTTTGCACTCGAGTGCAACACGTAACTTTTCATTCCACCTCAGCGAGGAAATGAATAAATGCAAAAAAAAAAACGTTTACAATCACAAGATAGGTACACTTTTATTTCAGTTTAGGTATTAATTACTACACATTATGACAGGTAAGTATTACAGAATAATCTTTAAATTATAACAAAATAATACTAAGGTATAATTAAGAAAATTTTAAAGTAACGTTGCTACAGTTATTTAAATTGAGTGTAATATTTTTGTTTGGTACTGTAATATTGGTGTTAGTCACTTGTGTACTGTTTTTCGGTAAACTATCTGTCATACTTAATAGTTGTACCGATTCATCGGATTCCCTTGGCGTGAATGTTGGAGAGAGAGGGAGATGGTTAGGTGTTTCATAACGGCTTATTTTTGATGTAGAAGGGCCAGTCCAAGGAT
This sequence comes from Xanthia icteritia, assembly GCA_949128155.2. Classification (NCBI taxonomy): domain Eukaryota; kingdom Metazoa; phylum Arthropoda; class Insecta; order Lepidoptera; family Noctuidae; genus Xanthia; species Xanthia icteritia. The sequence goes on along the minus strand of OX421950.2, from coordinate 20,903,420 downwards.
CCGATTGAGGCTCTTTCAGTGTAATGGCTCCTACGATGCCTTCACATATTTTAGACTTATTTTGGATGGAATCCTCTATGTATCCCTCTACAACTGCATTGGACTTCCAGCCTCCGTGGCGCTTAAGGGACAGGAGATCAGCTCCGGAATCAGCCAAAAGTGTGGCTGAAGTTCGTCGGAAACAATGACCCGTGTACAACAGGGGTTCTGGAAGTTCAAGAAATGTTGCTATTTCTCGTGGGATACTGCCAATTTTATTAGTACCCATAGGCTGTCTAACACACTTTCCATTGCGATACTGTAGAAAAAATCGATTGATTGGAGTGTTAGGCGGGCGTAAGGCTAGATATTTCTCAACAATCGTTAAGTATTCCTTGCGAATGACGAAGTTGCGGTCTCTTTTTGTCTTTGTATTAGGTAAATTAATTAATAGTAAGTCATCTGAATGTTTCTCAATGTTTTTGACATTAAGTTGTGTTAGTTCATTAGTTCGACATGCTCCGTTTATTCCAATAATAAGAACAACCTGTAACGTAAAGAGTATTGTAGTAGATAAATTAATAAAATTGATATGAACGCATAATTATGCCTATCAACATCTACTAAGTATACTATTTAATTGAGATTAATATACTTAAGTAGATACTGAATGTGCAACTGACTTACTTTTGCCACCAAATATACGGAATCGGGTGCTTCGTTAAGAAACTTTTCAATATCAGATACTGTGAAAACCTTCGATTTTTTTGGTTGATGACCAGATGAGGCTCTTTTTAAAAATGCCACTAATTTAGGATAGGTATCGATATGTTTGTCTTTTTTCATCTTTATTGTTGCTTTTAGCATCGAATATGTACTCCAAAGAGTGCTTGCTTTCTTGTTCTCGGATAATTCTATAAAATATGCCAGCAAAACGTTTTCTGAGAAAGTTTTGGCTCCTTTTGCTAGTCGCCACGTGTTGAACATATCGTACTGTTTTAAATACTTCTCGCGTGATTGTTGAGGGAGAAAGCTCATTTGCGCATTATTAACAGTTTCAGTCAATTTTGTTGGCGTCAAGTAAACTTCCTCGTCGCTAGAATCACTCATTTTAGTTTTTTCACTTGTTTTCAAGTTTCTTGTTTTTAATATAAGGTTTAACAATGACGTGAAAAAATGCCGCGTAAAGAACCGCGTACAAAGCAAATTGAAAAAAGAACACCAAGAAGGTTCCGAGTCTGAGTTTTTAACAAATTAAAAAAAAGTTGTATGATATATTCGGCACCATAGAGGTAGCAGTAAATAGGTTTAATGTTTTTTTTAATTCACAAACTTAGTGCACACGATGTTCTAAATTCAATTTACTTTATCCTCTAGAGAATAAAAACGGCTTTTCCACTCAGATATTGAAGATTAAAAATACTCTTTCCGAGATGGTGGGATGAAAAAGCTTTTATAACAGCCTGGGGGTTTGTATGCTGAAACCTAAACTCCAAAGGGCATGCCTTTATATTATTTCTAAGTAAGGCATCAGAAAGCGCGGGTGAGGAATTTAAGGCTTCAGTAGTTTTATGGGGAATATTAGCAAAAAAGTTTTCAAATTCCTGAGCTATTTCTACATCTGAGTTGATGGGGCTATGTGCAGTGCAGTCTCTAAATTAAATTCAGTATTACGCTGTTTTTTCCTACCGGTTTCATTATTTGTTATTTGCCAGGTAGTTTTTATTTTATCATCAGCTGATTTTATTTTATTGCTAATGTGAAGAGTTTTAGCCATTTTGCACACACTTTTAAAAGTTTTAGAATATTTTGCAACATACTGATGAAATCTTGTATTATTCATAATATGTTGCTTTAGGCCATAAAACTCAAAAAGTTTTTCCCTGCTTTTACGAATACCTGGAGTCGCCCAATCACTAAATAAGAACTTTGTGTAAATAGTTTTAGTCTTTAGTGCAAAAGTGTCAATAAATTGCTTGTTCAATAGTGAAAAGAACTCGGCGTAGAACTCATTTGGGCCACATATTATATTAATAAAGCTCTGAATACATAATCTACTTGCCAAAGCATTACTTAATTTCTCTAGATTTTTACATGTATGTAATTGGCCTAAACCTTATTTAAATTTTTTGTAAAGGCATGTAGGAGCAAAATGTTATTGTTTGTCCACTGTGATCAGATGGCAACGTATTTACAATTTGTTTATGTAAGTAATTACAATTACAGAAACTATTATCTATACAAGTGGCAGAAGAAGCTATCACTCGGGTTGGTTGAATTCAAAATTCAAAATTCAAAATATTTTATGTGAAAAATATTTTGAATTTTGAATTTTGAAAAACATTTGACAAATCAAATGACCTGAAAAGACTCAATAGTCTGACAGTATTAGAGTCACTTTCTAATAGATTAATATGAAAATCACCACATATGATTATTGACTTACTACTAGCATTTAATTTCTTTAGCACATCTTCCATTACAGAATCTAACATAGATAGATTCTGGTAACTTGGAGGTCTGTATACACATACTATAACATGCTTATCGAGCTCAACACAGGACAATTCAATGGTGTGTTCAACAGACAGTCCGATTATGTCTTTTCGTTCTTTCGATTGAATATAATTTTTTACTAATATTAATGATCCACCATGTATCCACCGTTTTCAGCTGAAATGGCTAACTACACAATAATTTTCAAAGTTAATTGAAATTACTTGATGATCTTTTAACCAATGTTCTGTAATACAAACAACATCAAACTTAGTATTTTCTAAAAACAATTAAATTTCCAGTCATTTGGAAGAGCAACCTTGAATATTTTGATTGAAGAATTTTAAAGTATGTTGCCCCCCCTTTAGTTTTTATTATTTTTATTATGTGTAATATTGCCAGAAGATACCATTTTATTATTCACTAATAATAATTGGTTATTTGAAGAGGTAACTTCTGTTGTCTTACTAACTAGTTTAAAAAGTTATCCGGAGTGACCTCCACAACTAGAACGGAAGAGTCTAGAATGTCTGTATGAATTCTAGCAGGAGGAGAATACCCTATCTGGCTGGTAGTGGCCTCCAAAGATGTTGGTATTATAGGTGGATTCTCCTTCGTACATCATGATGACTTATAATTAATCACTATGTTGTTAGTATAACTAGACAACATAGAGTCGTCACTAACCCTACAATTTGTTATATTAGATATAACCTCATTAATATTATATGCTATCAACATATATACCATACGTTGATATAATTTCTTTACATATTTTATTGATTTTTATTTTTCCTCTTCTACCTCCTACTAAAATCTAAAAATTAGAACATCTTTTCTTACTTTGTTATTTAGCTGCATAACTTTACACATTGCAGGTGAGTCACCTTTTAAAGAAAATGATGACCCGCAGTGCTACAATCAGGGATCTGGAAGCAAAACTAAGAGCTACTTTGACGGAGCTCGAGGCTTCTAAAGCTACATGCCAACAGCTGCTCCAGGAAAGGGAAGACAGTGAAGTGGAAGTGGAAAACATTAATTTAAAGAACAGCTCCCTCAAAAATGAACTGTCTCAGCTACACTTACAACACATGGACTTAACCGACCAGCACAGTCAACTACAAAATCTAGCGTCAACGTTTCAAGAGTGCAGTGACACCCACAAACTGGCTTTGAATAGAATTACATATAAAAATAAATAAAATAGTAAAATGATGTTTATTTATCTCCACAAATTACATTCTCATACATAATAAGTTGACAGATATTATATTATTTTGACAAAATTTTGTAATTTGTGGGAGATCTGAACTCTAAACTAAGCCTATATAATATAGGCATGGTCTATGTCACATTTATACACTCCAAAACGTATTTCGTATAACGTTATTGGATATAACGTTTATTTATTCGAAAATTAGGTCTATCGTCTTCAATATATATTGATACCATCATTATGGTTAACACCCCGATTCAGAGCAATCCAACTCAGATAGGTTAGGTTAGAAGGCTAAGGCGGGAGCGGCCGCCGACCGCCAGATCCCTTCTATTGTTGGTGAATCATTTGGGTTAGGTTAGGTTAGAACAGTGACCATTAACGCGCGAAAGCGAGCGAACGAAGGCCTACAGGCTACAACTTATCAATAATTATAGTAAGTTATAATGTGTATATATGCAATTTTGCTGTTTTGTGATAAAACTACGGTAACCCACTGATTCACATAGCCGACTACAACTATATGCTGCTCACTCAAGACTAAAACGAGGTTACTTTGTTGGAGCTGGGAAATTAACAAGAACTCTTTTCGGAGTGCTCAACGCAGACTTTGCCGAAAAGTACGAAAGAGACATACAGAATCTACAATGATAACTACCTACTACAACTTATGAAAAACCAAACATTAATTGTAGAGGCCGAATACAACATTATAAAAAGAAACACTGCCTTTATGGATGAACAATTCAAAACATTGCGCATCTACATGAACTAAACTTGCAGCGAAATCACAGAAATAGTGAACAAGGCGCAAATGCTATACACAATGAATAACATAAATTCCGCTGCCGTGAAGTCAACCCTGATTTTAAGTGATTTAAATCGAATATTGGAAATGCTGATAAATGCTTTCGCCAACATTTACAGCGGACATTTAGATACCCATCTATTTCCGGCTAACCAACTGATCGAACAGCTAAACATAATATCCGGAAGGTTACCACAGGGATTTTCGTTACCTGTTAAGGACATTCAAAGGGATTAGAAAAATATCTATGACCTCATCAATGTGAAGGCTCAAATTACAAACAATTATATGCTATTTGAAATACATATCCCCTTGCTGAGAGATGAAGACTACAAGATATATTCGAGTCATACCAATACCATTCCTTAGACAAGGACATTTAAAACTCGTACAATCAAGTTCAAGCTTCATCGCAATCAACTTTGTAAAAAACTGTTATACTCGTATAAAAATAGAAGAACAAGACATGCGCCAATGTGCTTCGTACGGAAAAGATGAATTCATTTGAGTCTCACGTAATCCTGTCTACAACATGCACGATAAAGACGCCCCATGTGAGGCCCAAGTCTTCAACCAACAAGAGTATTTATCATGCGTCCTCAATGAAGTAACATGCAAAGAAACCTGGAAAAAGCTTCACAAATCGAACATGTGGCTATATTTACATTGTGCGAAAAACAGCGGTCATTGACGGGACTGGAGTGATTTACTTGAAATCAAAGTGCTTACTGCAGAAAAAGGACGCCACAATATTGATCCACAATCAGCTGGGAAACAGTTTTAACATGGAACCAGAGACAGATTAAATTCAACAATTAACAACATCTTTGATCTCGGCTGGAAGAATGCAAAATTAAATATAACAGCACCAGAAACGCCAACTGCAGTAGAAATAATAAAAATAGACCAGCAGTTGGAATTCCAGAAGAACAGAGAAAAATTACCGAAGGCGTCTGACATGTCAAGTCGACATCTATCTCTACTCGGTTATTTCTTTATTGTTGGGAGGAATCGCTGCCCTTGTCCTCTATATTATCATTAAACGATGGTGCAAAACAAAGAAAGGCGTCAAAATACTCTCTGCCAAAACTAGAGTGAAACCTAGAGGAAGGGATAATTTTGGAGGCGACATCGAGCTACAAGAAATACATTTGATAGCAGCGGAGCCCGTTTACAGCGAAACGAGACAGCCGACGAAAGCTTTTCACTTTGACGAATTAAATTGAGTGTTATACATATAATTTTATATTTATACTTTTACACATTTACTATTGTTTACTATTTAACTGTAATTATTTACTTTACACTTTTCGTATATTATTACTTGCTTTGTAATGGATGCTCATCTCACTTTTCCCTCGGGAGCATGTACGGTTCACGTATAGGCAAACTGCTAACGCCGCGACCTACTTTTCGCTACTCGTTTTATTTACTTTTATAACTATAAAGGTTTAGTTGACCAATAGCTGCCGTAGCGCTATAACTGCGGACTAGCATCCAACGGAACTTTCGTGTAACTCTTACGAATAAACTAAATTATCGTCTGTGGTTTTCGTCAACTCACATCCAACAACTCAACTGTAAGGCCATACAAAGAAGTAAAAAATATTGAATCAATTAACTACCTTTGAGATCGCGCTATTTACATCGTCAGTAACCAGCTGCTGACGTTTAAGTTTAAACAAAAGTGAAGTGTCATCCGCAAACAACACTATATCATGGTTATCCTTTATAAGGTAAGGCTGGTCATTAATGTAAATAAGAAACAAGAAAGGACCAAAAATTGAACCCTGTGGGACTCCCATTGTTCTCTGAATCCTATTATTTAAGTATGAAGTAAGAAGATCCAGAGCGCTGTTCCGGATCCTGTAGTAGCGGAGTTTCCTGATTAACGTTTCATGAAGAATGCAATCCTTGCCTTGGACAAATCACAATAGTATAGTTTATTAATTTATTAATCACAACATGACGAGCTGTGCACTTGTAAATGATAGACCTACACTGTCCTCTCATACCATTTAACACTGTAATTTGAAAACATTGTAAAAACCATTTATTTTTCATATTATTAAAAGAGTAACCGTGGTGTTTCTTGCCGGCTCTTCTCCATAGGAAACGACCAACCAAACCGTGCACCTAGTTTCTGACGTTTCATAAGTGTCCTTGTACGAGTAAGTTTATGTGAAATAAAATATTTTGAATTTTGTATTTTGAATATTGATCCACTTACTGTAGATTACACACAAAAAACATAGTTTTCAATAACATTCTCAGGAGCTCGCACTCGCAGTAAGTTTCAAGGTCCCGCCTTAAAACTTACTGCTGTAGTTTAACTGAGACCACTGTTCTGCGCCATAGATATGTACGCGGTGAGTCGGGGGCAATGCAGTCCGCTGATTCAGCAAGGCTCATGGCGTCCCACTGCTTATTCGTCATTCGACTCAAATCCATAAGTTTGTCCCCTACCAAAAAATCGATCAACGCGCCTAAATAAGTTTTCACTTCAAAAATATATTCGAATTGACGTTATGTTTACTCCGCGTGTTTGTGCTAGGCCCACAGCTATACATGAGATGTATGTACTACTACTAGACAGGTATGCGCACTGAATTTTGGACTTATATACATGCCAAGTAAGCACTTGGCAAGTAAACCGAATCTCTGTACCGAATACGTTCGGGTTCGATATAGCCAGTGGAACACGAATAAGATTCGTTCTACAAAAATAGTTTAAAGTATGTGCGTGGAGCGCGGCGCGAGGTCGTCGTTATGTTTGACACGTAAGGCCATCATGCGTACCTACTCGTACATAGTGTGTCGGGCGCTAGGGTGCGGCGTGTCGACTACAAAGGATTTCATGCTTATTTTCGACTCCATAAAATACGAAGAATGTAAGTCGATCCCCAGTGAGCGCCCCTTTATTGCCCGCAATCGATAAGTTGAAATGTTACGAGCCCCTGTCGCCCTATCCTATCGGTTTTAAAGTGCAATACGTTTGGGAATTTAAACAATATTATCACTGACATTTTGTACTGACTCGTCGAATGTTACCTATCTACGAGTATACGGTGTTGTAAGTTATTCGTCATCATTTTAATCTTTTTGACATAGCTTGGGTAAGATACGATGACGTTTGAGGTTTTATAATAGTATTATTTAGGGTTTATCTGCTCAATTATCTCGATAAGAAGATATTCTGACACGACAAAACTTTTTTCTAATAAATAAGTAATTACGTGTCGTGAACTCGTGATGAACTCAAACTCAAACTCAAACTCAAAGCATTTATTTCAATTAAACCATTTACAGGCACTTTTGAATTATCAAGAAGTCGGTCAGTCAGAAATATGAAGCTAGTTGCCCATTCCAAAGCGTAGTAGGTACCTATGGAGAAGAACGGGCAAGAAACTCCACGGACACTCTTTTAAATCAAACAATTGTTACAAAATATTGGTTACATCATTAACGTTGAAATTATACATGTGAGAACAATGTAGAAAGACGTGCACGTTAAAAGCGTCCGTAATAAAAATATAAAAAACAAAGAACAATTCAAAAATTAAAATAAGCCATGGCAGCTAAGAGATGACCAGTCTCTACTGACGGCGCCCGTTCACGAACATGACGCATGGATTAGCACCATTTAGCTCAACCATTTTGAAGGGAGCTAAATGATCCAACACACGCGCCACCGCCAGCGAGACATTAGAGTGAGCATGACATAATCTCAGCCGCCAGGGCACATTCAAGTCAATGAAAGACATACCCAGTACCTAAATGGTAGCTTTATAGTCGGTACATAGTACTCACACATGTGCTATGCAATTATACAATGCTAAGACATTGAATTTATACAATGCAAAGATAGTTTTTAAAATCTTCAGCAGCTCCAACGGAATTTTCAAATGCTAATCAATTAGTTTATGCTTGTGGAGCAGGACCAGCAATGAGCCAAGCATTTTTATCAATTATGTAATCCCCCAACTTATAATATGCCTGCCTACATAGTGTGCGTTTTATACAAGATTTGAATTTCGTCTCATTCAGTTGAAGTATGTGGGGAGGAATTTTATTGTAACATTTTAAACAGTACCCCATGAAAGATGAGTCTACTTTAGTCAGTCTGAAACCTGGTTGAACTAATAGATCCCTATTTCTTGTACAATAATTATGTCTATCACCTCTTTTACTAAAAAGATGTAAATTTTTTCTTACGTACATGATGTTTTCATAGATATATTGACAAGGTACCGTCATGATGTTAATGTCCTTAAATAGTTCCCTTAGAGAATCGCGCCTACGGAGATAATAATATATATGGCTCTGATAGCTCTTTTCTGCAGAATAAAAATAGACTCGATGTCTGCAGCCCGTCCCCACAGCAGAATACCATAAGACATGATACTATGAAAATAACTGAAATAGACTAGCCTCGCGGTATCTACATCAGCTAATTGACGGATTTTTCTGACAGCATATGCTGCTGAACTTAGCCGTCCTGCAAGAGATGTTAAATGAGGACCCCATTGTAGCCTTGAGTCGAGCGTGATCCCCAGGAAAACAGTTTTATCGACAAATTCTAGTTTCTCTTGATTCAATACTATATCACAATTACTACTTTTAACATTTGGTAAAGAAAATTTTATGCTCTTAGTTTTTTTTCCATTTAATACTAAATTATTAGCAGTGAACCAATTCTGGACCTGCAGTAGGGCGTTATTTACGTCGTCAAAATTTGTAGCACGTCTATCTACCTTAAAAATTAAGGAAGTATCGTCAGCAAATAACACCATTTGTGGTTGATTTTTTAATAAATGGAGTAGATCGTTAATATACACTAAAAAGAGGAATGGACCCAAAATCGAGCCTTGTGGCACACCCATTTTTACTTTTAAACCTGGTGAATTGATACCGTTTATTTGAACTTGCTGTTGTCTATCATTTAAATAAGATTTTACTAAATTGAGCGCAAGTTTTCCAAGTCCATTAGTAGGTACTACATCAGAAGCCTATCGATCGGACTCATATTTTGTACAGTGGCGTGCACACTATTCTGACTGCGCGCAGTCAGAATAAGGTGTAAGATTTTATTCTTAATATGTTATGAAAATGTATGATCTGCCTTATTTTGAGTGAAGTAACGTGTTTGTACAGATTGCGTCCACCTGCAACTGTACCGCGACGCAAAGGCGCGCTGCGCGGGCGTCGGCTGCAAGGCCTCGCTGTCGCTGCAGCATTTCCTGGGCTGCGAGGCCGGTTTCACACTCGACAAGCACTCCAACACGCTGGCGCTCGTGTGCCGCGACCTCGTCGCCATTCTCGCCTTTGAGACGCGCGAGCGCCTCATCCAGTGGCAGGTACACTACCACCACCAGTGTCTGTGCTCGCCGGGTCACCCACACTCGTGTAACGCGCCCTCTGCCTGCAGGTGAAGGTGAGCGCGCATCTTGGCGAGCCGCGCCACTACCTGGTGCTGGTGGGTGGTGCGGGGAGTGCGGGTGGCGGGGGAGGCAACAAGCGGCTCCCCGTGGGCCCCGCGCGCCTGCACCTGCACGAGCGCCGGTTCGCGCTCACGGCCGGCGTGCCGCCGCGCCTGCTCGGGATATGGGAGCTGCCGCACCTCAGGTGAGGCGCTGTACAATCACTGCTTAGCGGCTAGCTTAGAAGAAATGACAGAGACAACTAAAAGTATTTAATTTAAGAAAGCTGTTTACGGATCACTGTGTAATTTTGCTGAATGCAAAGTCAAAAGACAGTGCTGTAGCACTCTTCACATATGTGTACAGGCGTTACGGCGTGGTAGAGGGGAGGTTTTGCTTCGAGGGCGGCTCGCACTGCGGCAAGGGCGAGGGCCTGCACGTTCTCATCACTGACCAGGCCAAAGAGGTGGCGCGGGACTTCGACCTCGCCTCGCAAGGACGACTCTCACCCCGGAGAAGGCCTCACAACTTTAAAAAGAATGAAGGTATTGTAAAAGGAACGCCTATGAAGGAGCACAATTTTATAATAATTTACCATCCTATATAAATAAGCTCTTTCGGCGGTTTTAAATCAAAACTATTGAATTTTATCATTGAAACTACTCACTTAGCAATGTTACTAGCCTACTACTAGTTGAGAATAAAACTGTTGAACGTTTAACCCACGGAACCAATAAAGAAACAAACAAAATAGTTTTAAGCCTATAGTTTTTAGTATTATTTCGGCGACCTAGAATAAGTTAATTACACAATGTTATCCTATGTTCTCACGTAAGTGGCTCTTTTGTCTTTTTGAAAATAAAGTATTTTTAAACCTAAAGCTAAAGTTGTTCGTCAAGTCGTTGAGCTCCTTAAGTTCTGAGTTGAGCTACACGATTACTGACAATGCGTGCACTGGGCAGGTCCACTCAAATCTGTATGGTTGTGTCCTCAAAAGGCCATTTCAGACACCAATCTACATGGTCCTCAAACGATCTAACCGAGATTATTTCTGGATTTTTATAAACACGTTGACATTGATAAACTTTTAGAGTTCCCTACGGCCGAATGAAAAAAACGGAACCCTTATAGGATCACTCGTGTGTCTGGCTGGCAGTCTGTCCGTCTGTCGCAGCTAATTTGCTCCGAATCTACTGGACCAATTTAATTGTTTGGTATGGATATAAATTTCTGGGACCCAAACACGGTCCGTGTTTGGGTCCCAGAAATGTATATATAACGAAAATAAACGAACTTTGAATATGGGGTTCACTTTTCGGGTAACAATTGTTTGTCTTAAATATATTTTTTTTAATAATTTTGTAGTAAATACTTTTAAAGATATTTAAGAAAATAGATGAAAATTGACCCTTATCTCCGAACCTACTGACCTTAAAATTTTGAAAAAAAGTACCGCGAGTAGTTCTGTACTTATAATTATTTATAGGAAGACCTATAAGAAGTGTACAAAATTGACTCATTCTCGACAGACTGTCATCTGGCCTCATCTTTTGTTCTTCTCGACACAGACCCCGGCGAAGTTCGAGCCACTCTAATGAGTTTGAAATCAGATAGTATATGTCTTGCTATCGGCTTGAGAAGCCCTTAGCAGATTTTTCGTGGAAGTTTATTAACAGGAGAGAACTGTTCCCCCAGTGAGGAAGCTGTCTCTTATTAAATTATTTCTCTTATTAAAAATTATAATTGATTCGTTAGTGAACAAGGTCGCATATGTGTTGTCTTTTGAGCCTTCTGTCATTTATTTGTTCAGATAACGCTGTTCAAAGTCTAAGTCAAAGTCAAATAATTTATTTCAATTAGGCACAAAAAAGGCACTTTTGAACGTCAACATTTACTACATTTACAACGTTTACAACGTTGATAGGGCTAACACCCTATGAGCTTTTATACGGTCTTTGTATGCTTTTGCTCTGTGTTCGACTTTCTCCTTAACTGTTTTAATTTTGTGCACTGATGCAATTCACGAGTTCTAATAAATTGAAGTGCATACGTTATCATTTTGAGTGGTTTATTCTGAAACCGTAGTAAAATTTCCACTAGAGTTTTTTGCTGATCTCCATAACTCTATGCAATATGTCCAAACCGGCTTGATTATAGTTTTATACACGAGTGTCTTATTTTCCATGGTGACGTGCGAACTTCTGCCTATTAGTCAGTTTAGGTTTGTCGCGTTTTTATTGGATATGAGAGACGAGATGCATGCTTAGGTATTTTTCTAAATCTTGGTGGGGTAGAACGGCATTTACAAGTTTAATTGGGCAGTTGTCCCTTCTCAGAGTAAACGTGACATACACTGATTTGTTGGAGCTGGCCTTAATGCGCCACTTTTTCATCCATTTGCTGATTCTGTTCAGGTGACTCTGTAGAACTAAAGACGCTACACTGGAGTTTTCATGGTTACAAAGTGCAGCGGTGTCATCAGTGAATGTGGTAGATAGAATTTTATCCGTTGTGGGTATATCTGCAGTGTACACATACATAAGATATAGAGTAGGACCCAAAACGGAACTTTGTGGTACCCCAGCTTTTATATCTTGAAAGATAGAGTAGGTGGTAGATTTTAACTTTAAATATTCTATCCACCAAATACGATTGTAAGAGCAACTAGAAGTTACGTGGAAGTCGGTTCTTCATTTTGAAAAAAGTAGGTTCAAGTGCCAAACCTTATCGAATGCTTGTTGTACAACGAGAAAGACAGCAGAGCAGTACTGCTTTTTCTCGATAGTTTCTCTTATTTTGTTGACAACTCGCTGAACTTGTTCTATAGTCGAATGGCCCATTCTGAAACCAAGCTGATGTTGAGAAATGAGATACATCGTCTTTATCATGACATCATCATCTGAAATAGATTATGTTTGGACTTTAAAAGGGACTATGACCTCTGAAGTTGTTTCGGCCTTTCTTCTCAGCGTAGTCAGATAGGAAACGCCGACCTAATCTAGTTTATAAAATAAGTAGCTGCGCCCCGCGGTTTCACCCGCATTAGTCTCAATCCTCTGAGAATATCGAGATAAAAAGTATCATTTGTCCTATTCCAGGTCATGGTTTACCCGTGTGCCAAATTTCATCTAAATTTGTTAAGCCGTTTTAGCGTGAAAGCGTAACAAACAAAGAAACTCACTTTCGCATTTATAATATTAGTTAGGATTGTTGACAAGTAAAAGTGTTTGTACAGCTTGGCTAAAAAGAGTAAAAAGAGTACCTTTATAGGTACTCTTTTTCGCGCCATCGCGGTGATAAAATGAAACTAAATATTTGACTTAATGCAGACCTACATATGTTTATGGCACTACTTTGTCAAAAAGTGCTAGTTGGTTTTGATTTGAGACAGCAGCGTTTTTTGCTCCACATTTATTTTAACAATTTATTTCCCACTAGTAGTGCCCCGCGCTTTCACCCGTATAAGTCTTTTTCCCGTGAGAATATCGGAATAAAAAGTATCCTACATAATATGTGTTATAAAATATCTGTGTGCCAAATTTCATCCAAATCCGTTTAGTAGATTTTGCGTGAAAGAGTAACAAACATCCATCCATCCTCAAACTTTCGCGTTTATAATATTAGTAGGATTTGAAGTGACCGAAGTGTGATAGCGGCGCCCTCATTTTTTCCAAAATCATTTTTGTCAAGCTGTTATAACCTATTTACAGAAAATAAAATCATTTCATTAAACCGTCCTAACTAATATAATAAATGCGAAAGTGAGTTTGTTTGTTTGTTACGCTTTTACGCTAAAACGGCTGAACAGATTTGGATGAAATTTGGCACATAGGTAGACCATGACCTGAGTTAGGACATAGGATTTTATCCCGATATTCCCACGGAATCGAGAAAAACGTGAAACCGAAGGGCACAGCTAGTTATTAAATAATTCTGTGCACAAACTTGTCTGAAATATTATTAAAATTCGTTTATTTTTGTTTAGGTGCAGATAGTCCAAAATCCCATAAAGCATACAAGCCGGACACCCGACTCTCAGAACTGAACACGATAGAGCATTCCCTGCCGCCCCTCGACCTACACAGCTACGAGGAGGGCTGCGAAGAGGCGGGTGCCATCTCCCCGTACTGGCCGTCCGCGGAGAGGTCGCACTTCGCGGACATGGGGCACGGGGACACTGCGTCCGTCAACGAGACCGTGGAGAACGCGGGCGCGTGGAATGGCGTTGGCAACGTCACGCTTGAGCGCTGCATGAGTTGCATCTCCAAGCTGGGCGCGCTGTCTCGTTCCTCCACCGCCGCGCTCACGCCGGGAGCCAAGCACTTCAACCCCGCGTGGACCATGGAACCCGTTCATGAAACCCTGCCTACTGAGCCCGCAGAGGTCGCTCGACATTGTGATACGGCACCTAGTGCTATTGATAAGACTGAGGACGTGTGTCGCTGCACTGCGCGGATGGCACTACCGCCGGAGAGACCCCCTAAGCCCACGCGGCTCGAGCTCAACCTGAGCTGCCAGCCGGCGCCAGCGCCGTTGTGCCGCTGCACGCTCAGCCTGCCTGACGACAAGCCCAGCAGAGTCGGACCTTACGAGAACTATGATGTTCCCAAAGTTCCCTACCAAGAGGTAAATTTTGTTAATATGGTAATCAATCCAGTTCAATCCGTTTATTTCGCGAACAGATAATACAGAGATGGTGAGTACCAAAAGAAAGATAAAGAATCACAGGAAAGTGTATGCCGTATTTTATTTTTTTCCAAATAATGTATGCATTAATTTGGTATTTTTTATCTTGTATTAATTTAAATTTTTAAGTAAACCAATGAAGAATGGTAGGTCTCCATGTACTATTGGTGTCACATTTAAATTTCGCGTACATTGATAAAAATACTCTCAAAAGATAGATGTCTGTCAAATTAATATTATTATCATATTTTTTTATATTGTCGCCAGAAAAATGTTGTTTAAAGAGCAAGTGTGGCCCCGTTTAAGCTGACTCCATGACGGTTAAAAAAGAATACAAAATACTGTAAACAGTACGACAGTCCAAACACTCCACAGATCCAAACACTCCACTCCGAATAGATAGAACTCATTTTCACAAAAAACGCGCGATGTGTGCCTGTGACGTAAGTACATCGGATGCATACGCGTCGCTCGAGAGATTTCGGTAGACTGGCTGCCGCCCGGGCGGCTCGGGCGGCATTCAACAAAAGAAATGGGCGGAGTGGTACTTCGCGCGATTGCATGTCATTGACTAATGATTTATTTGTATTTCGGCCGCATTGGCCAGATATCCTTGTATTCCACGTGGACTCTGTTTTAAATGCCATATCGCTACCGCGATGAGTACTGTAATGTTACGTTGTTGTTTGAACACGTTTGAGCAACATACGACTAATTTGAGAACGCCTAGTTTAGTTTGTTTTAATAACATATTTGATGCTATAGAATGGTAGTAGACCATGGTCTGAACAACGTTTGTTCTAGCAAAACTGTGATTCAAATGTCACCGTGTATAATGTACAGACTTTCATTCAGATTATTAATTTCGTAACCAGAACTGCCATTCTTCTTTGTGTGTTATTTATATATTATCCTACTATTACAATATTTATGGCTTACACACCACTTGAAACATTGTGATCAGCGCACCATTTTTGTATACATATGCCTCAGTATGTAGGTATAACGTTACACGTAAACATGATGTGTTACGTAATAAAAATTACTATCTTTACTTTTTGTCAATAGCTTTGTTGTTTTACAGGTGGACGGTGAGTACTACGATACACCGAAGCGACTCAAAGAGTGTCTCAACAATGAATTATTTAAAGTAACTAAAAGTTCGACGTCAAATGCCGTTATATTTAAAAAGCCTTGCGGCTGTTTACTAAAGTTTGGCAAAAAACGAAGAGAGCCCACAATCGTGGACTCTGAGGAGAACTTCCAGCCGGCCAACTGTCCCTGCCAGCGCGTCACTGACTGGGCGAACAATTGGATCAAACTACCCTATTGTAGGAAAAATACTGTCTCCAATGACAACTTAGTGCCAAATAAAGAAAACGTAACACCAAACAGTAGTGACCGAAGCTCTCTCTACGCTACTATCGACTTGTCACGAAAAACTAGAAGAAAACAAAGGCCTTGTGACACATACGACGATGCACCGAAAAGCGAGCTCACGCGCAGCCTCACGACCAGGTCCGCGGAAATCGATGACGGCCCGCTGGCCAACTATGAAAACCTCAGCTTCGCTTTATCTTTAGAGCATTATGAAAATGCTAAGGATTTATTGAGAAAAGTTGGGGTCACCCAATCAGAGCTGGATGCAATTAGCGCTAATCTGAAACCGGTTTCCTTTGCTAAAGTAGACGGCAAAAACATTTGTACTAAGTGTGGTCACCAACAACAGAGAGTTAAAGACCTGGAGGGGCTAACAGTTAGCATGAACGATGACTATCTCATGATGGCACCGAATGTCAGTAGCAAATTAGAACAAAGCAAACCATTACCGGCTGGTTACACTCCTATGTCTCCAATCGGTGGTTTTGCGTTCAACACTCTGAAAAATCCTGCAAGAAGTCCAATCAACAGGTTGCTGGAAGAGAAATCAGCAAGCAACCCGACACTGTGCGGACCCGAGGAGAGACGACGGGCAGATGCGAGTGATCTCGACGAACCTGCGCCTCGTGCGGCTGCTGAGCGAGCCGATAGAATAGAATACAGAAAACGTTCTAGTTCCGCAGACTCTTCACGATTCCTTGAAGACGTTAAAGAGTTCGATGGCAGCGTCGGTAGTCACGGCTCTACGTCTTCTATAGAAACGCTTCGTAATATTGCACTCAACGGGGAGCCGACATCAACACCGTGCAACTGTGCGGCGGACAATAAACACTCTGACGCGGATAGTTCTGAAGCGTCTAAAGGTGCGCGCAGTCGGCTCCCGCCAGCGAAGCGTTCCTCGTCAGTGCCAGGCAATGCGGGCGGGAACAGAGACTCATCGAGTTCCAATGACTCTGGCGTGTCGAGCTGCTCCCTGCGGCGTGGCGAGCTATTTGAGCTGCCGCTGACGACGGCGGCGGCGCGGCGCCACTACCGCAGCGCTCGGCGTGCTGCGGCCGGCACCGGCAGCGCTCCGCCGCGCCGTTCCAAGTCTACTGACCCGCTGCGGGACCTCGCCGCGCTGCAGCGGGAGCGCGTGCCGGCCAAGTCCTCGTCCGCTGAGGCCGAGGTGCCGGTACTGTCTGCCAAGCCACTTAGAGGTAGGGTTCACTTGGTCATTTTAAACCATTTCATTTGTATTATAATGGACTTACGAAAAAAAAAATATGTTGCGAATAATTTACCGATATTTTTAATAGTATCGTAAAACAGCCCTCAGTGACGTTGTCCTATCAGTCAGTTGTCCCCCAGTATTTCAAGCTCAGTGTGGGTACCAGATCTGTTTCACTCCCGCAGGTGTGATGGATACGCACAGCACGTCGAGCGGCACGTCAGACATGTCGGACTACATTGAGACACTGTCCATCTGCTCCTCACACTCCTCCACCGACACTCCTGTCACCATGAGGTAAGATGAAAAAACTTCAGAGAAAATGCACGTGTCTCACACCATCTTTATGGAAAGTGTTTTCATGTAGCTGTGGAGTCTAATACTATGATGTTTGCGCATAGAGTGATGCGGCAGACGACGAGCACGCTTAGGCCGCGCTCCGGCAAGGAGTACGGCAACCTGGATCCGCGCCTGGCGTCCGCGTACCGCGCGCCCCCCGCCCACCCGCACCCGCCACATCACCCGCATCTCCCGCACCTCTACTCCAACCTGCCGTAGACCACACTGTAAACAGACACTCCGAGCAATACACGATACTGCAGTCGAACTAAGTAATAAGAATATTAAACAGTTTTCTTCTAAAGTTTGTGCGCCTCTATTCGACACGTTAGCCGCTTTAAGCGCACTTATTTTATACAGTTGCATATTTGGCATCTGTCTGTTCAACTGGTATTATGTATGCGGGAAATTATTTTCGAGTATTGCTTGGAGTGGAGCTTCTGTGAACATTTTGTTGTGCATAGACGTCGCCTACTCGCGTCGTTCTTATTGTCTGTTTCGTTCTAAACTGTTACTAAGTGTAGTTTTGTATTTGAGCTGTAATATCTCTGAGCGTTACTTTACGTGTGGTATGTTAAGTGTGATCCGTCCAAGGTCTGTGCTAGATGCATCGGTTTATTTGCGCTCTGTTCCCACTTTAAGAGTTTCAGTGTTTGGGAATATTATTCGTTTAATCTACTTCCTTGTGTTTGTACTATCTTCTAATGAGACAAAAAAGACACCAGACTAGGAGCTCGTGATGGCGCAGTCTCTACGATGTCACGCAATAGTCTCACGTGCAGTGCCAAATGTTATGCGTCGGTGCGACACAGCGTTATTATAAATGTTAGTTACCTTCACGATGGGAAACTGAACGAATTACAAGACAGGTAAAATAAAATAACTATTGTTAATAATTTTTGATTGCGTATAGTACAGTGAACACTGAACACGTAGACTAGGAGTCAGTCGGTGTAGTCCGGGCGCCAGGCGATGTACATAGTGTAACTCATAGGTAGTTCCCGACTTGATTAGAACGATGTAAATTATATATTAAATATTATTTCTAAAGTAATTGATATATAAATTTAATCTCTACAATGACTCTCTTGTCTCTACTTTGTTACGACAATGTAATATTTTGATATTCGGAGTTTATCTGACGGGTGCGAGCGCGGCGGTGCGTCTCTCAGTAAGCAATAAGCAGTGCAACCAGAGGTGATCCTTGTATTGTACATTTACGTTAGACTATTGTGTACTTGATACTCTATGGCGGAAGCGCGGTTCGTCTGTGTGGCAGCGCGCGCACCCCGCGTCGCTTCCGTCCCGCTCCGCCAGACGGTGCGACGGCGGGGCGGGGCGGAGTGGCGCGGCGCGCGCGCGCGGGCGGGCGCTATTGGCCCGAAGACTGGAATTGTAAGCAGGTTGTTTAGATATTACGCTAGCAATGAATTTATATTATTAAAAAAAAACTAATGTTAATAAACTTGGAATTTCGGAATAAAATGAGAATAAAGATTTATTTGTTTTATTGTGTATTTGTGTAAATAATAAAGGTAATGATTTTGCAGAACAAATGTCCTCGCGTTAGCTTCCCCCGTCGTTACTATTTGGTACTAACCCTGAATGCTGAAACACGACACTTGTAATCACACTTCAGATAACAGAAACATTAATTAATAAATATTAATTAATGTTTAATTAATAATTAAACAGTAAAAACAGGTTATTATACAGTATTAATTCTGTAAACGGTGACATTGTGCAAAGTAAGTATGTCTTTTCGAGGAAAAAATAACTTATTTCAAGTCAGCTGGATGCGTTTCTCTTCAGGCCCAATTACCAAAACTAATTGTAGCAAACCAATCATGCAATAAACATAATAGGGATAGCTTATGTATTTTATTGGGTGAGCTGTAAACCAATATTCAATTATCGACGATCGAGTGCGAGGTAACCCTTGGCAGGAATGTGGGATCAGCATCTCATGTATTTCACGTTCATGATATAACATAATCATTTGCTCTAGGTGGGGCCAAAGAGCGGTGTACATGATTGTATATAATCATAATTATCTGATTACGATCAACAAAAATTCTTAATTTATGATACAAGCTCTTCTAATTTCAAACCATCATTATTATTAGATCATTTGAGCAACATGAAATCCGTGGGGACAATATCATGCCAAATATTAAAATGGCAGTCTTTCTTTCGTTCTTTTTCGTGTGGTTAGTGACTAACCTGAATGATGTCAGAGTTTTAAAGCCACCCGTGGGCCTGTAACTTGGCTTCACATGCCGTCGAGAAATATCTCTCAGGCATGCCGGTTTCCTCACGATGTATTCCTTCATCGTTTTGTAAGCAAGTGATAATTATACAATATGCACATGAACCCGAAAAGCCAGAGTCAAAATACCAGTAGAATATAGTTACTAACTAGCGACTACGAGAAGTGAATGTAGTGAGAAGGAGATGAGTCTACACTATCACAATGTTTGCGACGCCTGCCGCCGCCACTCATTTGCTCTACGCCATAAACGGTTACTCAGGCTGCACCCGGCGCTAGCACTACGTTACCGTCTGCAGCCTGCGGCCTAATTCAACTCATGTTGTTTCTAGGGCAAACGATCGATCACTTAATTCATGCGTGGGGGGCGGGTCCCCACGCATGAATTAAGTGATCGACACTTGATTAATTTAAAAAAAGACTTTATTTAGATGAACAGCGTTACAGTACTTAAGATAGTAATGATTATTCTAGTCGTGAGACGTATTTATATATAATATATATTTTTTTAATTTAATTATTGCTAAGTTTACAATATTCTTATGAACTACTTATTTGCTACTTTGAGTGGAGGTGGATTTGCTGACAAAGCAAATAGTGTTAGGGTCGTCACACTTAACTCCTCCCTCCTTAGGAGAGAAATTATCTAAAGGCAACTCAGTAGTCTTTAGAGAATTTCGTCTAAATCTCTTAGTTAACAACTTTCTTTTTTGAAACAAAAACCCTGTGACGGATGCAATTATAATGGCGTAAATACTTATGGTCCATACACTGATTTTGTCACTGATTATAATGGTTTCAACATCACTGGCACTATCACTATATTTGGCCTGGTTCAGCAGTTCCTTGATGTCGCCTAGATCAACACCTCTGAGGTCCATCTGCTTGGCTGACGAAGTGACATCTCTGCGTAGCTCGGGCATCTGTACTGGTGGCAATCTGAAGGCTTTTACATTAATGGGATCCTCGTTTACCGTTCTAATTTTATGTTTCACTTCGTTAGTGAAAGACAACGGTATGTCTTCACAGTAAAAAATCTCCTTATACTCCTCACAAATATTTTTAATCATCGTTCTTTCTTCTTCATTTATATGTTGTAACCTTAATTTTTTAAAGTTATTTGGTAATACCTTATCAATACTGTCTGTGTCGTTTAAATGATTAACTAAGATCTCGCAGTGATTGTAAGGTTCTACCTGGAATGGACTAGTGACATTGAGGGTCATTTCTATGTCCTTGCAGTTCTGAATGACCGTATACGCATAACCATTCACACAGTTGACTAACGCACATGGCATCCGAATCCCTTTGAACAATTCTTTAAAATCTAAAATAACCTCTCCATTATTTAAGTTTACAGGAAGTTTTACCCTTAACTCGCTACGTGGCGGTAAAATGTAAGTATCTTTTAGCGCTGAAGAATAAACAAAAGGTATGTCAGTATTCCTCGTGCATAAAGTTAGTGTTTGGTTATCAATTTTTTCATCTAATTGTTTTAATAAATTACTGCCTAGTAAACCGTCATAGTGGTTATCATCATCGTAAACGTAAAACTTAAGACCTTCAGAACTTTTAAATATGTTGGGTAAGGGAGTTAAAACAACTTCTGTATGCATACTCACACCATGAGTACTGACTACTTCAAAAGGTTCCTTGTAAATACTATTTTTTAAATATTGGTAAGCAACACGCCGACCTACAAACGATCTAGAGCTACCAGAGTCTAACATAAAAACTGCATTACCTAGCTCTGGAACTACAATGTAAGGCAAAGAACGATAATTAGTACAATTTAAAATGATCTTTTCTCTCTGTATGAGGCTCTCAGGTGAAAATGCTCAATTTGTTCAGGCTCAATGATGTGCTTGGTTGTGGTTCGTAGTCACCAGTATTTTGTTCATTATTATCATATGTCGTAAATGAGTCATTATTCGTGTAATTTACGCGTCTAGAGTTTGCAGTTCGCATGGTAACATCGGTGTTTGAACCCGAGTTTGCCGGTGTTGCATTATGCACCGATGACGATCGCGGCGCGACCTGCTGATTCTGCCACGGCGTTGACCTACTTTGTTGTGATAGCTGATTTTGAGCATTACTTTGATTTCTAAAAGAATTTCTAGATTGATTTGAATTATTATTTGCCGAATCTGAACTATTTTGTGCTGATGTACTGAATTGTTTTTGTAGATTGGGTGAACGCTGAATATTGTCATTATTGTTGAAGACTTTTTCTGGTGGTTTTAAATTATTTTTATTTCTATTATTTTTAGATTCATAAACCGTCTGAAAGTTTTGTTCTTCTAGCACTACTTTCAAGGCATCTTCTAATATCGTCACATTCCTCAGTCGTACCAATCTAACTAAATAAGGAAGTAAATTATACAGGAAAACATTCAATGACGAATTAGTATAGATATGCTGTTTGGCTTGACGTAAATTCGCATCGTCTACAGTTTCTATAATTTTTGGAATCAAGACACTACGCAAGTTTTGAATCCTATGACAGAAGTCTAAATAATTTTCATTGGATTTTATTTTCATTGACTCTAATTCCAATACTAGACAATCTTCAGTTCTAGGGTCACCGAAATGTTGTGCCAGTAATGTTTTCAGCTCCAACCAAGTACGAATATTTTCCCGTTCCCCTACTAGGTCCGCGGCCTCCCCAGTTAATCTACTAGTAAGAACGTGGAATAGGTATTCGTTTTGGATTTCTCCCCCTTGGAATGTATTTATAATATATTCACATTTCTTTATAAAAAGTGGGAGTTGTCTAGAATCGCCACTAAACTCTGGAATAATTTTTGCCATTATTGGCGGAACCTGCACGATTTGATCCATTTTGAAAGAACAAAACACAGAGAAAGAGAGAAAAGAAAGAAAGGGAAAATGCCCTAAATACTTAACTAAAGTTAATTTTACTACGCAAGTTTTATCGTAATAAAATAAAATAATGTTATCGCGGTATTGCTCAACCCCCAATAACACAACACATACAATTAATACAAAGAGAAAAATGATAAAGGAAAACAGAAAGGATAGTGAAAAAGTTTTACTCACAGCTGTAGTTACTCCCATCTCCTCCTTGTGACTACTATCAGATACTGCGCCAGCCGTTGTGCACGTTACTTAATAGATTTTTTTGTTCGGCGATCTCTGTTGAACTGTAGAAACAGACGTCCAGCTATGCTTGTAGAGTTGTATACGTCGCGAACTGACTACAGAGATAAGACGAAAGGTAGGATGAAACTTGATTGAGGAGGAGATGAAACTTGAGGAGGAGATGAAACTTGATTAATTTAAAAAAAGACTTTATTTAGATAAACAGCGTTACAGTACTTAAGATAGTAATGATTATTCTAGTCGTGAGACGTATTTATAATTAATTATTGCTAAGTTTACAATATTCTTATGAACTACTTATTTGTTACTTTGAGTGGAGGTGGATTTGCTGACAAGGCAAATAGTGTTAGGGTCGTCACACTTAACTCATGCGTCGCCCATGTCATCAGTTGCACGGACGGACGGGACATTTTAAAGTGGTAGCTCATTTAGGCCTCATATTGAGATCTTCGCAGTTTTCAAGTGAAGTGCGTCGCAAGACGTTTATGCACACTCAGTATCTTAAGACCATGGATCGTGTGGCACCTGTTTTATAATGTTTATTCTAAGTATGAGTACTTTGCCTATCGCATCACGTGTGTGATTGCGTCGCTTTTTATGTAAGGTAATGGATTTGTAGGCAATCAACAGGTTTAAGTAAATAGGTACCATGTTGTCAGGCAGATAAATATTTATTTATTTATTATTTATTTATGTACACACAGAAAAATAGATACAGATAAGACATAACATAATCATAATTATGAGTAGTTCATAGTTCATAGTTGTTATATTATAATTATGTAGGGAAACAGATTTAAAAAAAGCGACGAATTTTCAAAGGTGGCCAGTAATCAAAAATCAAGCTCGGTGACCTTCCATTGGGGATGTTCAGCACTGGAAAACTGTAGACTGATCATGATGTAAACAAATTGCATATTTTTAACAAACATAGATATAAAACAGATCGGAATCTAATATGAACATCGCTTTGTCCCGGAACTAGTTTCAATGATGAAAAATGTTTATTGTACCTATAGTGTTGAATATGATCATTACAAAGGTCGGCTGATAATAGCGTGATGGCGGCTTATCTACCTGACAGCGACAGGCGACCGATACCTGTGCCCACGCAGCGTTCATTATCGGAGTAAGGGCTGCCACAATATCGGAATACTTCTCAAGTAGAGGAAACTGAACACTGCCAATCGCTTAGTGAAACTAGCAGCTACTATCAAAATTCCTCTAACCAATAATAATAATATAAATTACCAACGACTGTCGGATCAGGTGCTTGATAGGCTGCGCTCAGAGGTACTGAGCAACCATATCGTCTCAACTCCGGCACAAACCGCGGTACAAGCGTCACCTATTGATGTAATCCCGCCGCGGTCCAATCATAGTGTCGAAGAGGAGGATGATAGGGTTGCCACAGTAAGTAGCCAGTGCAACGTCCGATTGAGGAGCGCACTGGAGGATGCGTTTCGTGAGTATAGGTACACTCCGACCGATCTTAGACCCCGATTACCACGTCTACCTATGCACAAAAAAAATAGGGCGCTGGTGTGTGCCTTGGACTCGCAGCTCAGCAACTTTTTCGAGAGCAGCGAGGATCTCGTTGATACACACGCGATCCTGTATTGCGCGGCTGCTGCGGCATGTCGTTTAGCTAACGTCAAGTTTCCAAACAGTGACGGAGCTACTCGACCAAAACCAGCCGTACCAGCCAGCCTGGCAGTGCAGGATCGAGCGACGTATCGATGGAGCCAGGGTACTCATCGGCAAACTATACTGCTTCAGGGAGGGCAATACACGACCACGAGTGATGCGCTTTGTAAGGCGGGCATTCTCGGGGACTGGATTCAGCCCTCGAGAATACATGTCCCGTGTCACAGAGCGCATCGACTTCCTGAAGCAGAAAGTTTGTGCATGGGCGAGCCGTATTCGGCGGTATAAGCGGCGAGTCGATCGATACATGCAGAATCGCATGTTCCAGAGCGATGAGAGGTGGGTATATAGATCTTGGGAGCGACCTGAACAAAATGTGACGGACGTGTGCCGCCCGGATGATGCCGCCACGAATGCATTCTGGCGCAACATCTGGTCGGTGCCCGTCTGTCACGCTGAGGCTGGCTGGATGCAGGATGTCAGGCGAATGTGTGAAACTATTCCAGAAATGGACGCTATACTGATCACGCCATCAGACGTGGCCAGAGCAGTCCGTCCGTTACCGAATTGGAAATCTCCGGGACCGGACGGACTGCACAACTTTTGGTTAAAATGGCTGATTAGTTCACACACTCGCCTGGCATCTCAATTCCAGTCATCCCTAGAGTCTGGGTCGCTACCGCAGTTTCTAACAACAGGCGTTACCCACCTGCTCCATAAGTCAGGTAGTCCCGCGGAACCCAAGAATTATAGACCGATCACATGTTTGTCAACGGTCTATAAACTTCTTACATCTATTTTGAGAGCGAAAATTAACACACACATTGACAGTAATTCAATCATGTCTGTCTCTCCAAATGGATGTAGGAACGGGTCCCGTGGTACTAAGGAGCTACTCCTCATCGATATGGCCATAAGCCAACAGGTTCGTCAATCCCGTAAGAATCTGTCGACATGCTGGATAGACTATAAGAAGGCCTACGACTCGGTGCCACATACATGGCTCATGAGGGTGCTGGAGTTGTACAAAATAGATGCAACTCTGCGCTCCTTCCTGATGTCATGTATGGGGCAATGGAGGACGGTCCTTCGCTATCCAGGATGTCGACAGATCCAGGGGAATAATGAACCTGTATGGATTAAACGGGGAATATTCCAGGGTGATAGTTTGAGTCCACTTTGGTTTTGCTTAGCCCTGAATCCTCTAAGCACACTGCTGGAGAATTCAGGACTGGGCTATC
The DNA here is from genome assembly GCA_949128155.2 of Xanthia icteritia. Classification (NCBI taxonomy): domain Eukaryota; kingdom Metazoa; phylum Arthropoda; class Insecta; order Lepidoptera; family Noctuidae; genus Xanthia; species Xanthia icteritia. The sequence goes on along the minus strand of OX421950.2, from coordinate 20,877,606 downwards.
GGCTGAGGAGAAGTGGTCTGGTCATATCTCACCTCCTCTACATGGATGACTTGAAACTCTTTGCCCCCAACAAATTGCGACTGATGGAGTTACTGAAGTTAACTGAAACATTCAGTAACGCCATCAGGATGGAATTTGGTGTGGACAAATGTGCAGTCATGCATGTAAAGCGAGGGGAGATTATGGAATCCGAGGGAACTCAACTCTCGGACTCCATACACCTTAGATCCCTCTCCTCAGCTGAAAGCTATAAGTATTTGGGTATGTCGGAAGCGTTAGGCATCAACGTTGCTGACATAAAGCAATCGTTGAAGGAGCGCTTCTTTGGTCGCCTGAAGAAGGTATTAATTAGTCTTCTTTCGGGCGGAAACAACGGTTGGGTCATGCCGGTTTTGATGTACTCTTTCGGCATACTCAAATGGACTCAGACCGAACTCGACGCCCTGGACAGGAGGGTCCGTACACTACTGACCGCAAACCGGATGCATCACCCACGTTCATCGGTGATGAGACTGTACATCCCGCGGAAATGCGGGGGTCGAGGCTTTTTAAATGCAAAGACCCTCCACAACCGCGAGGTGTGCAGCCTCAGGGAATATTTCTTAAAAGCCGAAGTGGGTATGCACCGTGATGTAGTCGCAGTGGACAAGGGGCTCACCCCGCTCTCCATGGCTAAAGAGAACTGGCGCAAACCTGTGGTACTTACTACAGAGGACCGCAAGGAAGTATGGCAAAGCAAGGAGCTTCAGGGGCGCTTCTATCGGGCTCTTCATCAGCCCGGTGTAGATTTCCTAGCGTCCGTATCCTGGCTACGTTTTGGTGACCTTTTCGGGGAAACTGAAGGTTTCGTCTGTGCAATTATGGACGAAGTTATCTTGACGAATAACTACCGAAAATATATTATGAAGGATGGGACGGTTGACGTGTGTCGGGCATGCCACCGTCCGGGTGAGTCCATCAGACATATTATCTCTGGTTGTTCTCGTCTGGCTAACGGCGAGTACTTGCACAGGCATAACCAAGTGGCCAGGATTATTCACCAGCAACTTGCTTTGAAATATAAACTTGTGGATTCTGAGGTACCGTACTACAAGTATGTGCCCGACCCAGTTCTCGAAAATGACCATGTCACGTTGTACTGGGATCGGTCTATCATTACAGACAGGACTATTGTTGCCAATAAGCCTGATATAGTAGTGATAGACCGATTAGCGCGCCGCGCAATGATAGTAGATGTTACCATTCCACATGACGAGAACCTCGTGAAAGCTGAGAAAGAGAAACAAATAAAATATCTCGACTTAGCGCACGAGGTTGTCGACATGTGGAACGTGTGCTCCGCTATCATTGTGCCGATTGTCGTAACGGCCAATGGCCTGATGACCGAAAGCCTCGACCAACATCTCTCGAGGCTCTCATTAGGCGGTTGGATCAAGGGCCTGATTCAGAAGGCAGTACTCCTCGATACGGCTCGTATTGTGAGGAGGTTCCTGTCTCTGCAGCCCTAACCACCGGTAGCTTGGACCCTGCTCCCGACACCGGCGGAACACTATTTTTTATATTTTTAAATGTTTTTAATTTTTTATTCTAATATTTAAAAATATAATTTATATGTATGTAATGAAATGATTACCTACTTACATACTTATCATTTCATTGATTTGAATTTACCCGCGCTCATTCACGCGCGAGTGGTTCTTAGAATGACAGATAAGATGGAATGTAGGAATGATTAACTGACTGACAGGAAGAGAGATGTCAGTGTGTTTGACATGTCGTGGACGTTGTGATGTTTGGAGGTTAGAAGCTATTGTGTTAGATAAAATACTTGAAGATAAAAGGAGACGATATTCGTGAAATTAAAAGCTTTGAATGTTGTTTCTTTATTTACAGGTAAAGTAATACTTGGTGAATATGTAGCTACCTACTTACTTTATAAAAAACAACCATTTGTAATACTAACAATAAAATCTTTATTTACAGAAACGCAATTGAGTTTATTTACGGATATCGGTTGCCCTTATTAAGATAATTATCTTATATGTATATAGTTAAATAAAGGATATAAATTATAGTTGAAAAAATATGTTATAATAATAACATAATTTTTAAACAACTACTTGCATAAGCAGCCTTTAATGTTCCCACTGCTAGGGCAAAAACCTCTTCTCTCGAATAGAGAGGGAGTGGGCTGTGCGGAATACTATATGTCACATGTCTTAGAATTTTTGTCAACTCAACTCAACTCAAAGCGTTTATTTCAATTAAATTTTACAGGCACTTTTGAATTGTCAAGGGGTCAGTCAGTCAGAAATATGAAGCTAGTTGCCCATTCCAAAGCGTAGGTTCCTATGGAGAAGAACGGGCAAGAAACTCCACGGACACTCTTTTAAATCATAATATTGTTACAAAATATTGGTTACATCATTCATGTTGAAATTATACATGTGAGAACAATGTAGAAAGACGTGCACGTAAAAAGCGTCCGTAATATAAATATAAAAACAATTAAAATATTAAAATAAGCCGTGGCAGATAAGAGATGACCAGTCCCTACTGACGGCGCCCGTTCACGAACATGACGCATGGATCAGCACCGCTTAGCTCAACCATTTTGAAGGGAACTTAACGATCCAACACACACGCCACCAGCGAGACATTTGAGTGAGCATGACATACTCTCAGCCGTCAGGGCACATTCAAGTCAATGAAAGACGTACCCAGTAAATGGTAGCTTTATAGAAGGTACGTGGTCACAGTGCTCACACATGTGCTATGCAATTATAAAATACTACGAGATTGAAGTTATACAATTCAAAGATAATTTATGCAATCTTCAGCAGCTCCAACAATATTTTCGAATGCTAAAATTAAATTATTTTATGCGCCCTTGTGGAGCTGGACCAGCGCTGAGCCAAGCATTTTTGTCACCGGTATATAATAATCCCCCAGCTTATAATATGCTTGGCAACATAGTGTGCGTTTTATACAAGATTTAAATTTAGTTTCATTTAGTTGTAGTAAGTGGGGAGGTATTTTATTGTAACATTTTAAACAGTATCCCATGAAATATGAGTCTACTTTAGCCAGATTGTTGTTTCTCGGACATGCCGGTTTCCTCACGATGTTTTTCTTCGCCGTTTTGAGAACAGTGGTAATGAAATTATTTACAGAGACTAAAGCGGCTGCCTGGGTACGAATCTACGACATACAATACGAGACCGTTACCATTGGGCCACCACTGCTCCTCCACAACTACTTAACACATTTAATACTAAACGCGTTTAAATTGGCTAATATATTCGGAACCTTGGATATTAGCTTTATAGTTTTCTTGTTAATGGACCACACTGTTACACACTTGTTACAGTGTGGTCTTACGCGACGACCTCATTTTTGAAACATTTTTTATCAACTTAAAGCTTTTCATCGAGTTTCGATATAGTAAGTTGACATCTCTAGCTTTATCCAAGTTATCACTTGGATCACAATATAATGTTGAGTGATATTTATTTTATTTATTTATTCATATAACCATTCGCATTATGTTTGAATTTTGTAGTACATTAATTAATATTTTACAGCTAAAAACAATAAATTATGAATATAAAACAGTAAATTTCACTAAAAATAAAATCAATAACTTATATGATAAATTAATATGTCAATAGATTGTAAATAGTAATTATATAAATTATTGTAAATATTATCATGTCAAATTCTTATAAATCTATACTCTAAAATGCAAAAAATCGAACAATGTCTTGAATGTATATTTAATGTCAAAAAGGTAAATTACTAAATATAAAAAACTATTCACCATCATGTCACCAATTCAGATATAGAATAATTATAAACATTTATTCAACAGGAATGCTTTAAGTTTGGCTTTGAATAGTGTACCTTTGTAAATCAATGGTCTTATGTCAGTAGGCAACTTATTAAATAATTCTACTGCTTGGTATTTAGAGCAATGTTCAGAAATATTAAGTTTCGGCGCAATTTTATTTTTTATAACGTTTTTTCTAGTTTCCTCTCTAAGTTCACGTTCTTCCTGTGATTCGCAAAGTGGCTGAGTAGTACTAAAACAAATAAACTTGGCACTGTTAAAATACTTATTTTTTTTAAATATTCTTTTTCTCTTGTTGTGGGATTCTGACAATCGTTCTTAATGCACGTTTCTGTAGAATGAATGCTCTTTGGCAATTATACCCGTAACTTCTCCCCCAAAACATAATACTGTATCGTAATCTGGATTCTACTAATGCATAATATACAGATTACAGATTTAAGTTGCTTAAGATTAATATCGTCCCTGAGGCTTCTTAGCGCGTAAAAAGCTGAAGATATTGAGGAATCAATCCTTTTTCCAATTTAATAGGGAATCTATATAAACTCCCAAAAATTTAACTTCGTTCACCAGTCAAATATTTTCCTTTTTAAGCTTGACATCTATACTATCTTTGTTGCGTGACGTTGTTTTAAACAACATTACATTGGTTTTGCTTGGGTTTATTATTAAATTATTTGCTGTAAACCAAACAGAAAGATATGCTGGAAGAGATTTCTTTAGAAATAAGCATCACCTTTGTACGTATTTTTCTGTTCCTTTTTCTTGTCTCTTTATATGTGTGTACATAAACTGTTAAATAAATAAATAAATAAAGATTCTTTAAACACTTATTTACATTTTCTGTCAACTCATATAAGTTTGGCGACCCGAGTATGGCATTCGTGTCATCTGCAAACATTACAAGTCCGTCGGGTTGGGTATTATTCATAAAATTTAGTAAATCATTTGTAAAAATTAAATATAATATTGGTCCTAAGATTGAGCCTTGAGGCACTCCGCGGCTTATGTTGGTCATTTTTGACTTATATATTACTTCATTCACACACTTTCCGTCACAATTGTTTGAGTTAATGTCTTTTATTTCTACGTACATTCTACGGTTTTTTAAATAAGATGTCATAAGTTTTAACGCTTTTCCTCTAATACCATAATGCTCTAGTTTAGCCAGAAGTAGCTCGTGATCTACTGTATCAAACGCAGAACTTAAATCAATAAATAAGCCAGCTACCTTCATTTTGTCATTCAATTTATTAATAATGTCATTAACAAGATTATTTATCACATCTGAGGTGCCTATCCCCTTTTGGTATCGAAATTGTTTATAATTTAGTATTCTATTTAAATGTAAGTGGGTCATTAATCTAGCTTTCATTATCTTTTCGAAAATGTTTGATAAAATTGGATATTAGGATATTGGCCGGTAGTTTTTGGGATCCGTTCTTGTACCCTTTTTGTGTAGCGGAACCACCTTTGCCAATTTAAGTTGTTCAGGAAATACAGACTCTTCAATACATTTATTAATGAACTCAGATATATAATTATAACAGTGATCAATGATATCATAGAAATATTAGAGTATCCCCACTCTAATATTTCTATGATATCATTGATCACCGATATTGGCACGTCATCGTGTCCACAAGACGCTTTGTTTGCCATCTTACGTACAATTTTTGTTATTTCCTGTGGTGTCGTCATATTGAAAGTCATCTCACTTTCTACTCGCAATGTTGAGTTTCTTAGGAAGGACATCGCACTTTCTTATTCTGTTTTTAAAAGTGATGATTTATGCACTTATCAACAAATGTATCTGCTATTTCTTGCGGATCTGTAACCACCTTGTTGTTAATGTTTAGAACAAGTTTTCTTCCTCCATCATAACGTAATTCATTTTATAGTTATAGACACTAGAATTAATGGTGGTGCCCGAACATAATATTCTTTTCATTTTGCTTGACACCTTAATTGCCCTGGTAATCCACTTTATCTGATTATTGTTCCTCAGTTTTACTTTACTGGTTTTCTTTGGGTAACACTCACGAAAATTTTTATTAAAATTGTTGAGAAATGTATTGATACGTACGATATTATCATTTGTATTTTAAAAGCACTTTTTAAATGCAGTATTATTTTTTGTGTTGAATGTTCTTTTATTAATCAATATGATATGTTCAGATTCATTTGTCCTTTTATCAATCTTATCAAGAATTATGTTACAAAGAAGGCCGCCTGCATGGCCATCTGCTAAACCATTATGATCTACCAAACACTGCTCTATATCATCGTCGGAAAGATTAGTCAATACATTTTCAATGCAAGACTATGATTTGTTTTGAACTTTAGGAAACTGTCAAAATTTTTGTCATTTGGACTTCTGTAACAACAACAAATATTCAATTCTGTCTCAAGATCCTTTACACCACAAACCTCAAAACTTTCTGATCTGAATAATTTCTGTATTGCATCAATATTTTCACATTTTTTATCCATATACGCTAAAATAGCGATAGCAGTCATGTTCGCGGGTTTTTCTTGTTGCCGCCACATAGCAGTTATGTGTCGGCTATTTAGACAACGAGAAATTTAAAATCCATACTTATGGAGGTACTTGAATAGTCTGATGCTTATCGTTGTCGTTATATTACAGATCTTATTTTTAAACTCTTTAGTCCAATAAGTTGTATCAATTACTTAGCCGCTTAACTTTTACAAAAATTGCGTCATTGTGTTTTATTGAACTAAGTAGGTTATGGGTGCAAAAGTCCACGAACTGCTTGGAGTACAATTTAATATAAAGTCCGAAGGTATTGTGATCATGGCACAGCTCAGCTTGAAGAGTGGTCGCACGGACTGACGAGCTATTGTTGCGGTGCGGACGCCGCTTGTTCACCCCTGGCGGTACAGCAGCACACTGACAATTCAACTTTGTGTTCATGACATCTGTCTCAAGCTCCGCAATGCTTCATCCTAGGCTCGAATAAGCAGCACTTTCTGCAGATTCTTTTCAATTTTGTGAATGAGAGAACGCTGTAGGCCTAGTGGACTGTAGATTTGTTGACCATCATTATTCTATTAAGTACCTGGTACTTGTTGAAAGACCTACACTGTCCTCCCTTACCTAATAACACTGTTATTTGAAAATATTGTAAAAGCCCATTATTTTTAAAAGAGTAACCGTGGAGTTTATTGCCGGCTCTTCTCCATAGGAAACAACCTATTGGAACCGTGCACCTAGCTTCTGACGTTTCATAAGTGCCCATGTAGGTTTATATGAAATAAAAATATTTTGAATTGAATTGAATATAATCACGGGCGGCTGGTTTTACTGATTTTCATTTTCACAGTTTATTTAGTTTTTCTTTTTCGTTTAGTTTTGAAAAAAAAATGTCGTTTCAATGTTTTCTTGAAATTTACAACTTTATCGCTAGCGTTATGATCTTGTAATCCATCTCAGTCACTTCTCGAGGATATCAATCACCTGATGATGTACCGATAAAAATAAAGTATATCTAGATGTGCTGACTAACAACAAACAACACACACGTCACGACTTCGAGTGTGATCGTATCGTCAACGTTTACCTATACCTAACAGAGATGTTTGAAAGGGAAAATAACGCTACATCTATGAACTGCCTAATCCTCCGGTGATTACAGGCATGATTTTATCTATGAAAATTTGTGCAAGTCCTCAGACAAAGAAACGAAACCAATGGGCAAACGGTGCATTAGTAATAATTACCTATGAAGGACAGAAGTATACTAGTTGATATCTTTATCTAGTACCTAAGTGTGATAGCTAAAAATGAAAACATTGTGATAAATCCATGTGATTGATCTGACATAACAATGTTGGAAGGTGCGGCAGTGCGTGCTGTGTGTAGTGTAGCGAATGCGGACCAAACAACGTGGCAGGGCTCTCCTTATCACCTTATCACACACCCACCTTATCACACGTTATCAGAGATCCGGACATTACCCTAATCTTACTAACGCCGTTACCTTGACGTTATCACAAGCAGCTCTCAAGATAAATATGTAAATTGTTTTGCCATAAATATTAATAGGTAATAATAATACCTACTGCAAAACCACAAATATACCGTGTGGAACACAAATATGTTTAGCCAGTAGGCTAAAAATAGGTCAAACAATGATGGTAAATGAATCCAAAATGATGGTGCTGTCAAAATGATTTAGTGTAACTCATTGATCCCCCCGCCACCGATCGCCTCCACGAGGAAACGGCGATGCTCTGCCCAAGCCGGGCAGACCTCCACCGTATGCTCCACCGTGTCCTCCGAGTGATCCACGCAGTGATGACACCACCGTTTCCTCCCGCCTGATACGAAACAGGAGCCTCCCGAAACAACCGTGTCTGGTGAGGACCTGCGTCAGGCTGAAGGTGAGGACGCCGTGGTGCCTCTCTAGCCACAGGACTTATCGCCCAGTGGTGTGCCCAGCACTGGGTTGCGAAAATCGCACTCTCCATGACGCCATGAGATCCTACCGGAGCTCTGTCCACTGTGCCGCGATTTCTCGCGGCAGCGGAGTTACGCCCCGGCGTTTCGCCTCCTCGCGCCACTCCCAAATGTGCGCTAGGACTTTTGACTCCAGATCTCATAGCGGCAATCCGGCAAGGAGGCTTGCCGCCTCACCGGAGACAGTGCGGTATCCCCGGACCAGCCAGCCAGGCCATGACCCTCTCAGACGCGTTCAATCGGCGGGCTGGCCACCGCCTCAATGAACGCGCCCACACCGGTGCCCCGTAAAGGGCCATGAATCGCACGACCCCCACGTGTAGCCTCCGGTAGGAGGCGTTTGGACTCCCTAGATTGGACAGGAGCCACTTCAAGGCAGCCTCAGCCCACTTCAGTCTGGGAGCCAAACGTCGGAAATGCTCCACGAAGTTCCACCGGTTATCGAGTACGAGTCCAAGGTACTTCATCGTCGACTCGACGCCGATATGAACTTCTCCTACCGTTATTTGGGAACCCGACGGTGACGCGTTCTGAGGACGTTCGCCGGACTTGTGCAGGGCCACTTAGAGTCCTAATTCCCGGGTTCTGTCAACGATTGTCACAACTCCGTGTGTCGCTAGTTCAGCCGCCGCCTGGTGCGACCTCCCCTGCGCCAGGACCAACGTACTCCCTTTCACCAGCTTCATAAGGTTCATAACTCATTTGTTGGGCTTGGTATAACCTTATATAACAAGCTACCTTCTTCTTTGCTAGATTTGCCTGTTAATGCGTTCAAAACTAAAGTAAAATCCAACCTCTGTTCAAAGGCATACTATTCTATCAACCACTACTTAAATGATAAGAATAGTTGGTCGCTGTGATTAACTCAAGACAATTATTTTTATTCTGCAGAAAAGAGCCATTAGAGCCATCTATGGCCTCCACAGGCGCGACTCTCTAAGAGAACAGTTCAAAGATATTAACATCATGACGGTACCTTGTCAATATATTTATGAAAACATTATTACGTAAGGAAAAATCTACATCTTTTTAGTAAAAGAGGTGCAAAACACAATTATATCACTAGGAATAGGGACCAATTAGTTCAACCGGGTTTCAGGCTGGCTAAAGTGGACTCATCTTTCATGGGGTACTGTTTAAAATGTTACAATAAAATACCTCCCCACATACTTCAACTGAATGAAACGAAATTTAAATCTTATAAACGCACACTATGCAGCCAAGCATAATAAGTTGGGCGATTACATCGCTGATAAAAATGCTTGGCTCATCGCTGGTCCTGCTCCACAAGCATAAACTAATTGATTAGCATTTGAAAATACCGTTGGAGCTGCTGAAGATTTTAAAAACTATCTTTGCATTGTATAAATTCAATCTCTTAGCATTGTATAATTGCATAACACATGTGTGAGTACTATGTACCGACTATAGAGCTACCATTTAGGTATTGGGTATGTCTTTCATTGACTTGAATGTGCCCTGGCGGCTGAGAGTATGTCATGCTCACTCTAATGTCTCGCTGACGGTGGCGCGTGTGTTGGATCATTTAGCTCCCTTCAAAATGGTTGAGCTGAATGGTGCTAATCCATGCGTCATGTTCGTGAACGGGCGCCGTCAGTAGGGACTGGTCATCTCTTAGCTGCCACGGCGATTTTAATTTAATTTATATTTTTATGTTTGAATTAGCTTTTATTTTTATTTCTAACGGACGCTTTTAATGTTTTGCATCGTTCTCACATGTATAACTTCAAATTTAATGATGTAACCAATATTATGTAACCATATTTTGCTTTAAAAGAGTGTCCGTGGAGTTTCTTGCCCGTTCTTCTCCATAGGTACCTACTACGCTTTGGAATGGGTAACTAGCTTCATATTTCTGACTGACCGACTTCTTGACAATTCAAAAGTGCCTGTAAATGGTTTAATTGAAATAAATGCTTTGAGTTTGAGTTTGAGTTTGAGTTCATCACGAGTTCACGACACGTAATTACTTATTTATTAGAAAAAAGTTTTGTCGTGTCAGAATATCTTCTTATCGAGATAATTGAGCAGATAAACCCTAAATAATACTATTATAAAACCTCAAACGTCATCGTATCTTACCCAAGCTATGTGGAAAAAATGAGGCTACAAAATCTGTCTTCTGAAAATCAAGGCTACACATAACATATGACTCAAGTAGCGCAATTTAATGCCGGGATCCATTAAAATCATACAAAGCCAGAGAACATCTCATGGGAATTCCAATAAGCCCAAACACGGCTAGGTATACATTGTTTTATGACGGAGTTCCAGTGCCGTCCTTCCGGCTTCATTTTCAGATCAGTTCGATGGTCATCAGAATTATTTATTTAAATGTGCTTCATAGTCGCTTAACTATCTTAATCGAGATATCTTATCGCCACCCGTGAAATACTTATCATTCAGTAGTTCCGGTGGCTATCTGTGTCTTCTTCATCAGTTCCATTTCACCAAATGATACTTTCTGAATGCAAATGCTTAACTTGTTGCTAAAAATACCAAAATCGCGGCATCACCTTCAGATGGACACATTATTGGATACTACCCAGCTAGGAAAATACCCTTACAAACAAAAGCTTGTAAGAACTGTGGTTTCATACAAGGTTTATCCCTTTTCTTGGCAAAAAAAAAAAGAATATTTTCAAATAGTTTTCAAATATGTTGTTAATTATGAATCTAGGATTTAGGGAAAAATATATAAAAAAATCGTACATAACCAGATAATGAGATCCTATATGTATCTTTGAAGATACATTGCCAGCTAAGCAAAAAACTTTGACCTTACGTGTAAGTGTCTTTGAGGATACGTTGCCAGGTTTGAGGAAATAAAATACACAACATTTTCTTAATAATATATTATGTATAAAATTTGCATGTAGTAACAATAATTATAGTTATAATTGAGGTGTACTGTACTATTAGCTTAAGTAATTACTTATCAGTATGGAATTTTACAAAACAATTTCTTTCTGGCTTAAAACACAAGCGTAACGAACACTTGGCACACATTACCGTAGTTTGGCCCTTGACACAAAATTTACATCGCCCTTTCGACAAAGCACCTAGCACCAAGACCAAAACCAGACTCCTCAGGCGTTAGCGAATCATACCGGAAAGTATCTTCACCGCTATATACTATAAAGTCGTACACGAAACTAGATATGCCAGCACCAGCAAAAATTTTATAGCTCCATTTTTTTGGCTTGTTTTTAACATATTATTGTTTTCTATTGCCAGCTTTTTTACCCTTATATGGGACCATCATTTCATCCACACTAAATCTGGTTTCGTGTGGGACTTTCAAAAAGTTACCTTAGCCTTAGCCTTAGCCTTAGCCTACTTTTTGTAACAAGGGCCTCACTTTAAAATAACGGTCACCATCGTCTAACAAATTATTATTAAAATGAATGTATAATCTCCTTATCAATTGAATTTTTTTAAGTGACATAATATCTGCAATGGGACTCACGCGACCAATAATCTGTGTAAGCTGGTAAATCGACAATTCCCATAAGAAGGTTAATAGCTACGAAACATCTTATGTCTTCTTTAGTTAAATTTAAGGTTTTTCCTTTTTGTTGCACATAATACAAGTTAGATTGCTCGGTTATATAATCAAAAATTTCGTCTGTAAAAAAGTCTGTAAAATACTCGTAAGGAGATTTGGCTATTTCAGGTTGCGGAAGATTTTTATCTGAGATCTGGGTGAAATGTTTGAATTTATTTTTAGTCCACTGAAAATTTAGAGGCTTTTGAAAAATCCGTCGGGGTGTGACTATTCTTGCAGTCCTTCCAGATGTTGTAGGTCTTCTTGGTCGGCAGCTAGAGGCAATTAATGGAGATGGTGGCAAAGAAAGTGGTGAAGGAGAGCCATTTTGCGTCAGTGAAAATGGTAGTCGAGCTGGAAGCGGCTGAGGTGAAGGCAGCACAGGCGAAGGCAGCAAAGGAGACTGAGTAACAGCGTCTTGTACGTCTACTATTTCTTCATCAGATAGCAAATTCAAGTTTTCTATAGAAGAAGGAAAAGATGGCGCAGGTGAAGAATCGGAGTCAGTTACATGGTTATGGACATGATTCAAGCCAGATGAAATCTGCTGAAGTTCATCTTCGGATTCCGATTCATCGTCGTCTGAATTTTTACGTGGTTTTGGTACTTAAGCACAAATTCTTTTTGCTCTGGAAAAAGATGGTTGCATCCCTTCTTGAAAAAAAAGCCCTCTTTCACACTCATGTCAATCATACAATACCCTTTCCCCAAAACACAGTTAAAAAAAAATACTAATAAAATCTTAGTGCACTTGGCTATGTATCCTATAAGATACGCTAACCTTGTACGAAGAATCTTAGTACACCTAGCAACGTATCCTGTAGGATACATTCACTTTATTTGTTAGTTTGCGAAGCCAAGCGTAATTATTTCTCCTGTTTAATTACTTTCCAGCATAAGTACAAACATATGAAATATTCCCAGCCCCACCCCAAGCTGCAATACAATATTTTAAGATGGAATGTGCCAGAGCGAAGTATACTGTTTGTAGTGTGCCATAATTGGCAGATGTTCGCAGGTTTTTAAATACAAATATTAATTTTCTGACCCTGGAAACCAGAGCCTCAATTTGCTCCTTCCATGTCAGCGTACTATCTATTATAACACCCAAGTATTTAATACTATGGGTGCGTGCAATCTGAGCACAGCCGGTGCAATCAGTCGATAATAACCCGCATTTATGTGCCGTCAGAGTATAGGGAGAAGGAGGTTGAGAGACTTTACTTGGAGCAAATGTAATGAACTTGGTTTTTTCTACATTAAGGGTTAGCAGGTTTTCATTCAGCCATTTCATTGCAACAAGCAGAGTGGATTCAGCATACGAGCGGGTTTCCAACCAATCCTTTCCATGAATGAGCATGACGGTATCGTCCACGTAGGTTATAATTTTAGCTTTGGTTAGAACCAGATTACATAGGTCATTTATATAAATAAGAAACAGGGTAGGTCCAAGAACACTACCCTGCGGGACTCCAAAGGTTAAGAATTGCTGTTTGCTGACGTGATTTCCTATCTTTACGGTTTGAGAACGCTCACTCAGGTAACTCTTAAAAATATCTAGACACACTCCTCTAACACCAATCCGCTCCAACTTTTGAAGCAAGAGGGGAACAGAGACTGTGTCAAAAGCTTTAGAAAGGTCCAGGAATATTGCTATTGTTTTGAGTTTATTGTTTATATTTTTTGCTATAGTTCCTGTTACTTCCAAAAATGCATCTTCTGTACTTCTACCTGATCGAAAACCGCATTGGTCCGCTGAAATTATGTTCTGTAAGTTAAGGTAATTAAGTAGTCGACTATTAAAATTTTTTCTAAAGTTTTGAACAAAATTGTAAGAACAGAAATAGGTCTGTTTTGACATTGCCCCTGTCCCCACTCTTATAGATGGGATGTACAAGTGCTCTTTTAAAGACAACAGGGAATACTCCTGAAGTGAGCACAAGGTTAAATATGTGCGAAATAATAGGGATTAAGGTGTCACGGGCAGCCCTGATCACCACGGCGCAATTGACCCCGAGGCCGAGGATGACGCGATCAATCTCTTCACAGTCTGTCGAGAGAATGGCCATGGAGTTTGGACAGGCATTGTCGTCAGAGGAGCGTGTACAGTGTACATCAGTTATATTTGACGCTAGGGTCTTCCCCACATTCGCAAAGAAGTCATTTACATTATCCACTGAATCCGAAGGATCGGGAGAAATGGACAAAAGTTCAGTAGCAGAAGATTTGCTGTTTTGAAGATTAGAGATTGATTTAATAAGATTCCATGTAGCCTTAGGATTCCTACGATTTCTCTTAAACTCTTATTGCAGAAATTTCTGTACCGCTTGAATGTCACTTTGTAGTATATTATTATTAGGGTTTCGTTTTGATTTAAGGCAAAGCTTATCCCTGTTTCGTATGCACCTCAAAAGCCCAGGTGTGATCCAAGGTTTTGTAATCCTTTTTTTTACTTGAGATAGTGTGAGTAACAGAGTTGTTATTGACCACGGTAGAAACAATATTAACAAATTCAGAAGCAGCCGTAGTTGCATCATCACAATTCATCACCGAAGAAAAATCTACAGTTTTTATAATAGCAACGCATGCATCCACGTCCACTCGGCGCGATGATGAAGGGGTTTTAGTTATATCAAGTCTTAATTTGCAAAACACAATCACTGGAGCATGGTCTGTTACAGCAGAATCAAGGCCTAAGGTTATAGCAGCGTTTGATAACTGCGTGGTCTAGACAGGCGTTGTTACGAGTGGGAAACAAATGTGCGGGAAGCATTGCATGGGATGCTACTGTGTTTAGATACATGTCAGAATTGATATCATTAGTATTATGGGAGATATTTATATTGATATCGCCAATTAAAACTATAGTAAATAGTCTTAAATGACATTAACGAGTGCAGAGTTACATCCAGACATTCAATAAAGTTCTTTGTATTACGAAACGACGGAGATCGGTATATTGCCAAAAGGGCTACTTCTGTGCCGAATTTTAAAATCAAGCAATTTGCATCCGTAAATATCAGTATTTCGACAGTGACTCGTAGGTTTTGCCTAACATACACAACAATACCATTGTTTTGGTTCACGTGATTAGACTGGAATGCTTCGAAGCCCGGTATAGAGGGAAGGTAAGGGCATTTGCGTAACCAACACTCCGATAAAACAATAGCATCAAAATGCACCTTAATTCTGTTTAGTAATATTAGGAGATTATTAAAATTAGTACTATTACCTATACTTCTAATATTCAAGTGAAATATATTGAGACCTTTTACAACATTATTTAAGTAAGAATTACATTGTTCTGGAGAACACTGATAAGATGACGAGATTGATAGTTGTTCTAGTTCGTGTGTAATTTCGGTATTTTCATTCATTTTGTAATTCTAAGGGCAACAAATCTGCCGCAGATTGAGCTGCTCGCTCTGCTAAGTCTTGTGATAAAACTATAAAATGTGTCATATTAATTATTATGTAAAATCATTAAAATATACTAGTTTTATATACATGTCGTGGCCAGATCTTAGAATTGTTTCATGAAATGGCCAGCTAACATTGACCACATCGTTTAAACGTCTACGTTTAATGACATGTCAGTCGACGTTTGGCCATATCATTAATGTGGGGTATCCATGGTGTAAGGTGAAGTAAAAATGGTTAAGTAACTGCAACCAACTTGGAAGTAGCGCTCGCCGGCCGCAGCCGCGGCACCGCTTGCTGCGCTCACTCGGTTAACCTTTTTTTTTTTTTTTTACGTGTGGAAATCCTCATAGATGTCCTCCGCCCTGGGGAGAGTAGAGGAGTCTGTCTGTCTCTTTAGGGAGCGACGGATTTCCCCTTATCTGTCGCCCCTAGACCCATTTAGGGGGGCTGGAAGAGGGCGTTATCCGCCCTCGTCCGCCTCGTTAGTGGAAGCAATCTCCCGCTCCCTTTCCGCAGCCTCCTTCTGCGAAATGACTAAGACTAAAACTAATTTTAAGTGCTATGTTGCATGTTACGCCGCGGCAGCGGCCGGCGAGCGCTACTTCCAAGTTGATCATTTTCCATAATATCATATTTGGAAACCCAATAAAAGTCACCCCACTTTGTTTGATTTATTGTATGCCGCCGCCATGATGCACATCAAAAACACAGCGACATCAACGCCTCTACCGGTGGATAATCTAACTAGTTTACGATATGATCACTAATGTTTGGCCACATCATGAAGTAGTCGTGCATTTAACTGTTCATATTATCATTAAACGTTGAGTATTCAATGATCAAGCCAGGCCACATCATGATGGGACTAGTGGATGATGTTCATTTCATGAAATGATCAATTTTAAGATCTGGCCACGACATACATATTGACATTGTTGAAAATTATATACAAAATGACATGATTACTTTGTAAAGTATTATAATTATTGTGAATGTGAGGACTTCGTGGGTTTTTTTTCCTCTTTCTTTAATTTTTTCTTTCTCAGTTAGTTTTAATGATGGTCTGGCATATTTATGCGGCCTATCCAAATGTCCTTTCTTTGATATTGTTCGTCAAGTTGAGCATCTTAAGTTCTGAGTTGAGCTCCAGGATTACTGACAAATGCTTGCACTGACTGGACAGGATCACTCAAATTTGTGTGGTTTATTCCTCAAAAGACCATTTCAGACACTAATCTACATGGTCCTCATATGGCCTGACCGAGATTATGCCTGGACTTTAGAAAAGACTGTGACCGCTGAGTTTGTTTCGGTCTTTCTTCTCAGAGTAGTCAGATAGGAAACGCCGATCTCATCTAGCAATTTTTTTTTTAATATGACGTGTAAAAGTGATTGCAATATCCTATTAACAGATAAACAATTTCATTTCATTTCATTATAATATATTTGATTCATTCATAACATAAAATAATTGAAGTTGATCACAACATAATATATAATATAATGAATTTATTATATATGTCGCCGCGAAAGCGTCTACCTGTAAAGATTATAACATAATCTTATGCGTAACTACTTATTATAATTGTTATTCACCATAAAGTCTTTGATCCTGCCCTCTATGGGTAACTGTGGAATACTGTTACAACCATTTGCGTGAATTTGTGAATCGATGTGCAATCGATTCCTTTGAGATTAAACGCCATCTATTGCCCACTCTGTGAAACCAGTCAATATACTGTGAGTCGATTAGAACAGAAACTTACTAACTTCGATGTTGGGGCAAAAACTAAAGTTAAAATTAAAAGGGAACATTTATATAATGATTTATGGGTTTTTAGTCATATTAACAAGTGGTCATTCGACATAGTAAATTTGTTTATGACAAAGCGGTACCTGAGATGGCGCGGTTTGCGAAGATTAAGATCAATAACTGAATGTAATAATTTAATACGAGAACTAAATAAGTTTCAACAATAGAAAACCAACTATAAAGTAATAAGATTATTTTACAATGCAATTCACTAATGAATACCTGTTGTTTGATTAAATTCCTTGAATCACAGGAAGTGTTGTAAAAAGAGCAATAGTAAAGTTGTAGAAAGTAATGAAGCTTCTAATTCAACTTTAATCTGAATAACCTTTGTATTTGTGAATATTAGCATTGTTTAATTATAAAAGAATTAACTGATAAGCATTTTAGCATTGTTTGTAAGTTTTATTGAACAAACTTAGTAATACGGTATTGTATTGAAATTCGGGGTATGTCGCCCGACTTTGACAAAAAGCGAGGCGCACCGAATGGCGTGTGTGGGAAATAAACATGAAAAGAAAAGTTTTGTTAGAAAGGACTGAGATTGTAATTGTTGAACAAATAACCTCTGTAACATAATGTTTTGATTTAAAAGAGTGTCCATGGAGTTTCTTGCCCGTTCTTCTCCATTAGGAACCTACTTCGTTTGGAATGGGCGACTAGCTTCAAAAAATAGCTCAAACTGAATGACTCCTTGATAAGTGATAACTCAAAAGTGCCTCTAAATGTTATAATTGAAATAAATGCTTTGAGTTTGAGTTAAGAATTGTGTGTGATTGAAAACCAACTAAGTACCTGTATCTACTATCAACGAAGAATTACACCGGAGACTGGTCCTAAATGGCATAGGGTAGATACCCCGTCGTGTCATATATAATCCATTTATTTGTACCTAATTCATGAATAACTCAATTTCATTACTTTTAATAATATTTTTATAATTTACTGTTTGAGCAATTTTATCTAATTTAAATATGCATTCTCTTACAACACAAATATACTGGCGATATATACAGATAGCATCAGTCATTACTTCTAATCTGATAAGTGCAATCATTGAGCCCTTTAACATTGATGGCTACACAACTTGCCCGCGTGACGATATCACGCTCGCTATTGTGACATGTCTGAGACATCCTTCCACGCTTCCTAAGAAACCTGGCACTTACAACAAACAGCATAACGAAGTGGTCTTGTGAGACTACCCTACTTGCAGGTGACAGCTGATCGCGTGCCAGCTCATTAGAGGAACACCTCCCTCCTTTCCCCACTGCCTCGTTACCCCTTCGTGGCCTTTTCTCTGAGTTCCTAACGAACCTTAATGTATTCTTTGCACTAAACGTTGTTTGAGCTTTGTTTATGACACCGACACAGACCAGCTTCACTTGAAACAGATGCGGTCCGCCGTGCGGTCGTCGGTCGTAGCACGCATACGTATGCAATGCACTGTGGACGTTGCGAGTTTATTTGAAATCGTTCCCACTAAGTGTTATGTGTATAAGGTAAGGAAATTTAAATTTGAAGGCTTTGGCCGTCATTGAATTCTGTAGAACAAAAGGCCGTCATTGAATTCTGTAGAACAAAAGACTAATCAATGAGTGTGATCCCGAGGCGCATTTGTCGCGAGCTCGTCGGTCCAGGGAGCAATCGACGCTACTTGTAGATATAAATTCGCTCACTTATTGATTCCCCCCACATGCCCCACATATTGACGACTGCTATTATTCTTTGTCTGTTAACCAATGGCGTTTAATTACAGCAGATAGTTGGCTTTTTGTTCCCTAAGCGCCATGCATTGTCAAACGGTTTGGTTTAGTAATCTTATTGCTTGCTCTCTCTACATATATATATGTCTGGCTCGTTTGATAAGCATTACGCCTTTTAAAAATGAGCAAAGCAATCGGCGGATCGTTGAATAAAGTGTAGTCTTTTTATTACACACATACATAGCGACCAAGCTAAAGTCCGCCATGGAGAAGTCTACGAGCAACTACCGACTTTACTGCTGGATTAATGTTATTGATACCAATGAGTCGATTATAATATATTAACGCGCAACTAATAGAGCAATATGTTAAACTGGAAATAATAACACGCCATAATTTTTGAATCTCAAAGAATTGTAGTTGTAACTGTTACAAATAGGTCCAGCTTTGAGGCGAAAAAATACACGAACCGCTCGAGTTGTGCTGAGGGACAAAAGTTTTAATCGTCGTGCATACCGGCTATACGCGACAGCGCGACGCGACTCTTACAAAACAATTTAGGTGCCGCGCTTGTCTGCACGAGCCGATAAGTGATTAAAGAAAGGATGTGCCATTGAAAGCAGTTTTCTTTTCATTCAGATTCAGGCCGCACGTGAACTCAACTTGTATATGTTAATCATGCGTGTTTCAAACAGTACTCGCTGCTTGTAGTTTTAAACAAAACATATTCTGAAATGTGTTCCGTTTCAATTTAATAAAATGTTATCCCGCACGAAGCCCGGAGTCCACACATAACACGTAGAGATACGAATAAATTATTTGTCAAATGATAACGTCGCGATGTTCCACTCGGTAAATGAATTTAAAAGCGGTGTGCACCGCAAAAAGCTCACACAGTAAATTAGCGAAGTGAGCGGTATGAGCGCTGTGAGCGGTACAAGCGGTATGAGTGGAACGAGCGCAGCGAACGTAGGTCCTCCCGGACGCTGCCGTCTAATTTGTTTATCTCACAAAGCGCTACTCATTAAAAACTCGAATTTGTGTGTAAAGGATATATTTTTAAAATATTAATGCGAACTTAGTGCATGCGCTGCGGCGTTGTTTGGCAAAGTGCTCGTGGTCAAAACAATATGAGTGCCATTGACCACTTCAGAGTATGACTCTAAAGACTTATTAATATTTATTTCAATCGAATGCAGATATTCGTAAGTTTACGGCTCATCACATGACTGTAATGCAAACCTCAGCTCAAGTGATGTGTACGTGAACTCTCCAGTCCTCTATTATCTGTTTGATTTGCGAAGGTAATGTGAACTAAGTCATAATGAGTTCAGTGTCACTCGGGGTTCCATTACACAAGTTAATTCAAAAATAAAACGGACACTCACAATCATCTATTGTTGTTACCTGCCGTCTCTCCGCGTGCTATAAAAGCTAAGCGACCCGAGAAGAAGATTACGAAACCAGTTTTTTTTTTAAACTTTGCCCCACACTAGGAATTTCTCCTGTATCGTGGGTGCGTTTACAAACATTTAAACTCACATACACAAACAGCCAGACCCGGAACAACTAATTGTAGGTCATACAAATATTTGTTCCGTGCGGGAATCGAACCTGCGACACGCAGCGCAGCAGTCAATCGCTTAACCACTACGCCAACCGTGCCGTCGAACTGAATTTGTGTCATTCTAAGATCAAAAAATTGAAAAGTGTTGGCAGTTCTCCGTTCAACACAGTCCAATAATGAAACTAAATTTGTGAGCCCTTTAATATTCATATTATGTGTATTTATTAAATAAAATTGAAGAAATATTTTTAACTTATATAAATGCTCTCCCTAGAGAAATAAAGCATCCTATGGTACTATTTGGTGACGATAGCACGGTAGTAGGTAGTAAAATGTGACGATCCTAATATATATGAAGCAGAGATAAATTTGACATTCGATAAAATAATTAATTGGCTAAATACTAATCATTTTGTCATAAATCTAGAAAAGACTAAAATAATTCATTTTTATCAGAGGATTCCTAATGTAAACCTTGATATTAACTATTTGAGGACTAAAATAGAATCGACAACCATGACTAGATTCCTTGGTGTTATTATAGATAATAACTTGTCCTGGAAACCGCAAACGAACAAAATTTGTAACAAAATGCATATGCACTCCCATAAACTGGCTAAAATTGTAAGCTTAGAATCTCTTTTAATGGCTTACCATGGCTATGATGCATCCACACTAAGATATGGCATAATATATTAGGGAATTCAGTAGAGTATGTCTTCAAAGCCTAAAAAAGATGCGCCAGAGCTATGTGTGGGTTACAAAGTACTGATAGCTGTCAACCTCTATTTAAAAGCCTCAAGGACCAAAAAGAGACGTCATAGAAAAAAAAATGGTTCCGCATATCCAGGGATATCCGAAAATACCTCATGTTTGTTCAGCGATTTTTGTAGTTTTACGATTATATTTTTTTTTGTAATTTGTTTGAGTTTTCTGCCAGTGGAGCTTCAAAAATGAATATTTTTTTGTTTGTGGGTATTTTCCAGATATTTTTTTTGCGACAAACATGCATGAAGTCGGTGTCTTTGGTTTTGTATTTTTGTTATTTGCCACCGACTTCCGAAATATAAGTTATTTTTCACTTTGTAGTGTTTATTTGGAAGTCGGTTGGTTTTTTTGGTAAAAAAGTTTTTATTTCTCTGTTTTTAGTGGGTCAGTCCTCATCACCTTTTACAAAATACTGCTTTTCCTGATGCAGGGACGTTAATCGTTGAGCAATTCTCTTAGTACTTCACCATCAGATCCACTTTTCCATAGGCATTGTGACGAGAAAAAATTGCTTGGCTACCATATTAAAGTTATCAAATTGCAAGTCCGTGAAATACTTATTACTGAGCAATTCCGTTGGCCATCTGTGGTCTTCATCATCAGTTCCACTTCACCAAATGTTGCTTTCCAAGAGCAACTGCATGAGCTACTATAAAAAATACATACATATATATATATATATGTCGGAGTTGGTTGTCAATTACAATTGTGGGTAGTCAACAGAGTTTGTTATGATTTGTTTTTATTTATTTATTTATTTATTTATTAAAACTTCTCGCACTCAAAGAGGTACAATGGCGGACTTAATGCCTTAGGCATTCTCTACCAGTCAACCAAGGGTGGTGAAGAGATTAGATGGCAGGTGCTCTATTTGAGAGGAACAAAGAGAAAACTATTATTAAAAATATATGATAATACATACGAACTAAAATAGTACTAATTACACATACATACATATTTACAATAATAATATAATATATCTATATTATATATATATATATATACATATTATATACGAATTCAAGAGAGGGAGGTGCTGAGATGACTCTACTCTATTTATTTTGAAAATAAATCTGCAATTTCCGCTTAAATGCATACCGACTGGTGGCCGTTCTGATATCAAGAGGAAGCGCATTCCAAAGAAGAATGGACTGAATATGAAAGGAAGAATGAACAAAGTCAGAAGTATGAGAAGGACAGAGTAGGAGAAGATTATTAGAAGAACGCAGATTCTTAGAGTGTGAAGAACATAGATATTGGAAGTGAGACAAAAGATAAGAAGGAGGAGAGGGAGAGTTGAGAAGGGAGAAAAGCGTGGTCAAAGCACGCAAACTTCTTCTTTGGCGAATGGACATCCATTTGAGCTCAGACCTATAGCTCGACACATGATCATATTTTCTGAGGTTGAATATGAACCGGATACAATTGTTGAGCAGTCTGTCGAGCTTATCCAGCAAAACCGCATTCAAGTCAAAGTAGCACACGTCACCATAGTCGATGATAGGGAAAATCAAAGTCTGCACCAGCATAGTTTTCGTCTTGGCGGGCAAAAAGTTCCTCAGACGATACAGAGATCGCAGAGTACCATTGACTCTTTGACTTACACTAGAGACCTGGCGTTGCCAGCTAAGTGTCGAGTCCAGATGCAAACCGAGATCTTTCACAGTAGGGGTTATGGGTATGACGGTACCATTAAAAATAAGAGGAGGTAAAGAGCTAAGCGTCACCCTCCCCATCATGCGTGAGCTTCCAATTAAAATGGCCTGACACTTTGAGGGGTTTACTGATACCCCAAATCTATCAGACCAGTCCTTGATGGCATCTAAATCTCGGTTTACATCTGCTATAGCGCCCGATAAACCTTCAACCCGCTCAGCTGTATATAATTGAAGATCATCGGCATAAAGATGATACGAACACCGAAGACAGTGAGTTATAAAATTTATGAAGATGGAGAATAACAATGGAGAAAGAATACCGCCTTGTGGAACCCCAGCATCCAAGTCGCGCCAACTCGATGAGTTCTCATCAACGCGAACCGACTGCTGACGTCCCCGAAGATAAGACGAGAACCATTCCAGAGCCTCGGACGAAACCATAAGATGAGAGAGGATAGAAAGGAGAATATCGTGACTGACGGCGTTAAAGGCATTGGAGAAATCAATTAATACCAAAACTGTAACCTTGGTATCCTCCATCGCTTCTCTAACGTCACCAGTCACTTTAAGGAGAGCGGATGCTGTACTGTGCCCAGGCCTGAATCCAGACTGAAAAGAGCTAACAAGGTTGTTTCGGTGAACAAACCCCGTAAACTGCTTGTGTACGCAGGCTTCAAGCACTTTTGACAGGAATGGGAGAATGGAAATGGGTCGAAAGTGACTGGGTAGGGATTTGAAATCTTAGGGAGTGGGCGTACATAGGCCATACGCCACGAGGATGGGAATTGTCCGGAATCAAGCGAAAAGTTGATGATGTGGGCAATCGGTGGGAGCAGGATATCAAGGATCCAAACGACCATACCACGGCTGATGCCGTCATAGCCCACAGCCTTAGATTTTATGGACAGGATGATCCTTTTAATTTCGTCCAAGGTGACAGGGGAGAAGTGAAATGGTTCTATGATGGGACTAGCTAGGCCAGCGATGTAATCGACCGTCTGGGACAACATTTGACAATCCAAATGGCAAGCGGTTGTGAAGTGACGGTTGATATCATCAAGGCCAATTGTATTAGGAAAATCCACATGACGTGGTCTGCCGATACCAAGAGTACCAAGGAACTTCCAGATATCAGCAGGTGAAGAAGAAGATATGTTCTCGAGAATATGGCGGCGTTTAGCGTTACGTATCATCTGACTACACCGATTTCTAGCAGCTTTGAAAAAGTTCCGATTTTCTTCACTACGATCCTTTTTAAATTTACGAAAGGCCCGATCTCTACGCCTCATTGCCATACGAACTCCTGTCGTCATCCAAGGAGCAGGAGGACGCCGAAGTTTAATCATCTTTACAGGGGCGTGTTTGTCGTAGAGAGCAAGGACCGTCCGATCGAAAATGCGCAGTTTTTCGTCTACAGTTGATGCCGCTGCCAGGTGCTCCCAACTGAGGTCTGATGCATCCTGACGAAGCTTCTCAACGTCCATGCGCGCAAAACACCGCATGTGCAGAACTTTTGGGACAGGTTTAGGCGGTTTTAGGACATACGAAAGGTAAATGAGGTCATGATGAGAAAATCCAGGAGCGGGACACTGACCATGTGAGGAAACAAGGGAGGGAGTGGATGTAAGGATTAAGTCGAGCCAAGTGTCATCGCCTGAGATATTGAAATGGGTAGGTTGCAGTGATAGTATATCGAGACTAACGGACTCAATGATGTCAAGGAGTTTACGGGAACGGGGGTTGTGGCGAGCAAGGTCAGTGTTAAAATCGCCCATGATGACGCAATGTGCATACTCTGACCCTACGGATTCCAGCGCCAATTCAAGTTCGGAAAAATAATCAACGGTGGGTGGACAATAGACAACACCAAGAAGTGCCTTGGCGCCTTTGACGTAAACCTCCAAAAAGAGGTACTCAGCGGAAGCATGGTTTTGTGAGGGAGATGAGGCAATGATTTTGAAAGGTAAATCGCTACGAAGATAGATAGCTACACCACCCCCTCCCCTTCCAATCCTATCATTGCGGATAAGAGTGAAACCTGGGAGGGAGTAGGTGGTGGAGAGAAGATGAGGTTTGAGCCAACTCTCAGACACCAAAACGGCATGGACATTGGCGTCGGTAAAGGTATCCAACAGATCACTGTAGCGACTTGGTAGTGTTTTTCTTATTATTAATTTAAGTGATTTTTACTATCAATTACTGTCAGATAAATCGGAACATAATGCATTAAGTACTTATCGTAAAAGAGATTCTAAGCTTACCTAATTGATTTTTGGCAACTTATTTCGATAATTGTAACCGATGGTTTTGTTCAAAACAATTGATGATAATTATGTAACTTTAATTTTAAAATGATTTACTTTATGAATTCACCATTGTTTACCAAGAGGAAGCCAGGTGACCCCACACAAAGAA
This sequence comes from Xanthia icteritia, assembly GCA_949128155.2. Lineage (NCBI taxonomy): Eukaryota > Metazoa > Arthropoda > Insecta > Lepidoptera > Noctuidae > Xanthia > Xanthia icteritia. The sequence goes on along the minus strand of OX421950.2, from coordinate 20,852,355 downwards.
TGCACACCGATGAAGACATATCTCGGATATTCTGCTGTCAATGAAACAGTCTGATTACTCTCAAGTTTTATTTTTCTTTGTTTTAATTGATGTTAATTTCATGGTAATTGTTTCTACTTGGGAGGATATGCGTCGCAACTGTTACTATCGGGTGCTTGTCCACAGGTTGGCAGCTGTGTATGGTGAAATACCATTAACACTTCTTTATATATTTGTTCTACATATTAATACATTTCAAACACTTATTACAAAATACCCTAATTATACCCAAACATTATATACAACTCATTTTTCTATAAGGATTCTAATCTACGCTAATTACTACTACAATACAATGTCATTCCATCATTTAAGCTCATTGCAGCCTACTGTTGAACATAGCTCCTACCTCCATATATACATAAACTTTTACTTACTCAACATAAATAAACTTATACACAAGACATTCATACAATACACAGATGACAAATACAAATGACTTCTAGTAAATGTATTAAGTTTGGTCTACTGAATGCGGGCTCTCTAGGGACCAATCAAGATGAATTTTTGATAGCCATGGGCAACCATGATGTGGACATCATGGCTATCAATGAAACTTGGCTGCGTAAGGGTGAGAAGGACCGAGCGCCTAGCGTACCTGGGTACAAGCTCAAGCACATACCGCGACCTTTGTCTGTACGTGGTGGGCGCGGCGGAGGGGTAGCATTCTATATTAAAAATGGGGTTACTGCACGGGCAAGAGCTCATCCTGATCATCCCAATGTCGAACAGCTCTGGTTAACTCTTAACGTAAACAAGAAAAAGTTACTCATTGGTACTGCATATCGTCCGCCATGGTTAGATTTGGAGCTTTTTCTAGAGGGGCTGACTACCAGTATTGGTGGTTTGGCCCCCTACGATAATGTAATATTATTAGGTGACTTTAATGTTATATGCTAGATGTCAATAGCCCAAAAACTAAACAACTTTTAGATTTTTTTAGTGTATTTTAACCTAAGACAATTAGTCCAAACACCCACTCACTTTGTAGGTGATAGTAGTTCATTTATTGACGTAATCTGCACTGATGCCTCAATCCGTAAGGTCATAGTATCAGTGAGCTTGGCCATCACTCGTTTATCACATGTGAGACGATCTTTAAGAAACATAAGAATAAACCAAGATCGGTCGTATTTCGTCCGCTCACAGTCTAGATAGATATTGGTGGTCTATTTTAACATTGATTTAAAAATTATTCCATGGTCGATTATTGGAGCTATGAGTGATGTCAATTCAATGGTGGAGACATTTAACTAATTTCTGATCCAGTTATTCTATCTCCACGCTCCTCTTAAAAGGAAGACTTTTAAAACACGCGCTACCCCATGGATAACTGAAAACATCAGACTGATGTCAAAATTGAGAGATGGAGCCAGGGATAGATTTCGTAAATCCAAACTACCGGGTCATAAAGTATATTATCTGGATCTGAAGCACCAAGCAGTTACGGCACTGGTTAGCGAGAAGACGGCATATTTCAACAAAAGCATCAATGATCAAATGAAGGACCCGAAACTATTGTGGCGCAATTTAAAATCGGATGTGTTTCCGGACCATAAGCAAAGACTGCTGTCAAGTCACTTCGACAACCCAGATGATGTCAATGCGGCGTTTCTAGAAGTCCCAGGTAATTGTCACCATAACAGTTCACAAGTATCCTACTTTGAGTCTCATAGATATGGCCCGGCTTCGTTCACAACCAGTTAAAACAACCAGTCCTGATTCAATCCTGAAGATAATCAGGAGTCTAGGGCTAAAGTCTCGATATGTTATCTCTCACGCTGCCAACTATCTTGCAAGCCATTACAGATATCGTTAACCGGTCCATAGCCACGCGTACATTCCCCGAACTCTGGCGGTGCGCTATTGTACGCCCTATCCCTTAAAACAATGACCCTGTTAACATAAAGGATTTGAGACCAATTAGCATTCTTCTTTGCCTGTCTAAGATCCTGGAACGTGTAGTATACTCGCAGGTTATCCAATACCTCGAAAATAATAACATTCTTCCTGACCTTCAGTCTGGCTTCAGAAAGGGCAGAGGTACTGCAACGGCTCTGGCTGATGTTGTGGGTAGTATTCTTGAAGCACGTGACCGGGGGGAGGGAACTATTTTGGCTCTGCTGGACTTTTCCCGGGCTTTTGATGCAATTAATACCACTCTACTGCTGTCAAAGTTAACCTTTTTATGGCTTCGACAGTGATGCGGTGGAGTGGTTTAATAGTTATCTTTCTAACAGGCCTCAATACGTAGAGATGCGTAGGGAGGACGGGTCTATGGTGTCATCTCCCCCCCCCTCCAGGTGTCAAGGGGTGTCCCCGAGGGATCGATTCTGGGGCTTTTGTTGTACATTTACAACAAGTTAGTGCAATACTGTCTGCCAACCCTGAGATAGTTATCAAGGGAGAAAAAATTGAGAGAGTGGAGCAGGCATGCAATCTAGGGCTAATTTTGGATCCAGAGCTGCGCTTTGAAGCCCATGTGACAAATGTTCTTCGAAATTGTTTTTATAGGCTTAAGGTTTTATATGGAATACGGAAATACCTAAGTATACCAGTACGAAAACCACTTGTCGACAGTCTCATCCTATCCAAGTTAAATTACTGTGACACAGTCTATGGACCATGTCTGCTTTCAAGAACGGAGCGTGTAATACAACGTATCCAGAATGCCTGTGTTCGTTTTTGTGTTAACATTCCAAGAAGAAGTCATGTTACTTCATATATTAACCAACTAAAATTATTAAAGATGGCTGCCAGGAGGAAGCTTCATTTAGCAAACTTGTTGTTTGGTATCGTTACAACCCATAAACCACGCTATCTCTATGAAAAGCTTACTTGGAAACAAAACCATCTAAAATATAGTCTTCGCTCCATGGTTAGTCCACTGTCGGTGCCAATGCACAGAACTACAGCATTCAGGGGGTGTTTCAAGTTCGCAGCCACACACTGTTGGAATGATCTCCCACCACCAATGCGACGCCTGGGAAAAGTACAATCCTTTAAATTCCAATACAAAAAGTTTCTAATACATGAACTAATTTCCCTTCAATCTTAACCATGTACTTGGTTCACTGTACCTCAGGGGTCGTGGCATGCAGGCTTTGGCGTGGGATCTCCTGGGGGTGGGCATGGGCTGCTTGGAATTCCCTCTTCCATCTGTGGGGCTGTATTAGTCTGTTTTTCGCTAGTGCATTCATCCCTTATGCTTAGGAACGCCACCGTGTTTCTGTAAATCGGTTAAACCAAATTTACCAACTGGCACACTACGGCTTGTCAAGTCGATATAGTTTCTTGATAACAAATTTATTTGTATAACTCCTATCTAATTTCATATAAATTAATTCTAATTTCATTTATTTTAATAGTAATAAAATTCAATTTAAATCTCTGATCATCAATATAATTATTTTGCACTTACCATTGATCTCCTACTTATTATAAGTCACCGAGTTTGTCTTCTGCTCCTTCTATCACTTTCACAAACACTGTTTACAAAAACCATAGCTACACAATTACCCAATACAACCTGTGTTATTACGCATTGCATCATACATAACATAACATTCATTTCGTTATATAATGCGCCATGATATAATTATTACGTAACCAGTACTAAGTCAAAACATTGAAACAAATAGTTTTGATAGCGCTATAGCGATAGTGCGCACAGATGACATCTGCGGCGCTTGAGTCGCCGACGGAACGAAATGTTGCCATTTTAAATATTATATAATTTAAGAAGTATTGTATTTATTTTATTTTATTTTTATTTTGTTATTTCACTATATGCTGCACCGGTTGACGTCATCACGTCAACACCGGCTGTCGCTGAAAACCAGCGCTGGGGATCTGTCTCGCATAGGGTAGCAGCATTATGCTGAGCGATGGCCGTTTTGCGTGGATGTGACGCATATTTTCCCCAAATTTGTTATTCTCGTGTTTTTTTTTTTGCGTCATATTTACCGCAAATAAACGTATTTTCTTTCTTTCTAACCGATCAGGATTGAACGGGGAATATTTCAGGGCGAAAGTTTCAGTCCGCTTTGGTTTTGCTTAGCCTTGAATCCTCTAAGCACACTGCTGGAGGACTCAGGTCAAGGCTACCGATTAAGAACAGGTGGTCCGGTGATATCTCACCTCCTTTACATGGATAACTTGAAACTATTTGCCGTCAACAATTTGCGACTGATGAAATTCAAAATTCAAAAGTCATTTATTCAAACTAGGCTGAGGACCAGCACTTTTCGAACAGTCGAGACGACAGTCCCCTAAAACGCCCACCCTTCACCACTTCCTAGTGCTTTAGCTGGGAAGAAGAAGTGGCGCAACAAACTCCCCAGCAGCACAGCTGTCGGTTCAGGTAGAAAAAATGATTCTATATAATAGTATGCAAAATTATATTTACATTACGCAACACAAAACATAATTTAAATTTAAAATTAATAGCCATATGACAGCTAGCACACGCCAATATACCAACCAAAAACATCGAGAACTATACTCAAGCAGAAATAAAATAACTTAACGAAAACAATATCTAAATAAAAGCCTCCAGGCATAAAGGGCGTGCCCGCTTACATATAGCTGTAACTAGAAGTTATAATTGATAAACTAGGACCATCGAGGTAAATTAATAATAATTTAATAATAATTTTATTTATTTTTTTTATTTCCAAAAGTTATGTACATAGTATTTATGCGCAGCATTTACAGCGTAGGACTTACAAGTACACAGAGATTTGATGAAATGAAAAAATTATCGAGGTCGCTAGCTAACCCACATATATTGCAATACAACTCATAAAAAAAAACATTGTAATGAGTTAAGTCAACAATAAATTAAAATAAAATAAATTTAAAATTATAAACAATTATATAAAATCATATAAGGTTATATGAGTTTATATAATTGTTTATAATTTTACTTTATAAGTCAATTTATTTTATTTAGTCAGTAAGTAAGCTAATTCTGGAGAAAGAACATTTAAACATTGTCTTGAGTTAATCACAGCGACCAACTATTCTTATCATTTAAGTAGTCGTTGATAGAATAGTATGCCTTTGAACAGAGGTTGGTATTTACTTTAGTTTTGAACGCATTAAAAGGCAAATCTAGCAAAGAAGAAGGTAGCTTGTTATAAAAGGTTATACCAAGCCCAACCAATGAGTTATGAACCTTATGAAGCCGGTGAAAGGGAGTACGTAGTTTGTCCTTATTTCTAGTATTAACATTGTGAATATCACTGTTTTTAGCATACAAGTGTATATTATGCCTAATATATACTATGTTGGTGAAAATGAATTGTGATGCCACTGTGAGGATACCGATATCTTTGAAAAGATCTCTCAGAGAAACTCTGGCACCTAGCTGGTAAATTGCTCGAACAGCTCGTTTTTGAAGGACAAATATATTTTGAATATCAGCAGCTTTGCCCCACAGCAGAATACCGTAGGACATAACGCTATGAAAATAACTAAAATAGACTAACCAAGCTGTATCAACGTCAGTGTATTGTCTTACTTTCCTGACGGCGTAGGCGGCCGAACTGAGCCTTCGCGCTAGGCTCGATATATGTTGGCCCCACTGAAGTTTGGCATCTACTGTTATGCCCAGAAAAAATGCCGAGTTTACAATTTCAAGCAACTCTTTATCTTAGACGATGTTGGGTCCTAGATTTCTAACATTTGGAAGGCCGAACTATACACATTTCGTTTTCTTGCTTGAACTAGGTTATTTGTCGAAAACCAATCCGTAACCATTGAAAGTGCACTGTTTACATCGTCAAAGTCTTGTCTATTCCTGTCTACTTTAAAAATAAGTGAAGTATCATCTGCAAACAGTACAACTTCACAGATACCCTTTAAATAGAATGGTAAGTCATTGATATAGACTAAGAACAAGAATGGACCCAGTATTGAGCCTTGAGGTACAACTAACTGAACTGGTAGCCCGAAGAATTCGCACCATTAACATCTACGATGGATCTACTAAAGGTAACAGAAACGTTCAGTAGCGCCATCAGGATTGAATTTGGTGTGGACCAATCATGTGCATGTCATGCATGTAAAGCGATGGGGGATTATGGAATCCATGGGAACTCAACTCTTGGATTCCATACACCTTAGATACCTCTCCTCAACCAAAACGTACAAGTATTTGGGTATGTCGAAAGCATTAGGCATCAATGTTGCCGACATGAAACAATTGTTGAGGGAATGCTTCTTTGGCCGCTTGAGTAAAGTGTTATATAGTCTTTTATCAGGCAGAAACAAGGTGCGTGCCTCCAGCGGTTGGGCCATGCCGCTTTTGGCATGCTAAAATGGACTCAGACGGAATTTCCGGAAGATCCGTGCATTGCTGACGGCAAATCGGATGCATCACCCACGGTCGGCAGTGATGAGACTGTACATCCCGCGGAAGTGTATCTTCCCGCGGAATGGTACCTCATTAACGGCAAATTATGTAAGTCTATTAATTGCTCCCAAATTACCATGTTTACATTTTTTTTTTTACATTCTTCCTTGACATAATCACCCTATTATTTGACATTATATACCTAAAATTTAATTTCAACTCTTTATTAGTGGCTTTTGTGGACATGATAATTTTTCAGAAGTGATACAGTTGTAAAATAGCAGTTACGTCATTTCGTTTAAAATAAGTTTTTATTTTTATTTATTAATTTATCTTCATACATATTCTTTTCAATTTTGTGAATGTGAGAACGCTGTAGGCCTAGTGGACTGTAGATTTGTTGACCATTATTATTCTGTTAAGTACCTGGTACTTGTTGAAATACCTACACTGTCCTCGCATACCTAATAACACTGTTATTTGAAAATATTGTAAAAGTCCATTATTTTTAAAAGAGTTTCCGTGGAGTTTCTTGCCGGCTCTTCTCCATAGGAAACAACCAATTGGAACCGTGCACCTAGGTTTATATGAATAAAAATATTTTGAATTGAATTTAATTAATCAATTTCGTTGTTTCCTGGTATATATTTCTTTCCGTTCGTGATTACACTTATTTTTTCCAGATTCATTTTAGCCCAAACTTCTCGCTTTCTGTTGCCAGTTCTCTTATCATTTTCTGTATATCTTCTGGTGATTCAGCAAATAACACTATGTCATCTGCGAATCTCAAGTGCGTTAGTGAGACACCGTTGACATTGATTCCGAGATTTTCCCAATTGAGACCTCTGAAAATCGATTCCAAAGCTGCCAAGAAAAAATTTGGAGATAACAATTGTAACATCTTGCACACTGTTGTAACCGAAGTATGTTAAATTAAATAAAGAATATTGATTGATTGATTGATTAATTTGTCTTTACATACTACACGATATAATGTGCCACAAAGTAACAGTAATTTGATACAACCAATTTCAATAATTCATAATTAAAACAACTGATTTCATAAAGCGGAAAATAAAATTACCAAGAACCGATCCCTCATAAATTTTATCAACAGAGAAAAAAAAACAATCAAGCGTAATTGGATAGATGTTGGGTAGGCTTTCCTCCGTCGTAACATAATTGGGCACACGCACGGCCGAGCGCTCGCGTGCACGAGAATTAAGATAAAAACAGGTAATTTATTCAAAGAGTATATTCCTCCCTTATTAATTCTCGTCCGATCTGTATGTGTGGGGGTGTCAATAAATCTTAATATTCATCAGTTGGCGGGTATGGGTGGGAGTGGGGGGCTCATTTAGACGAATTAATTACACGTGCCCTCTGCTGCACCGCCTAAACCCTTTTAATATTCGCTATGCGTAGCTCCGTACTTCCGTAGCGCTTCGTAGAGTGAGATAGCGATGGCGTAGCTCATAGCCTTATCTACACAAGCCATGGTTACCTGGTAAAATGGATAGATTACAATTGAGAAAAAGAAATATTATTTCGTTATAAATTACACAATATACATACATATATTATACGTAGTACTAGTGAAAACAAAATATGCCGAAAATTCTAGTTGCATGCGTACTGCAAATGGAGTACCTCTGTAAGAATCATAGCAGGTGGCGTTCTGTAGTTTCTGCCTACTCCCCTAGAAGAAGGTCTAACCGGATGCAACCGAATACCATTATTTTACATGGAGCGACTGCTTATCTGACCTCCACAACCCAGTAACTGGGTAATACGATACCACTTGGTAAGACTAGTTGTCAGACTTTCGGGCTTGTGACAACCCGTGACGACTGTCAAAGATCCACGAATAACAGCCGGGATCAACGGCTTAACGTGCATTCCGAGACATGAAGAGTCTCGATATGTAAAGATGGTCACCCATCTACAGACCAACCCCGGCAAGTGTAGCTTAACCTGATGGATTGACCCGTGCGGCAGTTATTACTTAGCCACGAGCTACTCGTATGTATGTAATGTGAAATTGGGCTTCTCCCAATTTCATCAAAAAGAGTTGACCTCACTAAAAGAAAAAAATTAAAGAAAGATAAATTGTTTATTCTGCACAAACTAACGCACATTACAAAAAAATACATAAAATACTCATTTGGGGTGCAAATCGTATTTGTGTTTTATTTTAGAAAAAAATCTTTCTATTTCAAAGTCAAAGTCAAATCATTTATTCCAAATAGGCCCTATGGCACTTTTGAACGTAAACATTTACAAAAAAATTGAATTGATTCTAGTTTCAAAGTAAAAACACATAAAACAGTTTAAAATAATTATAATAACATGAATTTTCGGCATATTTTGTTTTACAGACGTTGTCATTTCGGTGGCTTGCCTTGCTAACAAACTGGGCATAGTGTATCGTTCGCTGACACTGCTAGAATGTCATCATTACGCCGAACTATCGGTCGAGGTCACATACATTATGTATGACCACACGGGAAGCTATTACTTCTCTTCCAGCCCGAACATGGCCATTATTGCACAAACTAGTGGGAGCTTGAGATGTGTTCATACACATAGTAATTACGTTCGGTAAGATATGTCTACGTCTGGTAGGTACGACACGATTGTGATTACTAAGTGTCTGCTCCAAATGTAATAATCAGAAGTGAGCATTTGTTACATTATGGAGAAGACTAGACTAGACATAGGGATAATCACTTACATTATATTGCATAACCGAAATAAACTTTTACATGATAAATGTTTGTCTTCCCTATTAATTAATTATTCTTTCTGAGAATAGAAGTAGACGCATAATTCTCGTTCATCAAAGCTGTTTAGTTACTTTTTTGACTTTAAGATAATCGAGCAAACTTACTATCATAATGAGACTTGACAACTCCTGAATCTTATTCATTCATCTGAAATGTCAATACATAACAAATAAATGGCATAAATCCTCCGGCCCTCGGGCCCCTAACTATGGGGCCCGCGCGGTGGCCCCGGAGCTATGGGCCCCAGTACAATCTGCGTGCTGAAGGGGTTGGAGGACACGTCGCATGCTGGTCACGCGCCGCGCTTTATTCTATTCAAATAACCGGTGCTGGTGAGCGTGCAGCGGACCGGGACGGGGACGTGATTACAGCGCAATACTGCGTAATGTGGTGAAATATGAATAAGCCATGCTTGTCACATACACTAACCTGCCCGATTGATCGTTGTTTCCCCAGTTCTACCAATTTGCACGTGTTTGTACACAGTAGGTACATTATGTTATGCGAGTATTGCCCTCCCTGAAGCAGATAAGTTTGCCAATGAGCGCTCTGGCAGAATTGAACGCCGTATTGGTATACGGCGTTCAATTCTGCACTGCCAAGCTGTACGGTTACGGCTGGTTTCGGTCGTGTAGCTCTAGAGTCATTTGCAAATTTGACGTGAGCTACACAACATGCCGCTACAGCCGCGCAGTACAGAATCGAATGAGTATCGGTGAGGTCTTCGCTGTTATCAAAATAGTTTGATAACTGCGAATCCAGAGCCGCTACCAGCGCCCTATTTTTGTTATGCATGAGCAAACGAGGTAAGCGTGGTCTAAGTTCGGACGACATAAACCGATAATCCCGAATCGCACCCTCTGTATTGGGTACTTACGTTTGTAGCCCTGTCATAAATGCCTCGTCAGCTTGACTTATAGTGACCTGTGGTGGTACCACAACACTTTGCGACGGCGGGGCGATGACATGGCTACTCCGCATTTCACTTCGTAGGCGATCAAGTACGGTGTCATCCAACATATGATTACGCTGGATGACCCGCACCTAATCCGACAGTCGTTGTGCCGAAACGTTGACAGCTGGCACAAGCACCTGAAAAAGAGAGAACATTCGTATACGGTACGCGGTCAGGTTGTTTCCCCCCTCTGTAGCCCCATAGTATGAGCGCATGACGTTCTCGTTGATAAATTGTGTCCATCTCATGCGCTGCACACTTCCGCCGGGAGCTGGGACCCTATCAGAGGCCGGTGGGCCTCGAGGTCCTAAGCCGTCCAGCGGCCGGCGTCCTCCCCGTCGACGAGCAGATGGAGGCGTCGTGGGCGGAGAGAAATACTCGTCGCTTGAGCTCGACACAACTGCCGCGGCTGGTGTCGTCCCAGCGCTCACGGTGGGGCTAGGTACCGGCGACGGCGAGGCGGAGCTGAGCGACGAGTCCGGAGGTGGTGGGATCTAGTCAACATAGCGTTTTACTTGGGTATCACATCATATTTGTTTCATTGTAGGTCGACTTTGACAGCCGTTATTCTTGCTGTTTTGCTTATTCTTTGTTTTCCTTTTGGTTTTTTATTGTCTTTTTAATATTGTGTTGTTATTCCAAAGGGTTTATTATGCTTTTCGGACTTTTTGGGATTAAATGCGGCTGAGGAAATACATATATATGGAAAATATAGGATATGAAAATTCAGACGTTTGTTGACTTATTATTATTGTTATTACTTTTGATTATTTTCCAGGCAGCTTTACATCATCATCATCAGTCAGTCATCCATTTATGTTTTAGGGGCTTAATAGTTACTTTTACCAGTACCTTTTATATTACAGGGAAGCACAGGTTATAAAATAAAGTTAAAAGTAATTAAATGCAGTGTATGTGTCTTCAGTTTCATATATTTCTGAAAAGGACAATGATGAGAAGCAGTTAACAAACTTTTTGATATTTTCTTGACTAAAGTCGCGTCTTTTTCAAGCGTCGAGGCAGTGGATTTTGAATCGCGAAAGGCTAAGGACGTGAGAGTCCAGGCGAGTTAATAAGGAGACTTCACGAACATCAAGAGGTGACGTCCGTGGGCTATCGTAAGGGATTATTCATTAAGTTGGTAAGGGTTTAAGACCACGTTAGGTAGCCTAAGCTAGATGACTTAGTTTTGAGGCGCTTCGGGAGATGGTCAAGATGAAGGAGCGGTGCCAGAGGCTAAGCTGGTAATGCGTGCAGTATTTTGTAAGAGAGTTGTAATCTAATTCTCTAAGGAGTTATTTGGTAAGTGTCAACTTTAATTAACTTTTATCTTTAGTAGTAGTATGTAAATTGTAGTAAAGAACCCCTCCGTTATAGTTGTTCCTGCTAGTTGATTTGTATTGTATTTATAGGTAACGGTTAGGTGATATCGCTATCGAGCTGTTAATGATCTTTTATTCCAGAACGGCGAAATAAATCTTATTTAGTATCGTGTTTTATAACTAATATTACATTCTCATGTCACCTTGGCGTCCCAACATTTATAATACTAAATTATTTATATACCATATACTTTTGCATACCCTCTTGTATTCTTAGATTCATATTATATTAATATTATAATACTTATTTTTACTAACTGTGAGTTACCAATATTAACTTCACCTTGTATCCAATCCTTCTTCCTTAGCTTTTAAGTAATTTATTCAAACTAGGCTGAGAATCAGCTCTTCAGCCGACAAAGCGATAAAATGAAATTTAAGAAAAACATAATTTAGTGTCACTCCGCTCCCTACACGTAAAGTGGGGATGATTTTTTTTCCTCATCTGTCCTATTTTGGGAGTATCGTGTGGATGTGTGAAAACTATTTTTCGATTCAGGGATCTGTTTGCAAAATAATATGCTTTGAAGTACTAATTTTTGTTAGGGTCAAGTATCCAAAAACATTTCGGTTGGTTCGGTTCGATCGGTTGTAAAGTACGACCTGTAGAGGAGTACGTACAAACTGACACACGAAAGCAAATTTTGCCAGACTTGTTGCAGAGTTCGCTCGCTCGGGCAATAAATAATTAAATCAATTTGAAATAAATCTGTAAGATGTAAAATATTAAGTTGATCGTATCTAAACTAACCGTATGTTTCTATTACATTATTTTTCTGTTCATTACCACTTGAACTATTCAATTCAGGGATTGCGGGAAAGTCCGAAAGGAATACTGTGGCCCCTGGCACCGTACAGGCAATTGAAGGAACACGGGTGGGTTTAGTCAATAAGATTCTGACACGCCCTCCTGCTCCACCCAGAGCTGGAGAAGTTATTTAATAATAACACAAAAAAAAAAAAAAAAAACTATTCAATTCTGAACTTGTCTTATTAGTATCATCTAAAATAGGTAGGTATTCAATAAATCAAACATTTAAAAAAGACAAATAATCTTTCAAATTAAAAAAGTATAATAATATGCGGAACCAATCACCAATCGTTCGATTGACAATTTTATTTATTTATTTTTATTTTTATTGGTACACAACTAGAAGGGACTATAGTTCGGAAAATATAGTAAAATTTAAAAACTATCTGACGAATCTTACCTTTTCAGAACTATACGACACGGATGACCCAAACGTAGCTTATAATCATTTCATTGAGATTTTCAAGCTATTATACGATCTGTGTTTTCCATTAAAAGTGGTTAAAATAAATACAATAAGAAGAACGAATAATAAAATCCCTTTTGACAACCACTTAGTTGTCAAAAGGGATTAAACTATGCAGCAAAAAGAAAAGGAAACTCCTATGGCAGTTAAGACTTAATCGTAGTAATATTAATAAAACCATTTTATATAATTATTCTAAAATTTACAAAAAAATTATTCACTTAACACAGAAAGCACAAAACAATTACAATATAAGAACATCTAAAAACAAATCGAAAACTGCGTGGCAAATTATCAATCGTGCAAAGTATAACGTACCTAAATCTAACATAAATAAAATTAAAATGGGTGGCTGCGTCATATCTCATCAGAAGACTATTGCAGAAGCATTTAATAATTTTTTTATTGATAAAATACAGCCAAAACTGGATGTCGACTGCAGACCTGGGGCGTGTACATTAGATTTCAATAACAAAACTATGTTTATGGCCCCTAGTATACCAGACGATATTAAAAAGATAATAGTGTCCTTGAATAATACAAGCAGTGTAGGGTATGACGGTATTGCTACTTATATACTAAAACATGTTGCGGATGAAGTCTGCGGTCACTTGAGTCATGTCATCAATCTCAGCATTAGCGCAGGCGTTTACCCTGATGCTCTAAAAGTTTCTATCGTCAAACCACTATTTAAGAAAGCAGATAGGGAGTTAATGGAGAACTATCGGCCTATATCACTAATTCCTATAATTTCTAAAATATTTGAGAAATACATTTACAAGGAACTAAATTCATTTGTAGAAAGGCATAATATTATATGCGAGGAACAGAAAGGATTTAGAATAGGTAAAAATATTAATATGGCCATTTATGATTTTTTATATGAGGTTACATTTAACGTGGATAAGAGGAATCCTGTGTGTGGCGTATTTTGTGACATGACGCAAGCCTTTGACTATGTGCATTATGGTACACTCTTAAATAAACTAGAAGCATACGGAATTAGAGGAAATGTCAACAATCTAATTAAATCTTACTTACTTAACAGAACCCAAATAACAAATACAAACCACATTAATATGAAAAGTAAACATGAAATTGTATTTCAATCCTCAGAACGTAAAGTTTCGTTTGGTGTGCCACAGGGGAGTGTTCTAGGGCCTCCCTTATTTATATTATACATAAATGATCTACCGAAAGGCATCGCTCAACCTCTTACACTATTTGCCGATGATAGCACCATAACGATACCCTGTAAAAGTGTTGATAATTATGAAAGTGACATAAATAATTCTATAAATGTAATGGTAAAGTGGCTAGATGACAATAACTTAAAAATTAACCTGACAAAAACTAAATTAATACATTTTAGTCAACGAATCAATAGTAAGAGTAATTTAAATATACACTACGATGACCAGCCTATAGAAGAGGTAGAAACAACAAAATTTTTAGGGCTCCACATTGACAAAAAACTGAATTGGAAAACCCATATCGAAATCTTGTGCAATAAAATTTGTAAATCTGCCTATGCCCTGCACACATTGTCGTCAATAATGAGTGTGGAGGCATTACTTACAGCCTACTATGGTTTAACAGAATCTCATCTACGCTATGGTGTCATTTTTTGGGGCAACTCAACAGAAAAAGAAACGGTGTTCAAGACTCAAAAAAGATGCGTACGTTCAATGTTTAAAATTAAACCGACTGATAGTTGCGTGCCTTACTTAAAAAAATATAAAATACTTACTTTGCCATGTCTGTACATTTTAGGAGTAGCTGTTTTTGTCAAAACAAATCCACAGCGATTTAAACGATTAGATGAAGTAGTCCCACGTAATAGGCGCGACAACAGCAGGATATGCTCTCATACTACGAGAACAGCCCTCATGCGCAAAAGTGTCTTCTGTATGGCTCCTAGCATATTTAATAAATTACCTAAAAGTTGGAGAGAACTGCCCTTGTCACTTTTCAAAAATAAGTTGAAAATTTTTTTAGTTAACAAAGTGTATTACAATGTTATAGATTTTTTAAATGAAAAGGACTTTTCTATTCCGACTTCTAATATACATAGTTAAGAATAACAATTTAATAATGTGAATCTTAAATCAATTGGCGTTTGACTGCATAATAATGTATATTCTTGACATCATTTTAACTTACTTTGACTATAATATTTTGACATCAATTATTATCTATTTGTTTTTTATTTTGTGATGAAATTTAGAATGACTGTAATTATGTAAATGCAATTAAATGTATTTTTTTTTTTAATACCAACAAAATTTGTACGCCTTTATTGGCAAAACATGGACGCACACAACTTCTATTACTTGAATACCTTGCATGTCTGATTAGTCAGTTTATGTAAACGCATGTTTGACAAATAAATGATCTTTTATCTTTTGATCATTTATCTTTTATCTTTATTTTTTTATTTATTTAACAACATACATCTACCATTACAGCTAACCAATGCGGTAAATGCGCCTTAATTAATACTTAAGTTAACTTAATTGTTACTTATAACTAATACCTATAACTAATTACAAACAAAGCATTCCTTGTGAATTCACCCAGAGAACAACAGAATAAGTCAATCTCACTCGCTATGAGGTTGAGCGTGCGGAGTGCACGCGTCAGCGGCGCCTCTTTTAACAGGTTGGTCCGAGCACGCGGTTCCACTAGCAGTCGTGGCTGCCGTCGCCGCCACACGTACCTGTCTGGAACACACAGACTCACCTGGCCTAAAATAACTGCATTATGCACCTTCCCTCTCAGTAATTTAAATACATACGATGCGAGTGCAAGAACCCTCCTAACCCTTAGCTCGTTGTATCCTACCATACCTAAAATAAATAAAGTAGGATACATTAACGGGTAAAAGGGATAGACTCCGTAATAACGCATGTATAAATATCTTATAAATTTATTTTGTACCCTCTCCAGCATGAGACTATATTTAGCTTCATGCGGAGCCCAGATGACTGCATTACATTCTAACTGGCTCCTCACCAATGCATTATACAATGCTATAATAGCTTTCACATTCGTGAAACCTTGGACCGTACGAAGCATGAAACCTAAATTTCTATACGCTCTTTTACAGCTACGCATGATGTGATCCCGAAAAGTCAAACCGGTGTTAAACACTACTCCCAAGTCCTTGACTTCTGTGACGTATGTAAGATGGGATTGTGTGCGCGAGAAAAAGTGATGGTCACACACTTCGAGCTATTAAATTGCAAGAGATTTTGTTTGCTCCATCTCACTACTCTATCGATGTCCCTTTGTAGCCGGACACAGTCATCGCTGCTCTTTATCGCGAGGGACAATTTGAGGTCGTCGGCAAACAACAGACAGGAAGCGTCTAGGACTACTTCTGGTAAGTTGTTAACCACCAGAAGAAAGCCCAAAGGGCCAAGGTTACTACCTTGACTTACCCCGGACCTAGTGAAATATGGATCTGACACGTGTCCCGCATATTCCACATATTGCTGCCTATCTCTCAAATAACTAGCAAAAAACTGGAGAGAGTGTGGGGTGAAACCAATACCTGCAAACTTTTTAAGCAAAATGTCATTATCGACTAGATCGAATGCTTTTCTGAAGTCAAAGTAAGCAGCATCAGTCTGCCCCTCACCATCCACCATCGGCACCAGGTGTGCCATGTGGCAAAGAAGATTACTGGTGGTACTTCTTCCCGGTCGAAACCCATGCTGAGCGTCTGACAGCTGTGCGCTAACCTGAAGATATATGCTCTTATATATAGCAGTTTCCATCACCTTCGCCGGCGCAGACAATACAGCAACTGGTCTGTATCCATCCACCGATTCTGCTGACCCTGCTTTCGGAACCGGAACAACGCGGGACACAATTTGACAAAAAAATGGGAATGGTTTAATTAAAGTGTCGATTTGACCTTTAAATGATTTCAAAGTCCAATAAACGTCATGGTTAGTACAATTAACTGACGTCGTATATAAGTTAGTCCAGTAAACATTTACTCAACACATTATGCACTAACACCATTGTACGATGTCGTATAAGTTAGTCCTGAATTTTTTTTCAGTTGCGTGAGTGTAATGTCTTATTATATTAGTTGAGTAAACGTCTTCAGGACTAATTTATACGAATTTTAGTTAGCTAAATACCACTATATAACCGTTATATAATATGAAGTCTTATAAGACTGGAATTATATGACATTTTTGCTTGTTGAGTGCTCGACGCTTGACCGAGCTACCATATGAGGTGTGCCAATCTGCTAAACAGTCGCCCTCAACACAGAAGCACTGAAGTCCATTCCCCTTCAAGCGGCTGAAGTAATGCTCTAATCATTCTGCGCTTCATTTGTTTGTGGGTTGTTGGGGCTTTTCATTGCTATCGAGGGGTGTGAGGCGGGGGGATGGACCAACAGCTCCATACCTTATTAATATAATTTAGTTTGGCTTTGATCCGCCGACACGGCTATTTTATGCAGGAATCCTCAAAGAGTTTATCTTGTAGTGATACGACGCGACGTTGTTGATATCAAAATCTCAGTGTTCTAAGTAGATGAGGAAATGCCACAGAGATCAAAACGGGTTACGGGTAGAGATCAAACGTCAACGCTGTGAAAGTGCAAGTGTACTCTTCGAATGCAAATATGGGTATTTTTTATCGTTCTGAATAAATATTATATTTTGTTGTAATTGAAGTCGCTCTATAAAATAATCAAGCAGATCAGTTGCATCTGAAGCGCGAAATCCATTCAGTTCTTATCATTTCTAGGCGCCGCCCAAACAACACGATAAGAGACGCAGTCTCCCGCCCGCCCTACAACAGATCCATCTAATTAGCACTACATTACAAACAGCCTCCTCAGTCATTAGCTTTGACTGATCTTTACAACTTCGTCTGATATCACGCAGAAGCAAAGTTTTCATTCAAAGAAACATTAATGGATCTTTACAAAGTATTTTTGTTTAACTTAATAAGAATGCAATCATAAATAGTATGTAGTAAGTGAGCGTTTTCCTTATTTATGTGAACACTCACTTTGTTTATGGATCCAGCCACATATTGTAATTTCTTATAGGAAGTTACTTATAAGTAAGAGCATTTAACATTTTATTTGGGAAATATTTAAAGGCATGATTTTTTTTTTTTTTCATCTTCACAAAAACAGGCGCAATGCAAAATGCAAGGCGGAGTGCAAAATGGGAATTATTAGACGTTCGTTCAGATACATGCTATAATATTTCTCAAGGGCGTTTTCATAATTTCTAACGTGACGATATTGTCATGGACGTCCACGCCATCATGATAACAGAGAACTAAAATAAATGTAATGTAGTGTAAAAGTAAATGGAATTAGTAAGTAGGCAGCGATGTGGTGTGGCCACTCACAGTATGTACCAACTCGTATGTACTTATTACTCACGTGAAGCCCAACATTTGGCGCAGATAATATTTAACATTCGGCCTGCAGAGGGCATGGCGAGCGGCGGCTAACGACTTCCGCTTCCGGCGGCGGCGGACACCGCTACGCGGCACGCGCTACGCCGTAGCTGCGCTACGAGCTACGGGCTACAAGCAAAGCCCCTCCGCTGAATGGCCATGTCAGAATGAAAGTCGGAATAATGAGTTTATTTCGTAAAATACGAGTGTTTTTATTACGTTTCCAATTTTATACAGACAATGACACTCGCGCAGCGCTCAGACCGGCGGAAGTACCGGCTGACGTCATAGTGTGTATGTATGGGGCTTGTGAGATATATCAGCCGTTCATTCATCGATATGCTTCCGATGTGCAGAATTTATATTTCCATATAGCCCGGCTACACAATCAACGCTCGATTATTCAAACATACTCTCTGTTACATTCATAAGTAATTGAAATATCAATTTCAATAACAATATTCTTTTTTGTTTTTTAATGTACGTATGCGACCCCTCTCTTGTGCTAATCCGCATCCAAATCTTTAAACAAAAAATACGGCCCTGTCACGAATCTCATCCGCGGAGCCGCCTGCTTGTGGCGCGGAATGCGGGGAGGTGCGGCGTGTGCGGGGGGGGGTAGGGCACTGAATATTTATGCAGCTCGCGAGTGACGCGACAACTTTCCTCCATGAATACGACAATTGAAATTACAGCGACCAACGAAACAATTGTGTTATTCAAACGCGGCTCGGCACAGGGGAGCGGGGCGGAGGGGGGGCTATCTAATCAAAACAATATACGTAATTGAATACAAACATTACTGTAAAAACGTCACTTATCGTCGAGCGTGACCCCGGGCCGTGGCTCGTGGCTTGTGCCCCGTGCTATTAATACGTTGGCGCTAATAAGTTTATCTCCTCTCAGCTGTGAACAGATGACACTAGGCCCATTCACATTCTGTTATAAAAATAAGAAAGGAAGCGTTATCTTGTGTTTTCAGCAGCAGTCGTGAGCGGTGTGATCACTGCACCTAATGCAGTGATCACTAGCGCCGAGCGGAGGATGTCTCACTGAGATACTAATAAGTCTTATAACAGAGATTATTCTAACTAAATACGCCGCCCTCGGTGTTCCACCACTGAGGCCGTCTAGCTACCTGCGCATTTTTGGCAATATGCAGGGGAGATCCGCATCCATAGGAGATACGGGAAAACTGTCTTAGGTAACAGTAGCTCTTTTCTATGAAAACAATTTCGACGTTCTTAGTTTTTTGGTCCAGTGCGAATTGTCCATAAAATGGGTAAAATTCTCTTATACATCGGATTTACCCATACTGTCTAAGTTAAAAACATGCACTCTGTAAAGCACTGTTTTTGAAACAAACTTTTAATAAGACTCCTCTTCCCCCCTGCAGACAGGCTAACTGTTGGCAGACGACACGTTAACGCGTCAACTTGTAACTGCTAATACAATTACGGTTCTTCGCTTCGGGACGCGCAGTACCTACGCCGCGTAGTGCCCCTGCAATTGATTGCCTGCTCGAGATAACAGCTGCGTGCTATGTGAACAGTATCAACAATATCCACAGAACAATTGTGTACAAGTTAAGCTTTTTCGTATGTAAATAGTATAAAGAAAGTGGTATATGTAATACGATAATATAACATTAATGTTTTTTTTTTCATGCTAGCGAAATAAAAATAACACGTACCCGGAAATTCTAACCCAATAGTACAAAAGAAACAATCACCTACATGTTGATGTCGAGAACAACAACTATTTTTAACGTTATCAAAGCAGCCGTTTCTTTTGAAGCATTCTTTAACTCGCTCGGTCGACGGCAATCCCTTCGGGTTGAAGGGTATCCCTATCGGGTGTAATCATCCCGCCCCCCACCGCCCTCGACCCGCGCCCCACAGCTTATCGCGCTACAAAAGCGAGAGGTTTTGTACCCGCGGGGCAGCCGTGGGCCGCGGCAGGCTGGGGCAACGCGGCATACGCTCGGGAATAACAATCGAGTTCAAATAAAAACGTAAGCCTTTGTTTCTCACGTGAGCGGCGACCTGCCCCATCTCTGCCCCGCGAGCGACGAGAAAAAACCGAATAAAACAAAAGATCCGAGTAACTATTAGCTAAATAACACGTCACGTCGACATAACACTCGCCTTAAAAAAATTGTTTTACTTTGACAAAGAATACAATATGCGAGATGGTAAGAATCGCAAGTGTTTGTGTACATAAGTGCGTGCTCCTCACACGCGCCAGGGGTAGCACGAGCAAGTTTAAACTAGCAGCGATTAGCGAGACGAGCGTCAGGAGACAGGCTAGTGACCCGAGCGGTCCAGGCGATCCGAGCGACCAGACACAAATCACGCACGGAGCTATGAATACACTTCTGTAATTGTAATTTGCATATCAGCAAAAGTCTACAACGTAGTTTACTTATGTAATAGCGAGTAATTAAAGCTATGTACACGCAAATGTTGTCTGTAGCATTGTGCGAGGCGCCTCGCGTGTTGTGTTGTACTGCGGAGCGACGGCTGGCGGCGTTATATTAATATTAATCAAATGAACAACATGCCGTGTACTTACAACACACATTCAATTAATAATCACTTGAGATTAACGGATCGCGTTGTTATGAGCAAACTTATACAATGAATACATGAGTACACATCTACTTAACGTGAATTCTTATTACTGAACGATCTACAATATAATTGGGAATCAAACGAGCTTACCTGTTAAGCGAAGTCTTGTTTCTAATTTAATGAACGGCGATCTGAAATATAATTATTAACAAGGTAGTATTCCTACTCACACCATCTCACATCACGTTTTTTTAGAGATAAAATATAATATTATATTTTTTTAAATAGAGTTATCCCCGTCGTTGGCAACACACGAAATGTCACTTATTTTAGAGATTCTTAAGTTAAGGAACAAGCTCTGTTTTCTGTACAGAGTAGTTCCGCATACTTACATTTACTTGGTTTTCCTGAAAGGATAAGTGAATTAGGTAGGCTAATTATTGCAGCTTTGGGGCTGTTAGCTAGTGGCGTAGTTAAGACCCTTGTATCTTTACCGATTTTGGAGCACAAAAACCCCATAGCTCCACATAGAAGGCCCTCCCATACGGAAATACCTATCACAGAATTTATTTGTTAGAATTTATTTATATATTTGTTTGGTATATAAAATCCTACCATTGGTAAGCAAAAGGATTCGTTTTTGTTTATAGAGCCAAGCATTAGTCACTAAGATAGCATCTATCAGAATCGGGAGGAATTCTTATGTATTTTACACCTCTACACCAATACAATAATGCCACCTTCAAGAATGCAATGTATTAATTCAATCCCCCCACATGGTCTATGCATGGGTAATTATTTAACTATTTCATCTTCTTTCAGATTCAACGACCTGGTAGGGAGTTTTTGCAGCTTTAGCTACGGGTTTGGTTATTGAAGTTATTTTGGAAAATGACTATTTTCAAGCACAGAATGAGCTTTAAATTTGATCTATTTTAAGTTTTGCAAGCACCATTTAATAGGTAAATTTGGCTTATTTCCCTTTGTGGCCTCGCACAGGTCTCTTCTTCTTACAGTTTGTTACCATTTTGCCTGTGTGTGTCCGGAATAATATATTTTTCTTTCATTATTTACATAAGGTGAAAGTGTCTGTTTCAGGTATATAATTGAGATGCGTAACGCAAATCGAAAAATGTGGGCTCATTTTAGAAGCATAAAAATATGAACCTTTTTTTTTTTCTGACCTCGTAATATAATGTCCAAAATTAAATTATGGAATGAGTTATTTAATATACCTAGTTTAAGTGAGGGAGTTTTGTAATTAGCTATAGTGTGCACTTGGTGACCAGATGGGTATAGTGTACAATAATTTGTAGTTCATTAATTCATGTTGCCTACATTGATTATATGGTATCTCACCTTGTTCATGTTCTATATCACAATCCATCAATACTTTATCCTCACATCACAATGCGCCCCCTCCCTCTTTGTTTCTTCAACAATTTCATTTTAGTGTTGTAATTATCACTGAAATCTTCTATTAAGTATTTAGACTAGTAGTTGGAATGGTTGAATGTTTAATTAGACATTTGGTTGCAGACTGGGCAGAGCTGCTGCAGCTGGGCACAGATGGGTGACCTTACTCAAAGGTTATAAACCTTTGAGTAAGGTCACCCATCTCTGCCCAGCCCTTTGGGAAATACGGGCCTAATGTTATGTAATGCGACTAATATTGCTAATACTTTAACTTTTGTTTTAACATAGGTATTCCAAGGCACATGTTTTATGTAAGATTGGCTTTACAATAGAGCCTGGCAGTTCACATAAGTTTGTCAGGTGTTAGATCTCCATCCCAAACATTTAGTATCATTAGGTATTATGATTTATGGCAGACTTGTTATTTGACAAATAAATGATCAGGGTAGGTTGATAGAAGATATTGTTTCAGTAAGTGTCATCCACTTATGGTAATTTCGTCAATACAGTTAAAGTATGAATGTAAGGAACTAGTAAGGAAGTTATCTGACAATGTATATAATAAACACTTTTTTTTTTTGTTATCTGGTGATGGGAAGATCTTGCTTCCTAAGTGATAGAGGTACCTATAGGATGCAATCTTACATCTATCTGTTTTGGTATGCTGAACAATAATGATTGAATAGTGTACAAATTGTCAGTATAGAGTACTAGAGTTGGTACTGGGAATTTTATTTGTCGTTTTCTGCCAATCAAATGGTGGTGAAACTGATTTTTTTTTTTACCATCGTTATTCTGTTAAGTACCCGGTACTTGTTGAAAGACCTACACTGTTCTCCCATACCTAATAACACTGTTATTTGAAAATATTGTAAAAGCCCATTATTTTTAAAAGAGTAACCGTGGAGTTTCTTGCCGGCTCTTCTCCATAGGAAACAACCAATTGAAACCGTGCACCTAGCTTCTGACGTTTCATAAGTGCCCATGTAGGTTTATATGAAATAAAAATATTTTGAAATTTGAATATGAATTGATTAATTGTCAGGTATTTTGTTTCTTCGGTCAAGTCAGTCAACAGTTTTTGTATGTCTTATGTTCTTTATAAGTATAGGATCAGTCATTGTTTTCCCTATGATAGAGGTAGCCATTGCGATTTGTTTCTGGAATATCTCAATCCCTTGTTCCCTCAGTTTAAAGGAATCTGGGGGTAAAGCATATGCCTTATAAATAAATATGAGTATGGAATAATACTTTGTAGGGGTTTAGTCCGTGAATCATTTGTCATCAGCCATTTTATCACAGGATCATATTAACATATTATCTTGTACTAGTATTTGAATGTATGAGTGTAAAATTGCACAATTTTGTTTTATTGTTTTAATTTGCCAAATAGATATTATTTATCAATTTGTAACAGGATAATTAAGTCACCTAGTGCTTAGATAAGTCACTGAGTATCTTGTACACAATGATTTCTTTTAATTAGGTATATTTGTTTGTTAAGAATAGCAACTCAGCGTTATAGCTATGAATATAAATATAATAGCATTTTAACAGGCTGGTGTTTATATCAGTAACGGGCATGTGTAGCATTAGCTGATAGGAAGTAATCAGTCAAGACAAAGTGTCCTTCCATAATAATATTATCATCCTTGATGTGAAGCTAGATCACGCATGGTCTTGGTTTAATATGCTATGAGCATCTCGTGCTAAGCATGTGCACACCATGTCAAGTATGTACCAGCTAGCAACATAGAATCAATGTTGTTAAGAGTATCCCGTACTCACTGATAACAATCCAGTTAGCGGGGTAGAACCCCTCACTATAGGGAGTATAATGCTTTTTCAAGTTTATATATATAACGCACAGATAATGTACAGGGTTGAGTAATGCTGTCTCGCAGCCTTCATGCTCGTGAATTAAAGCATATAGAACCACCTTTTTACAATTTCTTAGCCAAGATCATAGAAATGGGACTTACCTCTTACGACGAGTACATACCAGCGTTAGCTATGTAGAATAACATCGCTGAGTGCATCACGTGCCACATTGGTAGTTTCTCATCCAGCTAGTAACGTGGAATTAACGTTGCTGAGGACATCTCGTGTCGACTGGAGGGGTAATGATGTCGAGCGCATACCAGCTAGCTATGTACAGTAACATTACTAAGGACATCACGTGCCTCTCTCGTAGCTTCTCATCGAGCTAGTAACGTGGAGGTAACGTTGCTAAGGACATCTCGTGTCGACTGGAGAGATAATGCTTTAACAAGTTTGCAGCACACATGCAATAAGCAGTGTTAATATCCACCATAGTGCTTATATTATGTATAAAACACTGTCAGTATCACGTACAAGGTGGTCAGTTAGAGCCAGGCTCTCTCGCACATTAAAGTTGTGGGAGGCCTCAGAATCTAAGTACTTAGATTCATTCATCCAATGTTGGTCAGGACTGAGAGTGCTTCTGATTTATTTGTTGATGTTATTGATAACCGCCGCGGCCGTCTCTAGTTTCCACTAAGGATGGACTTAATAAGTCTCAGGTTTCCCGTAAAGATGCACTTAATACACTTTCTATCACATAGCATAGTTAACGTTTTATTATATTAGTAAAGAGTATCATAAACTTATTTTAAATTAATATTTTTTGACGAGAGAGAATTTTCCTTGCGATGTCAGAATGCGCGCGAAAAGAAAAGTGACATTTCGTGTGTTGCCAACGACGGGGATAACTCTATTTAAAAAAATATTTACTATATTTTATCTCTAAAAAAACGTGATGTGAGATGGTGTGAGTAGGAATACTACCTTGTTAATAATTATATTTCAGATCGCCGTGAAGTAAAATTAGTGGACAGCGATACGCTCATTTGAGTATTTATAATTCGTAGTTGCACTAAGTAACTATTGGTAATATGAAGCTCTGATGTCAGGTGAACGTGATAAATAATATGGAAAGCGTCAGCTCAGTCTTGTTTTGGGTTAGTGTCCTGCTATCTAATTACGCAACACTATTTCGTAAACGATTACGACAAATTTGTTTCATTTTGAGAGTTCCACAACATTCATTGCGTTATTTACGTTGTTGAGCAGATTTTTTTTCGAACTTATGAAGCAATGAATTAGCAATTTGTTTTAAAACGATTCAAATTCTGATTGGTCGTGTATTACGTAATTAGGGTACTGGTCCCGACAACACAGATTTATCGCTATCTAGCTAGTCAGCGTTACGTTGTGTTTTACAGATGGTCTAAAAATATTTTCCAAAGACAAATTGAAATGTCACGCTAGCCACAAATTTAAATACAGTTCCACGATAGCCGGAATGTCGGCGAAGGTAAAGTTTCACAGCTCATTGTATCAGCGGCGACGCGCGGCTGCGTATAATTGTCGCAATTACCTACACCGGCGCGGGCGGCCGCACCTGACCGCACGTCACCGCACTGAGTCGCACTACGCTGCATCGCACCGCTTCGCAACTGATCGGTATTCAGCGGGGTGGTCGCGAGCTACGTTTACTCATTAACGTGCGTCGCTTTATGTCTGATATTGTAAGTCGGCGCTGTGCGGTGTACATCAAACTACAGGAGCGCACTCTTTTGTTACCGACAGATGTAATCGCGGCTAAAGAGACTACAACTTTAACTTAATTAATACGTACTAATAATAAGGCTTGTCCGCCGATCGCTTTTCTGGTAATGTTATTATTACAAACTTCCAAAAAATACAATAGACGATGTATATTTAGTAACCTAATCCGCTTAACTGTTCTTAAAGATTCAAAAAGAACCCTGTAAGAAATCGACACGTGTTTCACCTCGTCGCGCGGTGCTTGACGTGGCAACACGTCGTGTCCCGGTTCGCAACAAGTCAATCGTCATCATGAGAATGCCTCGTTGAGAGGTGCAACACAAGTCGATTTCTTACAAGGTACTTTATGACTCTTTAAGAACATTTAAGCGGATTACGTTTGTAAACTTACCTCAGAAGGGAGTCATAGAATTTAAACAACCAAGAAATCAACGCAAATACAACATTTATTATAAATTATTAAACACTCAGTACATTTTTACTAACCTTAAACTTATCAGTTCGGTGCCTCGTTCAAGACTGAATCCGTCACTTGTTAAATGACTGATTTAATGTCAAAATGATTTGATGACTGACAGTGACTTTTGCACGTTTCAAATGACACCAACGCAACTCGACTATAACAAGACTCATCCATGGATTGTTCACTATAATGTTACTAATATAAATCTACCCTCACATAGATAAGTCCTGTTACAGTCGGCCATCCTTCAAGAACGAGTCCCTTCGTTCCTTATTATTGCATAAGAAGTGTGTAACAGTTTCGGTGAGTATCTTCTATTTATCAAACAATTATCCTTAATTTATACTAACAAAAATAATCTGTAATTAGGCTATTTAACAGAAATAATTATCATGAATCAGTTTTGTCTCAATTCTTACAAAAAAAAATAAAAAAATATTTTAGATGTATCATGTTTACGCTTATTTTATAGCTTAAGCGATGTGAAAGCTACTTCCTTCACTCTCACACCACTTCAGCCGCAATGTCTTGAACTACTCATGGGCGGCGAGTTCATACGCCAATCCTGCCCAGTTCAAAAACATTCTCACTCAATTATTGTCATATTTATTGCCGAGCGAAGTGACCTTACTTCCTTCACCGTCACTCCGCAATCGGCAACGGTACTTTGAGCCAATCATGGGCGGCGAATCCCAACGCCAATCCTGCCCGACTCAAAGCACCCTCACTTATCTCTATAGGACTGGCAAGTTCATATGCTAGACATCATCTAGCTAGTACATTGCAATCATGCCAACTCATAACTAAAGATCATGTATAATATTATTGTTACAAATCAGATAATTCATATAAATTACTAACATTTAAATAACAATGCTATTCGTTTTCATTTCTATCACTCTCGTCGTCATTGTCATCGCTGGACGAGCAAGCAGGGGCATTAAAACTTAACCACGGATACATTTTGTCGATTGCAACAATTGATTCGTACTTTGCCCCTTTTCTAGTCAAAGGGGTGTCTACAACTAGGAATCGATCGTTTGGTAAGACTTTCTTTATCCTGTATGGACCCTGACACTTCGCTTCTAACTTTTTAGATTGGCCAGGCGCCGATACTACTGCCCTCGCTATCCTAACCAGATCACCCTCCTTATAATTCGTGGCTCTTTTCCTGTGTATGTCATACCTATTCTTATTTGTCTCCTGATTTCTTTTAATTCGTTCACTCGCTTCAGACCTGATTTCTTCCAAAGTTTGATTACTACTCTGTCCTATATCATCGATTACGTTATTTAACATGCCTTGACCCGGGTTCGCTACCGTCCTACCTAACAATAACTCAGTAGGTGTTTTTCGTGTTATGTCATGAATTGTAGTGTTCATTCCTAACTGAATATCTGGCAAAAGTTCGTCTCACGAATTTTTGTTTTTACTGTGAACCATGGACCCCAAGGATGCCAGAATCGTCCGGTTATACCGTTCGACCTGCCCATTTGCTCTTGGTGTGGCGACGGAATTGAGGATGTGTTTCGCACCAATCGACTGCACGAATGTCCTAAACTTTTTGCTTGTGAAACTCGTACCTCTGTCCGTTATGAGCCGTGAGGGAGACCCAAAGTAACTAAAGAGAGTCTTTAATGCTTTTATACTCTCTTTGGTCTTCGTACTTCGAACTGGTGTAATGCTAATATATTTAGTAAACGCATCCACTATCACAAGTATGTAAGTGTAACCTCGCTTACTTCGTGGAAAAGGACATGCGGACCACCTGGGCATGTAAAGTGTGGAATGGTATCTCTATTTTCGGAATCGGGTGAAGGAATCCCTCTTTGCTTCCCAAAGGTAGTTTGTGTTGAGCACACTCAAGGCATGCTGCTACATATTTTTTTATAAACTTTCGCATCTTCGGGAACCAAAAGAGTGATTTTATTCTATCCAAAGTCTTCTCGAAGCCAAAATGACCTACGTCATCATGGTTGGATCTCAAAAGTTGCCACCGTACGCCTTTTGGGACCACCCATCTGGTAACACCCTCACCTAGAGTCCTAAAGACTCGTCCGTTTTTAATTGTGTATTCCTTATAGATACCTGCAATCTTAGATGTTTCAGGGTCTTCTAGAACATTTTTAATACGTCTAACTTCCTCGTCGGAAGACTGCACCGTAGAAATCCAGTCCTCCGTACTAACCGACATAATGTCTAGAACGTGAATATCTTCAGATGGTACTGACACTGGGCCCCTACTGAGTGCGTCTACATGTGACATTCTTTCACCAGGACGATACTCGATTTCGCAGTCGAATTCTAAAAATTGAATCCACCATCTAGAAATGCGAGGTATGAGATCTCTCTTGGTGAAAGTGGAGCGTAACGCATTGCAGTCGGTTATAATAGTGAACTTCATTCCAATGAGGTATGTCCGGAATTTGTTCAAGGCACAAACGACTGCAAGTGTCTCTAGCTCGAATGAGTGTAATTTCATCTCATCCGCTGACGTTTGGCGACTAAAGTATGCTATCGGCCGCCAGGGGTCGGAATCTTTTCTCTGTAATAGGATGCCTGCAACTCCGAATTTGCTCGCGTCGGTGTGTAATTGCGTTTCGGCGTTGGGGTTGTACAAGGCCAGGACAGGTCTTTCGGTTAGGTGCTTTTTAATTAATTGAAAAGATTCCGTTTGTATATCGCCCCAGGTCCAAGGTGTGTCCTTTTTCAAAAGGTTTGTCAAAGGCCTAGCAATCAATGCAAATCCTTTCACAAACCTTCTAAAGAAACTAGCAAGTCCAAGAAACCTCCTAATCTCATGTTGATTTCGGGGAGCAGGAAATCTGGACACCGCTTCAATCTTTTGGATCCCAGGTCTGATACCATCTTTATCTATTTCGAATCCAAGAAAAACGATTCGTTCTTGGAAGAACTGACATTTCTCCATCTTAAGAGTTAACCCTGCCTCACGTAGGAGGTCTAGCACTTCTTCGAGGCGTGTCAGTCCTTCCTCAAAATTTATTGATGGTATCAGAATGTCATCCATATAGATAACTATATATCCGACTTTGGCCTTATTGAGAATCTTGTGGATCGCTCGCTGGAAAACTGCTGGGGCATTTGCCAACCCGAAGGGCATACGATTGTACTCATATTGCCCGTCGGGTGTGACAAACGCAGTCTTCTCTCTTGATTGCTCGGCTATCGAAATTTGGTGATAGCCTGACGCCAAATCAAGTGACGTGAACAATGATTGACCCGACAGCTGATCCAACAAGTCGTCAATTCTTGGCAGGGGATAGTGATCTCTTTTGGTGCGGCTGTTCAGGGCGCGGTAGTCAACGCAGAGACGCTTTTCGCCTGATTTCTTTTTAACTAGGACAATTGGACTGGCGTATGGGGAGTTAGACCCGCGTACAATACCATGGTTGATCATGTCGTCGACCATGTCCTGGACTAGTTTACGTTCAGAGTAAGGTAAGCGGTAAGGCCTATAAACGACAGGGGCGGAATCCTTTAGGTGAATTTCCATTTTCGTAACGTTTGTAAATCCCAAGTCGTGCATACCAGTAGAGAAGCAGTCCTTATATTTTTTTAGCAATTCCACGCATTGATGGTTTTGATCTACCGACCGACAATTGTTTTCCGCAATTAGGAGTGACGTGATTATTCAAATCATTCGTAATTCTTAAAACATGTAAGTCTAATATTGGCCCGATCCTACAAACTGAGCGCGTGTAATGAGGGTGTTCTTTTTGAAGCAGACTGGATTCTAACTAACATTTTGAACTAATAAATGACATTCAGAATTATGAATTTCATATTCTCCCGGTAACAGATAATACTCATGACCCGCGCAGCCCCTTACTGATCCACCTACGTAGATGTTTCCGGTACAAGCAACGTTTGACCTTACAGGGACTGATACCATCTCACCGATGTCCACTGTAACGTCGCAAGTTGTATACATATGTAATTTAGTATAGCCATCTTGTCCTACCCGTTCAAATCTTAGATCTGTTGGTGTTTTAATAATCTTAAGTGTAGGTCTTTCAGTAAAACTATGTCCAAGCAACACGTCAATATTTATCAAGTGGTCATCTACAATAAACACCTCGATATCACTTTCCGAAATACCCTGCACATCTATATTCACTAAAGTACGCCCTAGTGGTAAGTATGGCACATTCCCTAATCCTCTTAAATATGGGCCGTTAACGCTTTCCCAGTTTAAGCCTAATCTTGAAGCATTCTTTTTACGAATTAATGTTGCCTCACTACCTAAATCCAGTTGGCACACTGTAGGGATTCCGTTAATATTTTGTCATAACCTTGTACTTGTCGTTACTATTTTCAGTGAAAGAAACCTCAAGGACTTCTTTATCGTTTGAAGTATTCTTTTGATCCTTTAATCTAGGACAGTGAGAACTATTGTGTCCCATAAAATTACAGTTAGTGCACTTGACAATCGGTTTAGGACACTTAAAACTAGGGTGACCGACACCCTGACAGTTAAAGCACGTAATCGACTCTTTCACGCCACTATTTTTATTTGACGCCGTATTATCTATATTCTTTGTCGATTTATTCGTTCCTGATGAACTACTAGGACGCCCATGCTTGTTAAAATCTTTGTTAAAGTCTGACTGATTTCTATTATGATACTTAATAGTTTTAAAGAATTCAAGTACATCTTCTGGTTTATCGAATTTTGCTGCTTGAGCACCTACACGAACTCCCCTGTCTTCGACCCCATAAAGTAAACAATCCACTGCTTGCTTTCCAAATATTTTACACCTATTTAGTAAATTAATTTTCGCAAAATAATATAGTTCATATGATTCTCCAAAGCGTACCCATCTATTAAGCATATCTGTCAAAAGTTCCGCATAATTCTCGGTTGCAGGAAATGATTCCTTAAGCATCGACTTCCATTCAAGCCAAGTATGCTTAATAGAGGGCAGACCTTGGAACCATGTCTTAGCCAGTCCAGTGAGTTTAGGCAGGGCATAGTGAATCGTTTGCTTGTCGTTCCAATTATAAATTTCGGAACATTCATCGACTTTATCGAGCCAGATATTAATAGTCTGTTCTTTCGACATAGGGTCGAAGTCTGGAATGACGTTATTCAAAGTTGAACTCGAAAACGATTCACGATCCCCTGCTTTAGACTTAAAAAGTTTAAAAAAAAAATCTTCAAACAGGTCCGTAGTCATAAATTTAGTTTTCTTGTTATCTTGTGCTTTATGTGTTTCAACACTGGGCGTGCGTTTTGCGGGAGTGATTAAGGAACGGTACCGATTGCCAGCTTTTGTCTGCTCACGATTGCTCGGGCCAGGATCAAGCGTCTCTAAACGCCTACGTGATCTGTTCCTTTCCGTTAATCTTTCCCGTTCTTTACGTACCTGGTTTTCAAGGGTTCTTAATTTTTCCCTCTCCCTGGACAGCTCACGTTCCTGCTCGAGTAGCGTTCGCGTGGTGCTTGTGCTTCGGCTTCTCAGCTGATGACAAGTTGCGCTGCCGTGCCGACGATCACGAGCTGGACTCCTTGCCCGAGATCCTTGCGTTTGTTGTTGGCCATTACCACGGCCACTGCGACTGCGGCTACGACTGCGCCTCTCGATTTCCTCTAGGTCTCGCTTTCGACTACGAGATGCTTCACTATATTTCCTCCGTATTTCGTAGTTGCAAGAAGGGTTGCTGCTGCGTCGATAATCCGCATTGGGCTCTTTGTCGCTCATTTCCCTGGAACTCAGATCATTTTGTTAAAGTATTTTGTAAAAATCTTGCAAAACACTGAATTTTAAAATAACTTTTTTTTTTTTTTTTTTTAATCTGTATTCATCAGAAACACTGTTGATAATTTTTAAAAAGTTTTATCATTAATTAACGTTATCTAGACTCGATTGCTATTTGAAACTAATATTTCACGCATACCTATTTCTTTTTGAAAAATGTTTTTTTTTTTTATTTTTCAAAAAGAATGGTCAGTGGGTCGTCTTAGGGGCGGATTAATTGGATGCATCCGCTTCAATCAGCCAAATCGGGGTTCACAATGTTATCATGTAATGTTAAGCCACGCTTATTCTTATTTTATTCTTGTAATTGCATTGATTTTCCGTTTTAAACGAATATAGTTTTGTTCATCGACAGTCGAGCACGTGGGGTGGTTCAACACAAAACAAAATGTCTCGCGAATCCCACTTCTGAGATGTAAACTTACCTCAGAAGGGAGTCATAGAATTTAAACAACCAAGAAATCAACGCAAATACAACATTTATTATAAATTATTAAACACTCAGTACATTTTTACTAACCTTAAACTTATCAGTTCGGTGCCTTGTTCAAGACTGAATCCGTCACTTGTTAAATGACTGATTTAATGTCAAAATGATTTGATGACTGACAGTGACTTTTGCACGTTTCAAATGACACCAACGCAACTCGACTATAACAAGACTCATCCATGGATTGTTCACTATAATGTTACTAATATAAATCTACCCTCACATAGATAAGTCCTGTTACACGTTACTAAATATACGTCCTCTATTGTATTTTAAAATGGATTTCCGCAGTCACGCCTGAGTCAATTAACTATTTTAAATCCTTCCTGTTTTGAAAAGGCATTTCTGAAAGCTAAATATCGTTAGTACACCTGAGAATACTATTGCGTTTAACTAATCATTTACATTTTAAGTTGTAGCTATTGAATGTAAACCTACAAGGTAGTACTAATAAAATTCAAGGCAAATGTATTGTAATTCACAAGTTACCCTAAATTATATTGTTAAAGTAAGCCAACCGCCTTCCAATACCGCCGCTAACACTACAGTTAACAACTACAAGCTGTAGAGTTATCTATTAGAGGCGACGCTGCGACACGCGACGGTGGCTGGTTACGAGTTTCTTTATCCCCAACTCACTTCACATAGTTCGCTTACTTCCTAATTATGCTCATAATTAGTTGGTGTTATGTTGTGTCGGCGCTGCGTTACCGCCTACGCCTAGTTATGACTAGTTCTGGGTGAACTCTATCGCCTACACCTAGTACCGTAGTGTACAGACAAACTAGTGTTAATTAATAAAGTCTAAACAAAATTGTGATGTTCAATATCTTCGCTGAAGGAGCAACACCAGACAAATTAGTGTCTCGTCGGGAGTGTTCACAGCCACCGATCACTGGCCCGCGGTATTAATTGACTCATTGATGACGTCACCCAGCTATACATATTGCAGTGTTCCCGTGCAATAACCCCTATGCTGGTAACTCGTTGATTCCCAACTGGCCAGCATCAACTTATAATTTTACTGGTTTTTTTATTGACATTTTGAATCTGTCTGCAGGGCTAACACGACAAGCGCGAGAACGCTCTTTTTCTCGTTTTGTCGAAATTTGTCTACGATTCTGACGTCATTCTAATCCCTAACATGACCGTAAACGACGAGCGAGTAAACTCGAAAGAGGAATTTTGACACTTCTATATCTCGCGACGAGAGACCGATGTTGCAAGTTATTAAAAACAAATTATTTTTATGATAGCAACATCGGCTTGAGATTCCGTTACATTCATTCATGGTGCCGATTCTATTGTCACAAATACCTCTAAACTAGACTAAAAATTAATAATAATTTTTCTTATTTTCCATACAAAAAACTAAAAAAATCATATAAAAACGTCGTTCCAATATAAATAGTAGTATAAAACTAAGTATTTTCATTATTAATATATTGTAAAATAAAATGATGACTAAAATAAGTACAATTATGAAACTGCCATGTTATTTTGGAGTTTTTTTTTGTATCATAATTTTGTCTACTCTTCTCGTCGTTCTCGTCGTCAAAATCGAGGACGAGTAAATACGACTAAATGACAGAAGAATCGGAGATTATTTCGTGTTGAATTGTCAAAAATCGAGATAACTAAGGTGCCATGTTAGGGTTTGTCGAAAAAACATAAAGTTTGACAGAAGGAGTCGACTATTTTGTATGAAAGCGCTGTCAGAAAACGAGAAAAGTGACAGAAATAGTCAAAAATTACTCACGCGAGAGTGAGTAATTGTTAGGTCATGTTAGGCCTGCTGGTTGAATGCGTGATATTTTTTTGACAAAAGAGTCATTGTCGAACTTCAGATGAAGCAGAAATAAAATTTGTGTTTTTTTGGACAGATAAATCGAAACCTAAAAATGTCAGTCATCGTAATATAATACACCAAATCTTTGAAGGCGAAGAAAATAAGGCGCTTGAATAAACTGAAAGGGTGAGTATAGTGCAATTATCCATTTTTCTCTCGATTGAAACCTTATCTGTATCTTCCCTGCATTTGACGCCAACGCTCGGATCTTCCATCAGGATTCTGCGCTGCGTTACCGCCTACGCCTAGATATGACTAGCTCTAGGCGAACTCTATCGCCTACGCCTAGCGCCGCGAACAACAAACTAGTGTTTAGTTGACGCTAATGAAGAGGATGTTGTGCTAACAATAATATTAGCAAGTTGAATGAATAAATAACTTTTACTTGGGATTACCAACCTGGAACCCGAGCTATCGATTTATTATGACACCATAGGCAAAATAGAACTGTTTTTTTGAGCTGTTATTTAAATATTCGAGATGTTATTATGATCAGTTGAAAAACATATTGAGCAGTTATTTAATGGCGGTTGATTAATTATTGCGACAGTAAAACATGGACAGTAATAAAAAATCTATTAGTCGGTTATTTTATCATACAATGTCAATTCTAAAAATAATTGAGCAGTCCAATAACTGAATGAGCGGTAAAAATGATGGAATGAGCGGTTCGATAATAGTTCGGCAGATCATAGCGAGCGGTGACACCCGAACTCAAATTCATTGAAAAGAGAGGTAAATGTTCGTGACAAAAAAGGAAGAGAGGCAGACCGTCGAAAGCCAAACCTGCTCTTATTATACAATAAGTTTATTTTAGCTGCTACATCATTCAAGTCATTTTAATTATTTAAGTATGTTTCGAATTACGAATAAAAGTTCCTATTATTATTATACAATTTGTTTTATTTAATTCCTTCAGTCAAAGCAAAAGTAATTTAATTTTTCATTACTACAAACAAACACTTACACTACAAACTATTTAAGTACTGTTTTCCGTACCCTTTGGTACGGAAAACAGTACTTAAATAGTTTAGGGTTCCGTACCAAAAAGGTAAAAAGGAACCCTTATGGTGCGACTTCGTCCGTCTGTCCGTCGTAGAATTACGTACTGTTTTTGAAAACGACGTAATATCGCAAACTATCACATCGGCGGCTATAGTAACTTTGGGTCAAGGATGCGTACTGCGGTCAAAAGAACTCACCATCACTTCGCACAATCAGTACAATAGCAACCTCAACGTTAACTATGACATACACGTACCGAACCTGAATTCACCGATAAACAACGTTGTTAACGTTACACTCCAAAACGAGCCACACGAACTCTTCACTCTTAAGAAAAACGACTTCGAGAAAATTGACAAAAAGCTGCGTTCCAACAAGAG
This sequence comes from Xanthia icteritia, assembly GCA_949128155.2. NCBI lineage: Eukaryota > Metazoa > Arthropoda > Insecta > Lepidoptera > Noctuidae > Xanthia > Xanthia icteritia. Next base: position 20,816,569 of record OX421950.2, on the reverse strand, counting down.
AAGGAGCTGAAGCTACCATCCACTATTACGGATCATGACGTTCACCAATATGCAATTTATTACCTTTTACTAACAATTGCTGTCATCACTTTCCTGTGGACAAAGAAATACTGCACACTGCTCAAGAAGCGATTTTCGAGGAAGACAAATAGAAGTTAAACGCATGAGGATATCGAACTTCAACCAATGGGATAGTGAATCTTAGTGGAACGTGTTTCTCTAAACTTACAAACCTTCACGAAAAAGCGGTGTACGGAGCTAACTATTACAACCGTACAGAAACTTTCTGTATTTGTTGCAAAACAATATTTTTTATTAGGGGGACCACAAAAATTATCCGTTTATTTTAAAACGCAGTAGCTGCCTTTAATATTATATTTGTATACTCTCCTTATTATCATATTGACTAGATATTAAATATTTCTGAGATGTGCCATGGAGACTTCGTACCGGCCGCCTAAGATACTGCGGTCCCTTATGATGAAACACATTAACAATTCTGTGTGTATATTAATGAAGCCAGTAGCACTGTGGTGGGACATATGGCCTCATAAAAATGTCGTCGATATTTGTGTCGAGAAGTGAAGTGAAGGCGATTCACATATTATACTATGCAGATACTTGAGGGGCACTTTGCAGCGGCAAAGTGATCAATATCTATTATATTATTGGGTGAGTGGCCTGAAGGACACACATTGGACCGCCTTTTCACAGTTATTTTACTTCTGATTTTGACTCTGTCAAATCACAGTCATCTTTATTTACTTTGCAATATGGTTTCTGTTGGGTTGCAGCCACTGACAAGTTTGTTAAAATCCCAGTGATCTTTATTCTCGTTACAGTAGAGTTGCTATTGGGTTGCTGCTGATAGAGGTAAAATAACTGTGAAAGGACTGTAAAGTCGGCATTGAGAAAGACAAGTCTGCCATTATTCATCACCAATGCGCTTATTTTTACTTTATTACTTTTAACTCATGCTTTATTATTGGTGTGAGTGTGTGCGGACCGGCTACCATTGCAGTCCATCAACAGAATCTGTATAACATCAACATGATACGTCGGGTGGCGCGACCAACGCGATCGGTGCGATCGTCACAACTCGACAGCGCGCCGCCATACGACGCGCCGCCATACGACGTGCCGCCATACGACGCGCCGCCATACGACGCGCCGCCATACGATGCGCCGCCACACGACGCGCCGCCATACGACGCGCCGCCATACGACGCGCCGCCATACGACGCGCCACCATACGACGCGCCGCCATACGACGCGATGTCATTATTTCAAATTAGAAGCTTACGGTAACTGCACAATTACCAGACATCTTAATGAGTTAGCACCAAATATAAATGACAGCTCACACCGCAGTCAACCAGGTCTCGCCTCGCCCGCGTGCGAACATGCACATTATCATCTAGTAATCATTACATGTAATGCTCTAATGTTAGATTCAGTTCTAATGCAGTCTCATGAGTACGAACAACGTTCTCTGAATATGGATAAACGAATTAAAATTTAATCTAAAAATAAGAGAAAGCCGCTCCCCTCATTTACTTTATTCAGGCCCACTCTAAACAATTTGAAGTTAGCCGAAGTTGTGCCTTTCGACGCGAGCAAAAAGGCTAATCTGCGAAACTCCATCAAATGTAAATCGGTTGGAGGGACAAAAACCGGAGCAGCGGGTTTAGACAACAAATAAAACGTAAAGAGCAATGAATAGATTAACTGCGGGTTAATATTTGACCTGCATAATTGACAAAGTTCTAGCCGCCCCCCTCTCGCACACCCCGCCGACGACGTGCTGTCGCCGCGCCGCCACGCGTCTACACTAAAACATTCAAACAGAGCTAACTGGAATCTCACAATATTGTTTAAGCAGGACATAACTTTGCAACACTATTTTTCAATGTTTTATTAAATAAAACTTGTTAAAATGCTGATAACTTTTTAGAAGAAAATAAATTACTGTGCGCTATGAACGTCCGCTTTGTGGCCTGTGTGAGTTATCAGGGAAACATCTTAAGTTACTATTTCTTAATGGAATCCTTACGAATTATAATTATGAAACTAGCCCCTATAATTCTGGTGAGTCTGAAGGCTATAAATTTTCACATTATTTGCTATGGGCAGAGCATTATTGCAATAGGTTTGTATTCTTCTATAATACACTTCTGGACACATCTATTGGCCCACCTTGTATTTTCAGTTTCGTTTGGTCCTAGCTAAAATTTTATATTAGGTCGAGCAAAAAGTTTTTATACAGTTTTGAACCTGGCACATTCACAATTTCATTCAATAGTCTTTTTTTGAATTTCGAACACAGAATTTAAAGAAACAAAAGACAATTTGGAGCCTGTTTGTTGATATCAAACAATCGAATACTAAGAAAACTTGGTTTTATTGGTTTACTTGGATTTAATTCTTGAAAAAGTGATTGATATCTTTGGTTTTGCAACAAACATTACTTATTCTTAACATTAAGGTGAGGTTCTATCAATAATCTATGGATACTTCACCTGAAGTCGCCGCCCAAGCTGTGGCACTTATTCAGGCCGGACACAGCCAAAGAAACGTGAGTGCTCAACTTAATTTAAGTCGATCTGCGGTCCGAAATGTTTATCGGAGGTACCTAGAGACTGGCGGCTTTGTTCGTCGCCAAGGAAGGCCACGATCTCGGGTCACAACTGAAAGGCAGGATCGATTCATCGTGACGACCAGCTTGAGAAATCGTCACCTTACCTCCATTGAGATACAAAACCAACTTCGCGACTTCCACGGAGTATCTGTGAGCGCTCGAACTGTTCAGAGAAGGTTAAAAGAACGCGATATGGTACCACACAAGCCAGCTTATGGGCCCAAACTAACGCGAGCCCACCGAACAGCGCGCCTTCATTTCGCACGCAGTCATTTAAATTGGACACAGCAAGATTGGAGCCGTGTACTCTTTTCTGATGAGTCTAAAATTGTGTTACATGGCAATGATGGAAGGAAGAAGGTCTACCGACGTAAGGGAGAGCGTTTCGCACAATGCTGCTTTGAAGAGAGGGTTGCTTATGGCGGTGGCTCATGGACTGTCTGGGGCGGTATATCCGCGAGCGGCAAAACTCAACTTGAGGTTGTTACAGGACCACGGCTGCCAACATTAAATGCTGAAAGGTACATTCGTGAGTGCTTAGAACCTCACGTGATACCATACGCGGACTATGTGGGCCCAAATTTCCTTTTTATGCATGATAATGCAAGAGCCCATGCGGCCGGCATCGTCAGGGAATATCTTCGGGATGTGGACATCACAGTTATGGACTGGCCAGCCAGAAGCCCAGACATGAACCCCATTGAGCACATGTGGGACGAGCTAAAAAGACGTGTTAGGGCTCGTCAGCCAGTTGCCCAGACGATGCAGGAGTTGAAAACTGCCATAGAAGAGGAATGGGAGATGATCCCTCAAAATTTCATAGAGCGGTTGATAAACTCTATGCCTAATCGTATGAGAGCTGTGGTAGATGCCCATGGAGGCAACACGCGTTATTAAATTAAACCTTTATTTGATAAAACATGTTTTTTATTCAAAAATCAATTGCCTTTAACAAGGCGCATATCCGACTTGTTAGGCGTAGCTCCATGTCGTATGGTATTCTGAATTCAAATTTAAAACAATACGATCGAAAAAGATGGTAAAATGTATCAGGTTTAAAAATGCATCAACAGTTTTTGTTCAATCTAGCAATCATATTTCGGTACCCCCCATCGAAACCTAAACTCTAAGGTGGGCCAATAGATGTGTCCAGAAGTGTAGTTTATCGCAAATTGTAAAAACACGAGCCAAAAGATTAGAATATTGCACCTATCACGCTACCTTTGTGGAGCTAAGTAATCAACCAATCATTTTAGCTTACTTTAAACAAAGCAATTCGTGTATCAGTTCGACGACTGCTTCGCAAACCAGTGGTACGAAGATCGATAATTGTTTTTTTTAAATTCTATGACATATATTATTTGTTCGTAGAACGTTCACAGAAAAACATGAAGTAAGACCTCTTCTGTTTTCTATGGATATAATAAAAATAAATGTCTATCGTTAGCTGACTGTTAATGAGAAATCCCGTGTGTTTATAATTTACTGTTATATTATTTTAGTGATAGCCATTCGTCAGGAATAATCTGTAAGAATGCATCAGACATTGTAGCGCCACATCAGTGTTGCACTATTAGATGGTATATGCAGGAACGCAGGCGTTCATAATTAATTCACTAAAAACGAAAAACTTTGCAAGTAATAGGAAATTGCTACTGAAGGCTTCGGGTGCTGACCTCAGGATGAACTACTTCTAATAAGGACAACTGTACTTCGCTTGCTCCAGCGTCACTAGTCCCTGACTCTCTGTCAAATTCAAATTATTTTATTTCACGTAAACCTACAAGGGCACTTATGAAACGGCAGAAGCTAGGTGCATAGTTCGAATTCGGAACGACCTTTCCTATGGAGAAGAGCCGGCCAGAAACTCCACGTTACTCTTTTAAAAGTAAATGGTTTTTACAATGTTCAAATTACAGTGTTAATAGGTATGAGAGGACAGTGTAGGCCTATTAACAAGTACCAGGTACTTAGCAAGATAGACAATGGTCGACAGATCTACAGTCTGTTAAGTTTACTACGTTCTCACATTCACAAAATTTAAAAGAAAATAATATATAAATAAAATAATAAAAATAAAGACCTATTTAAACCAAATGACATGATTGCCACTACTCAGCTGTAACAAATCTAATTTAATAAAAAAATATTACTAAAACTAGTAAGTCATTTCTTATAAACAGTATATAAGAAATGACTTACTAGTTTTAGTTAATCTAAATTTGGATACCACAATTTCATGTTTACTACGTGTATGTATATTATGGAAATCGCTTCTTATTTTGAAAAGTCCTAAGTTTTTGCGAACATACAAAATACTTACTAAGATATAAAGAGAAGGCTGAGTTAGTTTATCAATTTCTTTGAATTTATTTCTAAGGGACTCACGAGGACCCATTTTATAGACCGCGCGAATTGCCCTCTTTTGCAAAATGAAAATTGAATCTACGTCAGCTGCCGATCCCCACAGCAGAAGGTCATAAGAAATAATATTGTGGAAATAAGCAAAGTATACTAACCTAGCTATGGCTACATCAGTCAACTGCCTTATTTTTCTTACTCCATATGCAGTTGAACTTAATCTACCTGCAAGAGCTTTAATGTGGGCGCCCCATTGCAATCGCGAATCTAAAGTAATTCCTAAAAATACAGTTTCCGTAATAGCATTTATTTTTTTGCCATCAAGTTTTTAATTGAGACCTACTTGAGGTACATTTGATAATAAAAAGTCAAGACGTTTAGTTTTGTTCGCATTAAGTAAAAGATTATTAGCTGCGAACCATTTCGAAAGAGCTGCCAGACTATCAATGACATGTATGACATCCGTATCTTTTCTATCTATTTAAAAAATAAGAGGCGTGTCATCATAGTGAATAGAATTATATCTGATAAGTTAGCCATCATGTAATGAAAGTCATTAATATAAATTAGAAATAGGAAAGGGCTCAGAATTGATCCTTGAGACACGCCCATCTTAACTAGAGACCCCGAGGACGTCGCCCCATTAACGTTTACTTTTTGCTGCCTTTTGATAGATATGAAAGAACAAGATCAGCAGTTTGTCTACGAATTCCGTAGTGGTGCAATTTACAGATCAGTGTTTTGTGGTCAACGCAGTCAAACGCTTTTCAGAGGTCACAGAAAATGCCAATTGCGTCCTGGGACTTCTCCCAGGATTCCAAAATGTGACTGATGTATTTTACTCCTGCGTCAGTCGTCGACCTACCTTTACTGGTGACTATGTAAAATCCCATTTGAATTAAAACAACATCTGGTCTAGCATGATTTTTTCATATATTTTACTCAATGCTACCAGCATTGAGTAAAATATATGAAAAGCACAGATATAGGTCTATAATTAAAAGGATCACTCTTCTTACCCGATTTGAAAATTGGTACTACTTTACTATGTTTAATTAAATCAGGAAACGTACCGCTGTCTAAACATTGTTTAAATATCCCTGTTAGGACAGGGGCAATTTTGGCAATGATATCTCCAAGAACCTTAACGGAAATACCCCATAAGTCTTCAGTATTTTTTTATTGTAAGACTTTTAAATGCTTTTTTAATTGTGACAATAGAAATGGGCTTCGATTCAAAACTTACTGAAGTTTTCTTTTAGAAGAGATTCAGCTAATATAGACGATGAGGGTTAGGTATAGACGGTGAGGTTATTTCGTAACCTCTATTGGGATGTTGGTAAAGAAATTTTATAGTGTCACAGCGACTTTTAACTTATCTGAAATGGTTTCATTATCAATTTTTAAAGACAATTCATCCTGATCTGGCTGTTTTGCGTTTCCAGTTAGTTTGTTAACCACACAGCTTTTATTTTATTGTTAGAAATACCACTTTTGTTACTTATTAATTTAGATTTAGCTTGGGTGAAGACTCGTTTCTGGACAATGCCCGCATTAGGGGCATGTAATAGGTAATACGGCTGGTTTGCGCAACTCCACGTCAAAGCGCGTATTTTGCGTACGGGTGGGAAAAATCTGTTATTTGATTGACCCCAGCTCCTCAAAGAAGGCCAGCAACGCCTTGGTGTTACAGGCAATCTCGCGTAGGGTACCTGGGTTACCGAAGTACTTTGCCCTGTAAGTGGTGACCACCGGGCAGTTTAGCAGCACGTGAGCTGCTGTCTCGTCGTCCTCCATGCAGGCTCTGCAGAGCGGACTGTCTGTGACTCCTATGACAAAGAGGTGTTTATTAAATGACCCATGGCCAGTTATAGCTGCTGTAATCGTACGCAGCTGCTGTTTAGTTAATCGGAGAACCTGTTTCGTGAGGCGGCCATCGATTGAAGGGAATGCCTCCTTAGCCTGCCTGCACTCACCTTGGTCGACCATGTGGTCGACCAAGGTGATGTTGTTGCAAGGTGTTGTGATGCTGATCCCTAGTTTGTTTCCTTACCAGAGTGCGTAGGTAACCGAAGGGGAGCGGTACAATGGGTTCGGGCCCCACTGGTGCCATATTCGACCCCCTTCTAGCAAGTTCGTCGGCTGCATCGTTCTCCAGCGAACCGCTGTGTCCTTTGATCCATTGAATGGTTATATTATTAAGGTCACCCACCTGGTTAAGGTGCTGGTGGCACTCGTATATCAGCCCAGAGTCCACAGCGTGACTGTTCAACGCTTGCAGAACAGCCATGCTGTCTGAGAGTATACGTATCGAGTGGTCCTTAACTTCCCTAGCCAGAATAGCTGAAGCGGCAAGAGAAATACCCAAGCATTCGGCCTGGAACACTGTGTTATGGACTCCCAATGGTGTAACTATGTGATGAACTATGTGACTACCTGTTTTGGATCCATCCGTGCAGATGCGCAGCTCTGTTGGGCGCAAACCCTCACATCGGCGATCCTCGTGAAGTTGGATTCTGTATTTTTTATCAAGGATAAATTGTTTGAGTACCCGGTCATTAATGGCTTTCGTAATGGGGAACTCCTTGCTGAGTCCCTCAAGCAGCGTGGTGTGTTGTGTGTTTCTCTTACTCCAGAGATTTACTGCATTTAGGCGCACTGCCGCCATCGTCGCTTCCTGTTGTATGAACAGGTGCAGCGGTGGTAGTCCCAGCAAGGCTTTCATTGCTGCAGTCGGAGTAGTTCTCATGCAGCCTGTGGTCGCCATGCAGGCCAGTCTTTGCGTGCGTTGTAGTTTGCTGGAGGCTGTAACCAGCTGGGTGCGGGCCCACCAGACCACGGCCGCGTAGGCTATCATGGGGCGGATCACTGCGGTGTACAGCTATAGTATTATTTTGGGGGATTGGCCCCACTCCTTACCTATCATTTTCCTGCACTGCCAGAAGGTGATGCAGGCCCTGTTTAGCTTATTGTCTAAATGACTACTCCAGTTTACCTTACTGTCTAGAGTGACCCCGAGGTATTTGACTTCGTTGGCTAACTGAAGCTCTGTATCGAACAGTTTGGGCAGGCGGAAAGGGCCCAAAGCTCGTTTATGGGTAAACATGACTGATAGATCAAATTCCTTGCACCAATTTTCTACGATACGTAGTGCTTGCTGAGTGAGGTTGCAGATCGTTACCTTCCCCGAGACCAGGATTGCGAGGTCGACTGCAAACCCTATTGTGTAATACCGATTGGCGTTGAGTTTGGTGATGAGGTCAATAATCAGCAGATTCCATAGAAGGAGGGACAGCACCCCTCCCTGGGGACAGCCTCTGGCTATCATGGCCAGCTGTTGCTCATCCTCAAGGCAAACCACTCGCTTGCTTAGCATATTCGTAATCCAGTCCGTTAGTACCTATTCTACTCCATGTCTGGAGAGGGCACTACTGATGCTGGAGAAGTTGGTTTTGTCAAAGGCGATGTCTATAAAAGTGCCCAGGCAGGTGCCTTTTGATGGATCGCTTCTTCTATCTGGGTGACCACTAGATGAAGAGCAGATTTTGTCGACTTACCTGAGCTGTATGCGTGCTGATTACTATGTAGCGGTATTGTTATCAGAGCGCCGTCCCTCAGTTCCCTATCACATAGCTTCTCCAAAGTCTTTAGTAGAAAGGAGGTCAGGCTGATTAGTCGTTGGGATTTAGCGTCTGTATAGTCACCCTTACCTGGCTTTGGGATGAATATGACTTTCACTTCCCTCCATCCTTTGGGAACGTATCTAAAGGCCAGGCACGCTCTCATTAAGGACACCAGTCTTGTTCCAACAGCAGTTTCCCCCCACTGTAGTAAGGTGGGGAACACACCGTCTGGACCAGCTGCCCTTAAAAGGGTGGAAGCTCCGGATAGCCCATTGGAGTTTCTCCAACGTGATCACCCTGCGTGTGTAACGCCAATCATTGTCTGATGGTGTATGAGTTTCATTTTGCCAGTCGATTACCTGCGCGAAGACGCAACCGGGGACGTGAGTCTCAATTAGGACGTGTCTTGTTGCTTCAGGTGACGATGTGAGTGTGTTATCAGGTTTGCGGGTAGTTGGCCCAGGTGTATTCTGTTGCGCCAGCACCTTCCTTACCCTGTTTGCTTGCTGAAAAGATTCAATGCTGCCACAGAACTTGCGCCATCCTGAGGTGCTCCTGAATCTGATGCATTTTTTGTAGCTGGATTTGGCCGCATAGTAGTTGTCCCAGTCCTCATCCGCACATGTGTTCATGGCTCTATTCAGAGCAGTTCTTACCTTGCTGCGCTTGCGTTTCAGATCAGTGCTCCACCAGGGTTGTTTACCCGGTGTCTTCCGCGGCGTAGTCTCTGGGCATGCAGTCTGGTAGCTGTCTATGATTGACTCAGTAAGATGGCTTACTTGTACTTCAATCTGTGTCGTGTCCGTAAATGTCGACGGGTTGTTGAATATCGCAAGCTTGCAATCAAGGATACGGGTGTAGGTGGCTCGATCCGTATTACGCGGGTAGCGCCGTGGTGGTGTTGGTGGCACACAGACCTGGATGTCAAAGCGGATCCACCGGTGATCGGAGCAAGAGGCCTCTTTGGAAACCTGCCACCCGGTGATTATTTCCGCCGCGCTCTCTGTTGCCAGAGTGAGATTAATGATTGTGCGGCTTCACCTAGTTACGAATGTTGGTTCGGAGCCAGTGTTTAGTAAGGATAGGTTAGTCGAGAATAAGTAGTCAACCAAGGACACCGACCACCACGAACGACGCCGAGGATTGTTTGTCCGCGTGCAGCAGTACCCACCTCTTGATGTCCACCCAAGGGTTTCGGTAGCTGAGAGTACGGCCAATGTTGGTCGACTCTCCGTAGACCCCCTGCTCATCCGGGACTACGATGCCACACCGTGCACTCCGACTGGCTCACGACGACTAACGAAGTGCTAGTTGTGAGAGCCAGGCCGGAGACTGTCTTCCTTAGCCAGGCTAAGGTGTGGTCGTTACCGCACCACAGTTTAATGACCCCGTCAGCGAACAGCGGCTTGGCGTTGAAGGTTGGCCCTGGGGTGTCTTGTGTGGGGGAGCAGGTCTCAATGATGATCTGTTTCTGGATAGCAGCGAGTACCTGGTCCGATACGTCCTTGCTGAGGATCCCCGTACGACCGCAGGTGATCGCGACGTCTAGGGTTGGCAGCTTGGGCGTAGTTTCGCTTGTCGACCCTATTGGATTTATTTATTTAAGGACAACCAACAAAGCATACACCAAAAAATTATGTTAAAATATACATATTATTTTTACATATTATAGTGTAGCCTTAATTAAAGGCTGCCACGGCATGCATTAACATAGCAGTAGGAAATGCAGTTACAAAACAGTTACAAAAAAAAGAAACAGTTACAAAACAAAACATATTTTACTAATTTAGATAGTAAGTAAATGAAAAAGACGATAGAATTCAACAATAAGAATATTAAATTTTTATAATAATGCCCCAAGGAATATAGCCCTGACTTTATGTAAAGAGTAAGACATATCAACATCAAGGCTGGGTGAGCGTGACAGGCGACAAAATTGAATCTGCATTCTGTTAATGGTGGAAAAATGACCCAGATTGGTTTTAAAGCCCTTGGCGCGGAGCAACTGATATCTACACCCACGAGCAAGTTTGTAAGGCATATTCAAATTTATTTGACTCAGCAACCGCGGACAAATTGCCAGGCGCGCGAGAACGCGTCCTCGGTGCAGCTGGCCATCTCCGCTTGACCGGTGACGACCTTCTGATGAGGTGAGGCTGGAGGAGCCACAAGAGGAGGAGGCTGTTTGACAGGGAGCCCGGTGTCAGTGTTACCCGGCAACGGGGTCTGTGTGGAGAGGATCAGACCGGCAGTGGTATTAGTCGTCGCCTTGGTCTTCAACTTTGTGTCAGAAGGGTCGGTACTGGTCCCAATCAGCGCCGACGACCTTTTTTTGTACTGGAACTTTTTAGCTTTGGTCTTAGCTGTGGTTCTCGCCACAGCCGGACCGGTGCCCGCGCTGGTACCCGCAGCGTCAGCTGCAAGGCCACCAGGGGCAAGGGAAGTGCAAACACCTCCCTTGGGAGTCTCATTGGCTTTCGCCTCCAATCCGGTTGCAGAATTTTTAACAGGCCTTGAATTATCCATGTTATAGTTTTTGTTAAAAATTCATCTCTCTGGCTCCCACCCTCCATGGAGCCCGCACCTGGGAACGTCTTACTATTAAAAGAGCAAGATCGATAGGACTACCACAGAGATATAGGGGCGCAAGGCTGGTTTACAGTGTGACATCAGGTGCTTGATCGGGCTGGCGTAGGGGGTCGAAAGGCCCACCCCCAACGAACTGATCAACACTCACTTACACCGTCAGCATGACGTTTACCTACCGCTTCGGCCGTCCGAGGACGAACTCCGCGGACCTCACGCACCTCGCCTGTGGCCCTCTAACGGGACACTGTGGCCATTTTGCTACCCCTGCCTATTGGGTAGGGCCACCGTTTTGCTTGAAATCGGGACCAAAGTGGTTTTGTTGCCTTAAGGGCACATTACAGCTAGAGTCGCTCGGCTCAACCCCTCAGGACTCTTTCATCCCCGCTCACGGCGCTCAACTGCGCAGGTCCTAGCTCAGGTGACTGTTCTCTCCTACTCGCCATCAGCTCATTTTAGTGATGGCCGAACCCGCCACCACCCAGTCACAGGGGGTCACGGTTAGAAGTCGAAATGGAAGAGCGGAATTAGGAGAAGTTGGATTAAGGATGTGTGGGGAGTGGGAAGGGCTTGTGAGATTTGGGGTGGGATGGAAAAGAAAAGAAAGGGATGCGATGGCGCCTGGTGGTTTTAGTTACGTCTATTTCTTAAGGAATTAGGTACCAAGAACAGGGTGGCAACCTCGTGAAGAGTGCATCCGCCAGACTTGCCTTGAGGATCTACACGACACGAGGATGTACTGCGCGACGTGCGCAGCACATCCTCGTGCACACTCGACGTATCCTAATTCAAATCGCAATTCAATAATACTCTATAGAATAATAATATATGACGATAGTGACTACCTTTTTTATATCTAGGTACGTTTTGTTTTTCAAATGATTTCATTTTTTTTTCTAAAGTTTCCGATTTTATATCCGAAACCAAGACAAATCAATATAGAAAAGAAAGAAAGAAAAATAATAATAGGTTTATTGGTCACAGAAATATGTGCATACAAAAAGATAAGAGTAATCGGAAAAAATAACAAAATAGATCTACATAAAACGACGTAATCACGAGCATAAAACAGAAATAGTCGGCAACTGCACGACATAACTGTGACAAGAAAGCTTCCACTCAGCATGATGCTGTGCTATGGGGTACCCACAGCATAGCGCTGATTTTCAGTGGTCACCTGAAGAAGACGTAGGTACGGAAACCAAGTCAGGTTCAGTGATTTGTACATAATAATAAGCTAATAAAATAAAATAAACAGTACTTAGAATATAATGCAACTATACAACGAACTATATAAATAAATATTATTAAATAACATAAAATTTCATCCGTGCGTGTATAAATAATGTGCCTAACTGCAACATAATAATTATTACACGAGTTATGCAGTGTTTCGCTCGTTCACAATTTAGCGATATTATTAAGTTGTCGTGGAACAACCTATTCATAATTCGTAAATTTCTAAGGAAATACCGTGTTGTGCCCATTTTTGAGACAAAAAGACACCGGACACAGTGATGACACGACGACGGGACGACCGCGACAGATCCGCGACCCAAATAATTTGTACACGGACTTGTTAATCCACAGACAAAAGCCTTTGATCTGGAGCACAAACTTCCGCACACCGCCCCCTCCCCCTTGCACCCCGCCCTCCTCCCGGCCGGTCCACGATTAATGTTAGTAGGTATTCGGTCGCTTTTATCTTCAGAAAACGAACACTTTTGTGGAGTTTTTAATTCTTGGGCGATCTAGCGAGTACTTCACCATCAGCTCCACTTCTCCATATGCATTGTGACTAGCATAAATTGCTTGGCAACCATAATAAAGTAATCGAATCGCTACCCGTGAAATACTTATTTTTGAGCAGTTCCGGTGCCCATCTGTGGTCTTTATCATAAGTTCCAATTCACCAAATGGTGCTTTCCGAGAGCAACTGCACAAATTACTATAAAAAATACCCAAATCGCTATAGGTGTGCCTATAATATTTGAAGAGTTCCCTCGATTTCTCCAGGATCCCATCATCAAAACCTGATGACAATGGGACCATCTCAGAAGTTTGCAAATCCTAGGTATATATCTGACGGCACGGTTGGCGCAGTGGTTAAGCGATTGACTGCTGCGCTGCGTGTTGCGGGTACGATTCCCGCACGGAACAAATATTTGTATAACCTACAATTAGTTGTTCCGGGTCTGGCTGTTTGTGTATGTGACTTGAAATGTTTGTAAACGCACCCACGACACAGGAGAAATTCCTAGTGTGGGGCAACGTTTTTTTAAAAAAAAAAAAAAAAAAAACTATATATGACGGAGATATGCCCAAAAAACAAAAATCTTAAGGAGAAGCACATTTAATTATTTAAAAAAAAAAGCAAAACTAGCCTGAAGTATTTATTTAAAAATAAAAGAATATAAAATGAATCAAAATAATGTGAAACCGTTAGACACTGAAATTATTGAAATCTACAGTTCCTAATACTCGTCCGTCGCTTCCGAGCGCCCGAACAATTGTCCGAGGTGCGTGAGCGCCCCTGTAACGTCGTGTCGCCCCTTCCACTCGATGCGTCACAATGGTCACGTGCTATCCCTGCTCACTTGATAAATCCATTAAGACGGCCTTTCCTGACAGCTGAATGACCTTGTCAGTTTGGCTCCCTAGCATTGATTGCTCATTTGTCTGGTCCTAACTTGTTCAATCCTCATTTATAGGCTCGTTACCTACAACACAACAAAGCCAAGACAAGTATAAAATATTTTGAAAGTTTAAATATTAGCAACCCATTGCGTTTGCTCTGGCAGTCACACCAATATGGGCAGCAGTTGTAAATTATCACCAATTAAAGAGTCTGGACCTCAATCATTACCGAAACAACCACAATATCGCCTGGTAAACACTATCGGGTTTCCAGGGGGCATGTCTCGCAAATAGCTCTTTCGGGGCAAACAGGTAGCCATAGTGTCGAGGCTATAACACACGCCATAGGTAGCTGTCGTAAGGTAAGCGCACGTGGCTATCAAAACAACACAGCACACGCCATTAGTTAGCTGCCATAAGGCAAGTGCACGTGGCTATCACAAAAGTACAGCACACGTCATGCATTAGCTGCCATAAGGCAGTTAGAGTCCACGAATCCAACCAGTGTTCCAGGTGCAAGCGTGCACTCAAGCGCCAGCAACAAAGACCAATAGTGACCTTTAAAGTTGAAACAGCTTCAAACCCAAGAGATTCAATGCATCGCTAATGATAGAATTCGGATATCCATTACTCGCCGTGCATTGTTATCGACAGAGGCCCAAACGTTTGCTTGTCGTTTTCACGTATTCATAGCGTTTGCATACTATGACTACGTGACATATAAACACACTTTCTCTGATAAGAGCAAAGCTGTTAAAACAGAAAACCCTACCTTTGTATGTTCTCTCAGTGATCTAAACACATTAGCACCACTGGCGTCTAAAACAGAGACCAATACATTCAAACTCAAACTCAAAGTATTTATTTCAAATAAACCAATTACAGGCACTTTTGAATTGTCAAGGGGTCGGTCAGTCAGAAATATGAAGCTAGTCGCCCATTCCAAAGCGTAGTAGGTACCTATGGAGAAGAATGGGCAAGAAACTCCACGGACACTCTTTGAAATCAAAAAAATGGTTACATAATATTGGTTACATCATTTAAGTTGAAGTTATACCATCATTTAAGTGAGAACGATGCAAAGCATTAAAAGCGTACGTTACAAATAAAAATATAGAAAGAAAGAAAGAAAGAAGAAAGAAAATAAATTTATTTGACTCAGATCAAGGCACACAATATTCACACAAAAACAAAAAAAAAACAGAGAAAGCTTAAAACAGTACCTATTGTGTGCCTCACGGCTGCGCCAAATAGGCCCAGTTCAGCATAAATGCCAGACAACTAGTGTCTGACGCTGGTTTTCAAATGGACCTTATGTTACGAGGACGTCTTACGGATGTAAATCAGTTTTATAGTGTGTGTTTTATATTTAAATAAAAATAGATAGATGTGTAGCAAATAATATTAAACTCTATTAGATATTTGTTTGTTGTGGTTTTTGTGGAGTTTGTACATGGGATAGTGTTAATGACAAAGAAACATTCCCACCAAAGTAACCGTATAACAGCAGTTATTTACATTATCGTGCAACATTAACCGACAGAAACACTGCAAGGTACATAAATATCATATAATTGATAAGTTTTGTGTGACCATATCCAGCGTCCGTTGCGCATCTATAAGGTACTGCCGTAAGCGTCGTCTAAAAGCGCCTATCGTGTTTATAGCTCTAATCGGTGGTGGCAGGTTGTTCCATATTTTGGACGCCGCATAACGAAAGCTGCCTCTGAAAGCGGCTGTACCCTGAGACTGAGTCGAGAGTTGTTGCGAGCATTGCCTTCTCCCGCATTCCCGTCTACTCGTAACCCAACTTAGTTTGTTGTATAAATAGTCCGGTTTCTGATATTTAACCACACCGAACAGAAGGCAAGCCAAGTGCAGTTTGCGTCTGGACTTCATTTTTAGTGTAAAATGCTTGTTTAGGAAAGGTGTTACATGGCTTCTGCGAGGGATACTGTAACAAAACCGAGCACAAGCGTTTTGTACCCTTTGGATGAGGCGGTCTGTACGAGCTAATAGGCGCGGGTCGTACACTGTGTCAGCGTAGTTCAACCTAGACAGAACCAGGGTTTCCACAAGCTGTTCCCGTAGTGTTTCTGACAAGTAAGGTCTAATCTTGTACAGAACTTTCAGGCGGTAAAAGCAGTTCCTTACCGAGTCGACTACGTGTTTTTCGAACCGAAGATCTTTATCCAAAATAAGACCAAGATTTCGAGCTTCATAGACTCTGTCAATTGGTTCGCCCATTAACTCCAGGTGAAACGTTGCGGGTAGTTTAGCAAGTTGCTGTCTTGTGCCAAATACCATGTATTTGGTTTTGGTTGGGTTTAGCGATAGGCAATTCTCTTCAGACCAGGCGGCGATTCTACGTAGGTCATCGTTTAGATCTTTGATGGCACTATCGTACTCATCTGGTCTAAAGGATATGTAAACTTGAACGTCGTCAGCGTATATGTGGTACTTGCACCTCTGGAGGCATTTAATTATATCTGCACAGTACAAAACAAATTTAATATAATTGGGCCTAATATAGAACCCTGCGGTACCCCTCTCTCAATTGAAGTAAGAGTAGATGTAAGAGCAGTGCCGTCACCCAGATGTAGATCCACAAGTTGTTTTCTATTACTAAGGTAGCTGCGGAACCATTGCGTAGCGCTGGGGTCAAATCCGTAATAAATTAGCTTCGATAGTAATAACGGAATATTGATTGCGTCGAATGCCCGGGAAAAATCTAGCAAGACCAGCAATGAACACATTCCTTTGTCCTGGGCTGATAGTAGATTATCAGTAACATCTAGCAAGGCAGTCGCAGTACTGCGCTGTTTTCTAAAACCAGACTGTAAGTCTGGTAACACGTCATTTTGTTCTAGAAATTGCGTTAATTGCTGGCTGATAATCTTCTCTAACACTTTAGACAGACACGGTAAAATGCTAATGGGGCGTAGGTCTTTTACTTCAGTTGGGTTGGCATTTTTTGGTAAGGGCCTTACGGAAGCAATTTTCCATAGGTCAGGGAAAGTTGAAGTCACTATTGAGCAGTTTATAATGTCAGTTATAATACCTAGTGCGTACGGCAGAGTCATATTTAGCATGTCAAGGGTAATATTGTCGTATCCTTCGGCGTTACTTGTAAGGTTGGAGATAATGCGAGAGATGTCATTCTGTTCCACAGGATGGATTGTAAAAATAGCTTCACCATGTCTATGGTTCTCAAAATACGTCATAAGTGTCATGCTTGCAATGGGGTTACCGGGGACTATCAAAAAGGTATTATTAATAAGATCTGGATCTGTAAAATGCGACGGAAGGTCTTGTCTAGGTTTATAGGGTGATAATGTGGATTTAATATTTTTCCATAATAATTTAGGGTTTTTTATTTTATTGTTTACGTTATGCTTGAAGTACGCAACTTTTTCGTTGTACAAAGAACTTAACACTAAGGACTTTAACTCTTTGTAGTATTCTTTTTTAGAATTTGTTTTCGATTGCCTGGAGCAAGTTAAAGCGTTGTCCCGTAAACGCATCATGAGTTTAATCGTATCGGTAATCCACGGATAAGACTTTTCTTTGACAGTAAATGTTTTGATTGGTGCATGAACATCAAATAGTAAAATTATTTGGGAGCTAAATACATGCACCATGTCATTTACATTGTCAAGCGAAGAAATACTTTCAAGACATAAACGCAACAAGTCCATATTAAAGCTATCCAGGCATACATTTCTAAGTGGCCTACATTTTACTATGTATGGTTTAAACTTATCACGTTTGACGTGAAATTCCCCAACTACGATAGAATGACCGTTAAATGAGCCAAAAGATTCCACTGACGTGTATCTTGCTCTTAGGTCGGTACACAGGAGATCGATGAGAGTTTCACTGGAGGCTGTGAAATGAGTAGGTGAAGTGACCAATTGAGTAAGACTAAGGCTATTCAGAAACTCGTTAGTTTTTTCCGTCTTTATGCAGCTTGTGTCCAGCAAGTTAACATTAAAATCACCTAGTAGTATGTAATGGTCACAATTTCCCAGAGAGCTAAGCGAATCCGTAATGGCGTCAAGGAAAACAACAAGGTCAAGCCATGGTGGCCGGTACGCTGTGCCTATAGCAATTTTTTTACCGTTCATTGAGAGCGTTAGCCACATTTGTTCGACCGATTCGAACCTGGGATCGACCGCGCTTGTCCAAGTTCGCGCGCTCAGTCCCCGCCGCAGATAAAATCCTACGCCCCCACCACGACCCGAGCGCACACTCGCTGGCCGCGGCGTGTGACGCAGACGGTACCCCGACACCACAGGCGCGCGCCCCTCCTCGCCCGGTCGCAACAAAGTTTCGTTAATGGCCATAACGTCAAAACAATGCCTGTCGAGTGCGCCAATCAAGTTGTCATGACCTGTACCCAATGAACCAACATTAAGAATATAAACTAATTCAAACATTAAATTTAATTAAAATCGCCGTGGCAGCTAAGAGATGACCAGTCCCTACTGACGGCGCCCGTTCACGAACATGACGCATGGATTAGCACCATTCAGCTCAACTATTTTGAAGGGAGCTAAATGATCCAACACACGCGCCACCGCCAGCGAGACATTAGAGTGAGCATGACATACTCTCAGCTGCCAGGGCACATTCAAGTCAATGAAAGACATACCCAGTACCCAAATGGTAGCTTTATAGTCGGTACATAGTACTCACACATGTGCTATGAAATTATACAATGCTAAGAGATTGAATTTATACAATGCAAAGATAGTTTTTAAAATCTTCAGCATTTCCAACGGTATTTTCAAATGCTAATCAATTAGTTTATGCTTGTGGAGCAGGACCAGCGTTGAGCCAAGCATTTTTATCAGCGATGTAATCCCCAACTTATAATATGCTTGGCTGCATAGTGTGCGTTTAATATAAGATATAAATTTCGTTTCATTCAGTTGAAGTATGTGGGGAGGTATTTTATTGTAATATTTTAAACAGTACCTCATGAAAGATGAGTCCACTTTATTATTATTATTTCCTTTATTTAAATATTTACATATAAATTATATTTTTAAATATTAGAATAAAACATATAAAAACATTTAAAAATATAAAAAATAGTAGCCCACCGGTATCGGGAACAGGGTCCAAGCTACCGGCGGTCAGGGCTCCAAAGAGAGGAACCTCCTAACAATACGAGCCGTGTCCAAGAGTACCGCTTTCTGAATCAAGCCCTTAATCCAGCTGCCCAACGAGAGCCTCCTAAGGTGTTGGTCGAGGCTCTTGGCAATTAAGCCATTGGCTGATACGACTATCGGCACAATGATCGCTGAGTCCACATCCCACATGTCGACAACCTCGCGAGCCAAGTTACTTAATCTGTTTATCTTTCTCGGCTTTCACGAGGTTCCCGTCATGCGGGACCGTTATGTCAATAATCATTGCGCGCCGCTCTCCTCGATCCACCACCACTATATCAGGCTTATTGGCAACAATAGTCCTGTCAGTGATGATGGATCGATCCCAGTACAATGTGATATTTCCATTTTCGAGAACTGGGTCGGGCACATACCTGTAGTACGGTACTTCCGATTCCACAAGGCTGTATTTCAGAGCAAGTTGCTGATGGATAATCCTGGCTACAAGGTTGTGTCTATGCAAGTACTCTTCGTTAGCTAGACGAGAACACCCGGAGATAATGTGTCGGATTGATTCTCCCGGACGGTGGCATGCCCGACAGATGTCAACCGTGCCGTCCTTCACAATGAATCTCCGGTAATTGTTCGTCATCATAACTTCGTCCATAATTGCACAGACAAAACCTTCGGTTTCCCCAAAGAGGTCACCAAAACGCAGCCAGGCTACGGACGCTAGTGAATCTACATCGGGTCCATGTAGGGCCCGGAAGTAGCGTCCGTGAAGCTCCTTACTCTGCCATACCTCCTTGCGATCATTAATGTCAAGCACTACAGGCTTGCGCCAGTTCTCTTTAGCCAAGGAGAGCGGGGTAAGGCCCTTGTCCACCGCGACCACATCTCGATGCATCCCCACGTCGGCTTCTAGGAAATATTCCCTGAGACTGCATACCTCGCGATTGTGGAGGGTCTTAGCGTTTAAAAAGCCTCGACCTCCACATTTTCGCGGGATATACAGTCTCATTACCGATGACCGTGGGTGATGCATTCGATATGCAGTTAGCAGCGTACGGACCCTCCTATCCAGGGCGTCGAGTTCGGTCTGAGTCCATTTGAGTATGCCGAAAGAGTACATCAAAACCGGCATGACCCAACCGTTGAAGGCGCGCACCTTGTTTCCGCCTGATAGAAGACTATTAAATACTTTCTTCAGGCGGCCAAAGAAGCGCTCCTTCAACGATTGCTTCATGTCAGTAACATTGATGCCCAACGCTTCCGACATACCCAAATACTTGTAGGTTTCGGATGCGGAGAGGGCTCTAAGGTTTATGGAATCCGCGAGCTGAGTTCCCACGGATTCCACAATCTCCCCTCGCTTTACATGCATGACCGCACATTTGTCCACACCAAATTCCATCCTGATGGCTCTACTATTATTTATTATTATTATTATTTATTCAGACAAAGTCCATTATTGTTAGTTACAAAAAAATATCTTACAAACTATGTTAGTACAGACATATTACAATTTTTATTACAATTACAATTACAATTACAATTACAATTTTTATATTATATTTTTTATATTACAATTTTCTTACTTTAGCCAGCCTAAAACTCAGTTGAACTAATTGGTCCCTATTCCTAGTGATATAATTGTGTTTTGCACCACTTTTACTAAAAAGATGTAGATTTTTCCTTACGTACATAATGTTTTCATAAATATATTGACAAGGTACCATCATGATGTTCATCTCTTTAAACTGTTCCCTTAGAGAGTCGCGCCTGCGGAGACCATAGATGGCTCTAATGGCTCTTTTCTGCATAATAAAAATAGACTCGATGTCTGCAGCCCGTCCCCATAGTAGAATACCGTACGACATAACACTATGAAAGTAACTAAAATAGACTAGGCTCGCGGTATCTACATCAGTAAATTGACGGATTTTTCTCACAGCATAATTATGCTGCTGAACTTAGCCGTCCTCAAAGGGATGTTAAATGAAGACCCCATTGAAGCTTTGAGTCGAGCGTGATCCCCAGGAAAACAGTTTTATCGACGAATTCTAGTTTCTCTTGATTCAATACTATGTCACAATTACTACTTTTGACATTTGGTAAAGAAAGTCTTATG
The DNA here is from genome assembly GCA_949128155.2 of Xanthia icteritia. Lineage (NCBI taxonomy): Eukaryota > Metazoa > Arthropoda > Insecta > Lepidoptera > Noctuidae > Xanthia > Xanthia icteritia. Next base: position 20,795,476 of record OX421950.2, on the reverse strand, counting down.
CACTTAGTTTTTTTCCCATTTAATACTAAATTATTAGCAGTGAACCAATTTCGGACCTGCTGTAGGGCGTTATTTACGTCGTCAAGATTTGATGCACGTCTATTAATTTAAAAAATTTAGGAAGTATCATCAGCAAATAACACTATTTGTGGTTGAGTTTTTAACAAATGGGGTAGATCATTAATATATATAAATTTTCTTCTTCTTAAATTCTCAAATAAAGCTGCTTTTATCGCAATTTATCGTTCTCCTTCATACAGAGATTTGACTAATTTCCTTGGCAGCCTAGACAGTTTGCTTAGTGCTTTAACTCAATATAAAACTGTAGCCATTATTGGTGACATTAACCTGAACATTACACCTGGGAGCACCGACCTAAATGCTGATGAATACCTCAATCTTGTAGCTTCGCATGCAATGCTACCAGCCTACACTCTCCCAACTAGACTCTCGAACTGCCTTGATCATGTGATACTCCGCAATCAAAGCTCTGCTACTACACTAATCATTGATTCTCTCATCACTGACCATTCTCCTATTATTATTTTCTGCAACCTTAATATTAAAACTAAAACCCCCACCTCACCAGATTAAAAATTGATTTGCCTCGGATTGTATACCAAAGTAACAGCATAGATTTTTCCTTAATCTTTCAGTATCACAACCCGAATGAAGCCGCGGAATCACTTGTTTCCATTATGACCTTAGCCATCAAATCGCATTCACATATTTCACAAATCCCCAGTAGAAAGCGCATCTTTAAGCCATGGATTACTCCTGGTCTTCTGAAGTGCATACATCACAGGGATAAGTTACATCGTAAATTTAAAAAACACCCAGAGGATGAGACACATTAATTGATTTTCTGTCGCTATCGCACCTTCTGCAACAATCTCTTGAAAATAGTCAAGCGTGAATATGAACGTTCTGAATTTCAGCAGGCGCGAAATAATCCAAAAGCTACATGGAAACTTGTCAAACAGGTAGCAAGCTTAAGCCGAAGCAGAGACTCGGCCTCTGAGCTGTTTAACTGCGGTGCCGAACCGACGCAGTCTGTGGACAAAGTTAATAATTATTTTGCGAATGTTGGGTCCACCAACATTCGCAAAATAATTATTAACTTTGGCGGCTAAAATTGAACACTCTGTCCTCTATAAATATCTCTCGGATAGTCGTCCCAACCTTGAGATCCAGGGTACTTCCATACCATCCGCACCACAATCAATGGCCCTTCATAGCGTGGATAGTGCTGAGCTGGAAAATATCATACTCGGCCTTAAAGATAATTGTGCTGTTGGATCTGACGGTATATCCCCCTCAATCGTGAAGGCGACTCGTCACATTTTGATTCCGATACTTGTTTTCATCTTCAATATGTGCTTTTCAACAGGAACTTTTCCTGATGTTTTCAAAACAGCAATTGTCCACCCTATCTATAAGTCGGGAGATAAGGACAATGTCGCTAATTACAGACCCATTTCAGTGCTGAATACTCTCTCAAAGATATTTGAAAAAGCTATAATTTTTTTTAGGTATTTTGGTGAGTCTATTCACCAAATACCTAAATAAATTTAACATTCTTTCTCGTAATCAGTATGGCTTTAATTTAATTTAATTTAATTTATTTCAGACCATGGTGTCCATTTTGTTAGTAACAATGTTCTTATAGACTAGTGTTAGTAATACACAGTGAAACAGAAAAGAAAAGTAAATACAACAATCACTGCGGCGCCATCCCATGACAAATGGCGCTGCAGTGACTGATGTAAAACTGCAGTCCAGCCGACTAGCGATCATGTTAAGGATGCTGTTGGCGCTGCCACGTACTCCACGCACCAGGGAAGCGCATCTTTTACGCATAGTAGCGTAAAAGCAGTCTACGCGATGTTCAGCAAACATCCCTGATGCACTACAGAATCGCCGCAGCCCCATCAGCACCCTGAACGCATTATTAAATTGGACTCGGAGAGCACTGAAAGACTTTTGAGTATAGTCGGCCCACAGGCTGCACGTGTAGAATGATGTACAGTAAGACCTGAAAAGTGTAATTTTGACTTGTGCCGAACAACGTGCAAACCTGCTGGCTATCATGTTCGGTCGCACTGCCAGCGCCCTCCGTTCCCTCTCGATGTCCTCGTTGTCCCTGAGGTCGGAGGTAAGCATGTGTCCTAGGTACTTGAATTTTGACATTTCAATTTTTTAGGGCTGGAAAATCCACCGAAGATGCTGTACTGGAACTTACAAACACGATTATTAGCAATTGGGAGAATAAATATGAGACTCTTTCCATCTTTTTAGACCTATCCAAAGCCTTCGACACCGTCTCAATTCCCATACTTCTGTCGAAGCTAGAGCATCTTGGTATTCGCGGGACGGCCCACGATCTCTTCAGGAGTTATCTTACAGGTCGTAAACAAATAATAAAACTGGAAAACTACCTCAGCAAACCGGAGATGATTACTATTGGTGTCCCCCAGGGCTGTGTCTTAGGACCCCCACTTTTTCTCATATACGTAAATGAACTGTGTCAGTTATCCTTACCACACTGCAAAATTATAGCTTATGCCGATGACACAGCTCTAATAGTTCATGGCCGGGACTGGACTGAAACTCGCCTGAACTCGGAGTTTGCCTTGAGCACCGTCATGAGGTGGCTGACCACAAATCTTCTCAATCTAAATGTCAATAAGACCAAATTTATCACATTCTCTACTATGAAGTCAAGTCAGTCCGGTAAACCGATTAAAATTCGTGCGCACACCTGCCCAAACTTAAACTCAAACTGTGACTGTCAACAATTAGAAAATACCCCTATTATAAAATATCTTGGAGTCACTCTTGATAGTAACCTGAAATGGAAACAACATATTGCTTCAACTGTAGCTCGTGTGAGAAAGCTCATATACATTTTTAAAAAGCTCAGAGGCGCGGCCGATTTCAGCTGTTTATCAACAGTCTACTTTGCCCTCGCTCAGTCTGTTCTGGGGTATTGCGTAACTGTCTGGGGGGGTGCCGGTAAAACATTGATGCTACGAGTCGAACGAGCGCAGAGAGCTCTCTGCTGACAGCTGTCTTGAAGGTGCTGGCAAGGAAACCAATCCAATATTCGACATCCTCTCTATATACCCTCTGCCAGGTCCTCACCGTTAGACAGTTATTTATCCTCAAAACTATTCTTCGCAAACACAGCCAACTTAGTTTTGATCCTAAATGCTGTCCTACACGCCGCTCGAATAGGGGTTGTAACACTCAGTCCCGTAGAACTGTAGCTGCAAGTCGCCATTTCAAACATATAAGTTCAAAAATATATAATAAGCTAAACAAAAGCTAACACATCTATCCACTAACCAAGAGCAAATGTAAAATGAAACTTGACTCCTGGTTAAAATTAACTATGATGAAACCGAGAAACTCCTGGAAGTGTAAAATACTCATCACACACCCCAACAAAACCACACACCACACACATGCCACAAACACCACAAACACCCCTCACACATCTCATTAACACTCACCCACACACCCATTCACCCTACACTCACCACATTAATTCAACGTCAAAATACATGCCAAATTATCATGTCCTGTTATGTACTGTTTATTCTTGTTAAATTTTCTTTTTTCTTTTTTATTATTAATTTACTAAATCTAAATTATATAAATTAATGTTATTACCTTTTAAGCACTTTTGCATGGAACATCATGCCATCCTGTATCTGGAGAAGGGCGTTGTTAGCTGCGCTACAGTTTATACTTTTGCAGCTATCATCGTTTTATTTTTACTTAGTCCTGTATTATTGTTCCGAAATATATACAACGTGGAGATGACGATACAATAATAAATGAAAACAATGGCAATACTAGTTCTTAAGAATATTTTAAAATTATCTAAAAAATCCTAACACCAAAACTAAAAAAATGATTGTTTCAAACAAACTAAATAGCATAAAAATGTAAACAAAATAAAACACCATATTTAAATATTGGTTCACTAACCTGTAAGAAGAGCGGCAACAGCGCGGTATTATGTAGTGACATGACACGCGCCGACGACATGTGGATGAACCTCGCTGGAGTAGCCACTGCATTGACCTGAATTTAGTCTTAACGAAATCCTGTGACTCTCAACGGCAGAAAAGGCACAAACACTAACCTGGATGCAGTATCAGGAGTTGACGGGAACTTCACCAACGACGGAGCGGAGGCCGGCCGGCCAGCTATAATTCTCGAACACACAGAACTTGCACAGGTGTTGTTTGATGTCACCAAGTCAGGCAGGGGTTGATCGAAGACCAGAAAACAGTCAGTGAACCACTAGCGGGGCGTTTTACATAGAATAGACGACGACGCTTATATCGCCATATTTTTATTTCGAAAGTGTAGTTAGTTTTTCTGCCATTGCGCGGCGCGCGCATCGGCAATATTGCAAGCCGCGGTCGCATGAGTTTGCGCCCGGCAAGTTGGCGGTAACTTTAAATTGGAAGGGAAATCTTTTGGATAAAGGATTCATTAGGACAGGATTGGTTTGATGTTTATACATTTCCCCCCACTTGAAACCCACTAGGATTTCACAGATTGAAGAATCCCTAAGAAGCTGTGCTCGAAAATTCTTAAAATAAATGAAACAAAATTAACTTAAAGAACAATACTATCTCAGACAAATAGTATTGTTTACGCGAGAGTATTTTAGAAAATTAATTGAAAGGTAAAGGGCAGACCTTGACCACAGGCCGCCGTATAGATTTTCCGTTCGCAGTTCGGAGAGTAACCAATCGAACAATATGGTCGGAACCGACATGAACCTGTTCTACGCGAGCTAATTTCCAAAACAAGGGCGGAAGATTAGGTTCGTTAACTATTACCAAATCGTCTACCTTTAAGTTAGGCGCATCTAAATACCATTTACTCTTCTGTTGAAGCGTGTGAAGATAATCACGTTGCCAGATACGCCAAAAACCTTGGGTGATCTTCTTAATCATTTGCCAACGAGAACGAGGATGTCGCGTTTCACATAAAGGTTCTTCAGGTAGAGATACTATAGGGCCGCCCGTTAGAAAATGTCCGGGCGTTAAAATATCTGATTCTTGAGGATCAGGAGATGAAGTACAAAGCGGCCGAGAGTTTAAGACGGCTTCTACTTTTGCAAGAATTGTAAACAACTCTTCTAAGGTAAGAACTTGAACACCTACAACACGTTTCAGATGGTATTTTGTGGACTTGATGCCACTTTCAAATATACCTCCGAAATGAGGTGCGCCTGGAGGATTGAATTGCCAGTTAATTTGACGGGTGGCTAAACCGTCCGAAATATTAGGGTAATGTTTACGGAGTTCGTCGATAATTTCGTTGAGATACCTATTTGCCCCCACAAAATTTGTCCCGTTATCAGTGACAATTGTGTGACACATTCCTCTGCGAGATACAAATCGGTCTAGAGCAGCAAGGAATGCTTCGGCGCTCAATTCAGTTGCGGCTTCCAAGTGAACGGCCTTCGTACTTAGACAGACGAATAGACAAATATATGCCTTATAAGTTTTTGCTCCACGGCGACGACTCTCTTTAACTATAAACGGTCCACCGAAATCAATTCCCGTGGTTTGAAAACATCGGGAAGGTTGGACTCGAGCCGCTGGTAACTTACCCATCAAGGGTGTTATAGAAACTGGTCTATTTTTGAAACAACGGACACATTTTACACATTCAACGGAAATGACCTCTGTAGACTGAGTCTCCCAAATGGTAAGATTTACGCTTACGCGGATGACACTGCAATTCTTGTAGACGGAATCACTTGGGACACTGTGAAAGCTAATGCGGAGGTGGCCATGGCTAAAGTTATGATGTGGTTAAACTCGAACCTTCTTACATTAAACCTACAAAAGACTACTTATATTCCCTTTGCTATACGTCGAAATGCTAAACCATCTCCTTCTTTTACTATAACTCCCCATTCCTGCACAAACTCGTCCACCCCTTGCACTTGTCCTCCGCTTGCTAGATCCGAAACCGTTAAATACCTCGGAGTACACATAGACGACGGACTGAGATGGGACCGACAAATTGACGCCGTCACCACCAGAACTTTACGTCTTATACATATATTTAAGTCTCTTAGAGAATCCGCCGACCTAAAAACTCTTAAAATGGTGTACCTCGCACTATGCCAATCAGTGATTGGGTATTGCATACCTACGTGGGGCGGTGCGGCTAAGACTAGATTTCTGAGGGTGGAAAGAGCACAGCGAGCAATACTTAAAGTCATGACGAAAAAACCCTACCGGTATCCAACAACTGAACTCTTCTCTGACTGTAAAGTACTTACGGTCCGTCAGCTTTATGTGCTGAAATCCACCCTTAGAAAGCACGCGGGCCTTCCTCCTCATATTACAAACAAACGCACGTACGTTCCACCAAATATACAACATAAGACCACTTTCGCCAAACATCAATTTTATATACTAAGTACCCATATCTATAAAAACATTAACAAGCATCTCAATATTATAAAACTAAACTCAAATGCACTAAAATCTAAAGTAACAGAGTGGCTGCTCCTTAAGGATTATTCTTACACGGAGTCTTTACTCACCTTTCTTGTATAATACACCCACGCCTACACCCACACCTACACACACACATACACTCACACTTACACATACACACCACTCACATACACTAACACACAACATACAATTCTACTTTATTATTACCATACAGTAGAATGACACAGTCCACTTGAGATATAAGTTTTTGTTGATTATAGACCGTAAACTACCTCTTACAATACAGGTATACCCTAGCTTAAGAGGTAGTGAATTTTATTCTTGTACAGATTTTGCAACATAAACTATAAATGTATTTTTTAAACCAAATATCACACTGTATTTCAAACTCTGTATGTTTTTGGAGAAATAAAGATTTTATTTATTTATTTATTTTATTTTTATTTTTATTTGGAAAGTACCGTACGTATAAGAAGTCTTAACCCGATAATCCAGAATTTTCTTTGAATTAAAGACTGTAGGGTACGGGGACCACAATGAAGATATTTCAAATGGAAATGCTCGACAATCAGTCGAGAAATAGGACACTGCTTTGGTAAAAGCAGAGGATGTAACGCCGATGGCGATAGCTTCGCTTCATCTATACGTCCCCCCACTCGCACCAAACCATCCTCATCAAGGAATGGAGATAACTTTTGAACTGATTTTTCACATTGTTCATGCTTTTGCACTAGTTCGACTTGCGATGACATATATTGAATTTGAGTGAACTTGACTAGTGTCTTCATTGATTTATCGAGCTCGGAACTTGTAAGCGCAGAGAATTTTCGATCTGACTTTGCTATTTGTAAGTTGCTAACGAACCGAAGACACCATGCCAAAGTTCTTTGAAGTTTTGTAAAAGAAGAACATCTTAAAGTTAAATTTAAAAATATATTTTCTGCTTGAACTGTGATAAAACTCTCGGTTTCGAGAGGTTTCAACTCAGGCAGCACTTCCTTAGCGAGCAATATCTGCTTGGAAGGCCAAACGCAGGGCGACTGCTGTAACCAAGTGGGGCCGTTCCACCATAATGGATGGCCAGCAAGTTCCGTACAAGATACACCACGACTGCAGCAGTCGGCCGGATTGTCCTCTGTGGGGACATGATACCAGGACTCCGGACTGACCAAGTCGGTAGCCTGGACTACCCGATTGGCAACATACAATTTCAATAAATGGGGTGCGGTATTTAACCACGACAAAGTAGTCGTGCTATCGGAATAAGCTCGGATGGAGGTGATTTTAAGTTTCTCCTTAAGGAGCTTATACATGTGGGAAAGTACTCGTGCTAAGAGTACAGCTGCGCCTAGCTCCAGCCTATTTACGGTCGCTGGTTTTATAGGGGCAACACGAGACTTCCCTATCAATAAATTACTAACAGTGGAATGTTCTGCATCGTCAGTAACCACACAGAGATACACGCAACAACCATATCCTTTTAATGAGCCATCACAAAAGCCTACCAAATGTACCTCGATAGGGTTGGAAGGTACAACAAGCCTAGGAAGCGAAATGTTTTGTAAGTCTGACAAATTAGCAGCTATCAAATGCCACCTTTTAGCTAACTCTTTGGGAATAGCTTCATCCCAAGACAAATTAGAGCGCCACATCTCTTGCAATAAAGATTTTGCTGCAAAAACAACTGGGCTAATCCAACCCAAGGGATCATAAATCCGGGCTACTATGGAAAGGATGGATCTCTTGGTGAACTGAACATTGAAAGAGTCTGAGAAGCTATACGAGAAGTTGTCATCTGATGGATTCCACCGTATTCCTAATATCTTGACAAACTCATTTCCTGATTCTTCGAAGGATTTGGAAGTTTGACAATGATCCGGAGGAACATCTGACAATAGACTCGGCGTATTGGTACTCCACTTTCGGAGCTCAAAGTGACCTTTAGATAGCAAAGATGTAATATCCGCCTTTAACTGCTTAGCTTCCTCGAGCGACGAACATCCTGTAGTAATATCGTCCATGAACGTTTCTTCGAACAGAACTTCAGACGCACGACTCGAATATTCAGAGCCATGGTCTTCCGCAAGTTGACGAAGGGTTCGAATGGCCAAGTAAGGGGAACTACTGACACCATAAGTCACTGTTCTTAGCTCGTATTCACTTAACGGCATGCTAGGGTCGGGACGCCAAAGAATGTGTTGATAACACCTATCTTCGGGTCTGATTAGAATCTGACGGTACATTTTACAAATGTCTGCGGTGAAAACAATTTTATGAAGTCGAAATTTTGTAATTAAATCGACAATGTCAATTTGAAGTTTTGGTCCAGCAAAAACGATGTTATTTAAGGAAAGGTTGTTACTAGTTTTACTACTAGCGTCGAAAACTACTCTAAGCCGAGTCGTGGAACTTTCTGGACGCAACACGCAATGATGAGGGATTAAGTACCGATCAGAAGACGAAGAGTCTACAGGCTGCATGTGTCCTAGATCTTCGTACTGTCTCATAAATTTCTTGTACTCGTCCTTTAACTCTGTTTGCTTAGCAAGTCGGTTTTCTAAATTAAGAAAACGATTGAAGGCTTGACGGTATGAATCTCCTAAAGGTGGAGCCTTATCTTTTAACAAAATGGGTACTACATAACGACCGTCGGCAGTACGGTAAGTACCTTCTTTATACTTTTGTTCACAATTCTCGTCCTCGGGAGCGGAAATTTTACATTTCGGCGGTTCCTCGGACTCCCAGAACCGTTGAACGATCTCATCGAGCGAGCAAGAAGACGCGAGGAGTGACGTAACGGGTTCACTGGGAATTTTAATTTCCGTGTTATGAAAATATTGACCGGTAATCACCCAGCCAAACACACTGGACAACGCACAGGGTAATCCGGGTCCGGGACTGTAACGTGACCCAGTATATATTTGATCAAAACACTCAACCCCTAACAAAAGATCGATCGGACCCGATTTATAAAATTCGCGGTCGGCGAGATCAAGATGCAGGAAGGAATCCTTGACGAACAACGGTAACGCTGTCGAAGGCATCGCGGTAGTAATTTTAGGTAAAACTATCAAAGGCAAATCAAACTTAGGCGATTCACTCGAACGAGGTATTATCGAACCAGAAGTGTAACCTTTTATATTACAAACAAAGTTTTGTCCAAGACCAGTAACACTTAAATTACATTTTTTAATGTGCAAACCCAAGCGACGTGCACACGCACTCGTTATAAAAGAATCCATCGAACCGCTGTCAATAAGGGCGCGCGCATACTGAAGCGAGCCGTCCGCGTGATGTATTCGCACTATCGCCGACCCTAATATTTTCGTACTACTAATAGAATCCTTCGACTCGGTCGTGCTAGCAAGCACGGTACTCGGGTTAGCAGTGTCAGACAAGTTTGAATTAACAGTCTGAGTTAATAAACTTTTATTTTCGACATGCAACAAAGTGTTATGTTTCGTGTTGCAAATGAAACAAGTGGACTTGGATTTACAACTGTCACTATCGTGACCCGGTCTTAAGCAATTTCTACACAACTTTAATTCTTGAACAATTTTTTCACGTTGATCAATACTCATAGAATGCATTTTACCACACCGATAAATTGAATGATTTTCATTACAACACACACAAACTAATTGATTTGATTTATTACTATTATTATTAGATCCTACGAATGACGATCTCCGTGGGTCCTTTGTTACACGTGTACTATCGGTCTTATTATTGTTACTACGAGACTGCTTAATAGTTGAGTTTGATGGAGTGGTCGAAATGGGCTGGCTCACTTCCAGAATTTTTATATAATTTTGTAAATAAACAACCAAGTCGTTAAATTTTGGAATTTGGTTAGTATTTTGTAATTCAAACCGTCTTTTGGTTTCAAGGTCAAGAGGTCGTGACGCAATGTAAAACAAAATAAATTCGGATAAATCTTCAATATTTAATGCACGCAAGGCGTTAACACTTTCATAAAGTACGTTTGTGAATTCAGATAAATTAGCCAATGATGGCTTCTGAATCGGCGTCACCGTAAACAATATTTCTAAATAAGTTGTCGCTAAAATGCGTTTGTTGTCGTATCTGTCTAGCAAGGCACTGTAAACAACGGAATAATTAGCTAAAGTTATAGGAACACCCTTGGCGAGTGTCAGTGCGTAACCCGACAGACACGAGAGCAGATAATGGAATTTCTCAATATCTGACAGCGAGACATTATTATGAACAAGCGGAACGTAACTATCCTTAAATGTCTGCCAATTTTCTATATTACCATCAAATTTCGGAATTTGCAATTTAGGCAACTTTACTTGTGTAGTAGAAGAGTAACGACTAGGCCCAGCACTGGGCTCTGAAGTAGCATTTGAGCTCGTACTCGTACCAAGGGAATCGGCGAACTCAACAGCTGCGTAATATAACTCGTCGAATAACAATAACGGTTTATTATCGAACTTATATTCCGGATTTAATTTTAATTGTAATTTATTGAAGTTTTCATGAGATTCAATGAAGTTATCTCTAATTTTCTCAATCGACTTATATCTAGCCTTAAATGTCGATATTTTAGTACTATCTGTAATAGCCTTCTTAGCTAAATCATAAACAATCTGCACATTTCTAAACTCATATTCACGCCTATTAATACACGACTGTAACTCAACTTCAGCCATCTTGTTTCGGATACGAAAATAATAAATTTAATGTTTATATGTACTTCGGTAGGTACTGACTAGAATAGTCTCCGAACCGCAACGCAATCGGCAACTATAGTCAGCTATAGCGCAGGTATATTCACGCGCTATAAAATGGAAACAAACGAACGATTCAAAATCACGAAATTAATAGGTAATTGCGGTTAGATATTGTATAATGTTCGTATTTATGAATAAGTTAAAGCGGTACGAGTAAGTATGTAACTTTATGTTTTAACTACGAGAAATTTCGAGCACAACTATCATAAGAAAGCACTTCAAAATCTAACACCAGGCAATGCAGCAACTTTCTATGAGTAAGTATTTCTCTGATTATTTAGATTCTAAAATAAAGCAAACTGAATTTAATTTTAAATAGAGGGTAGGTACATAAGAGTTAGTACCTACGCCGCGCCGTCCGCGCCGAGCGAGCTCCCCGAGCGGCCACGCGGTCACGTACCAACAAGTACTGTAGGTACGAAAGAAGTTACGAAGAAAACAATTTAATTCGTGGCAGTTTTAGCCACTTATGTTATTCACTGAATTTGAATGATTTTTTAAGGAATATTAACAAGATTTACGTAACACAAATCGTTAAGTTTTACATAAAATGAAATACGTGAGGTACTCTGTCCTCACAGGAGGCACCAAATAATGGATGAACCTCGCTGGAGTAGCCACTGCATTGACCTGAATTTAGTCTTAACGAAATCCTGTGACTCTCAACGGCAGAAAAGGCACAAACACTAACCTGGATGCAGTATCAGGAGTTGACGGGAACTTCACCAACGACGGAGCGGAGGCCGGCCGGCCAGCTATAATTCTCGAACACACAGAACTTGCACAGGTGTTGTTTGATGTCACCAAGTCAGGCAGGGGTTGATCGAAGACCAGAAAACAGTCAGTGAACCACTAGCGGGGCGTTTTACATAGAATAGACGACGACGCTTATATCGCCATATTTTTATTTCGAAAGTGTAGTTAGTTTTTCTGCCATTGCGCGGCGCGCGCATCGGCAATATTGCAAGCCGCGGTCGCATGAGTTTGCGCCCGGCAAGTTGGCGGTAACTTTAAATTGGAAGGGAAATCTTTTGGATAAAGGATTCATTAGGACAGGATTGGTTTGATGTTTATACAACATGTATGACATGTCTTTTAGGCGCCATATTTAATATTATAAGTGATCAAACGAACTTACCTGTTGTGAAGTTCGATCATTATTATACGAAGGGCTTCGTTCGAAGATATAACATTTACAATGCAGCTTCCTCACGCCAGTCGGCAACCAAACGCATATTTAGAGCTGAAAGCAAAAACTAAACGCACAAGTGTAGCTATGCCGCTCTATACGTCATCTGTCATTATTTTAGAGTAAGAAGAGAATCTCAATTTTTCTAGGGTAGGGTAGGGAGGGTTCCTTATATCTTCGAACGAAGCCCTTCGTATAATAATGATCGAACTTCACAACAGGTAAGTTCGTTTGATCACTTATTATACTTCAGGCTTCGTTCTCGATATAACATTTACAATGCAGATGTTAAGAGTTTATGAGGAAAATTGAGATTCCAAATATGAAATTATAAATAAATAGTGTTTCAATAACAAATTAAAATCTTTTAGTTTTTAGATACAAATAACATAATAAAATGGCAATAATAGATAAACAGTGTCATTCATCTTAATAATGAACTTATTGTCCAACTTATAAACAAGTTTTAATCAAATTACCATTATAGATAAACAATCAAATTATTCATATTAATATTTAACTTCTTGTCTAATTATTTAGTTTTATACTTTTTAAGGTCTGTAATAATTATATGTATGTAACATTCATAATACTTAATCAAGTATTTTGTTCAGCATTAAGCACAGCATGAGTAAATTCGTTTGAATTATTAACAATTGCTCTATTATAAAGTCTAGCGAAAGGTGAAAGAGCTATTTGTCCAGCCTGATGTTTGTCTTATTACATCTAATGACATTCCCTTACTGTTAGTAGTGGATGTCGAGGTATATCTAGTACTGTTCTGAAAAAATACTAATATATATGATGCAAACAAAGAGTGGTATATTTACCTATATTATAGAAACTAAATGATAAAGATGGTAGAGGCAGAAACTAGTTTGAGTTTATACATGAAGGTATTAAGTGAGTATTTTTTCCCTCTAATGCCTTGAGTATAGTAAATTTAATTACGTAATGTACTAGCTGGACTATCGGACTTTTCAAAGAAAGGTAAAAAGTTAGGTAAAAAGGTTCAATTGGCTTATTTCCCTCTTGCGACCAGGAACAGATGTTTTAATAGCTTCTGTAATAGACATGTGTACACCTGCATGATTTACTGTGTAGTTAGGTATTTTAATAATCATTTTAAGAGTCAGTTTTTAAAACATTTTACTTGGGGTCCCAGCTAGTTTCATACTTGGCCCCAGGTGGTTTGATCTTATAGAAACCTTTAAGTAGTCTCTTGATGCGGTCGTCACCCCCATGTTGAGTCTATTGTTACAGCAAGAGTTGACTTATGTAAATTTAAAGACTCCATAAAAGGCCCTTAACTTGTAATGCTTGGTTAAAAAAAAAAATACATAATAATGATTGGTATAGATAGATGGATCTACAAGTACTTTGTTTTTGACAAAGAGCCCACCATAATGTATAGATGAAATTGAAGGTATTATTTGAAAGTGAACTTAGCATCTATTGCTGATGGGGGATAGCTAGTCTTAGCTCTGCCTTCCTGATAATATCCCGGTGGAGATGTAGAGGGTGATTCTATTAGGCTTATGAGGGCCAGTATGTCATATCCATAATGCCTGTCACTTTTTCATTCTTATTTTTTTTTTTTTTTTTTTTTTTGTAAATATCTTAATAATAGAATAATAAAAACGCTTAAAAAAGCAAATGTAGTTCGACCAAGACAGTAAAAGCATAAACTATATTCGATGCATCAGGGCCAGTTTTCAGGAAATGTAAGATTCACGTTTTGATTAATTCTTAAAGTAAAAGTCAATACCTCTCCGGTTGACCAAACTGATTAACTGAGTCAGAAATTTTACTGGAATGTGTAGGTATTCATTTCCTACTTTATGTCGGGATTGGCTGTATTTAAGAAGTAAATAGTCAAATTGCTTCATGTAAGGAGCAAATAGCCAAAGTCTATCTTCACACCATTGCCAATATGCTTCCGGCAAAGTTATTTAAATGTGGGTACTGAATAAGTGAATACCTCCCATTTGGTTTATATATGATATGGCAGTATTAATATGTTATCAACATGTAACAATATATGTGAATATTGTTTATTTTTAACAAACATTTTTTAAGGCAAAAAATATGGCGAGTATGCCAAATAATTTATGTGATACTTATAATTTTTCAGTCTCTTTCCATAATCCATGAACCCTATTATCATTACAAACGGCCCCCCACCCACTTTTTGACGCATCTGTAAATATTTCCGAATTATATTTTTTGTATGCTATATTTTTTATGTGTAAACTATTGATATTATCAGCCCACCGCTGCAGATCTAGTTTAATATCTGGGTGAATGATAATCTTTTTATCATAATTGCCTTTACTTTAATTAAAGTAAACAATCATGGTTTACTTTTAAGTTAATTATAAATTATCTAAATATCAATTTAAGATTATTATGGTGTACTTATTTAATGTTCTAATAGTTTTGTGTAAAGCCAAACATACTCGGTATGTACTTGCCAGGCATGTGACTCAATTTTTAATACAATACCTAAGAATAATGTGACAGGACTATGATGGTCTAATTATAAGTACTATTTACATAATTTATATCAAATCTGGAATTTTGGAAATAGGATTCGGTCACTAGTCGTCGAACAGCACGGTCGTTTCGGGAGAGGGCTCTAAAAAAAAAAATGTTTTTACGTAAAAGAAAAAAATCTTTTATGAAACGTTTGGGGCAGCGTGCTTTGCACATGTGGCAAGATCGCGTTGCTTGGCGAATTCGAACAGTGCGTTGATACTGGTGTTTTATATTTTTATTTTGATAATGCTGTGACCTTACTAGTCGCCAAATAAATACATTAAATAAATAAATAAATACAAAAAAATTGTGCTAAAGTGAGGTGTCTACCTAAGTGCGTTCCTGATCTCAGGCAAGCGTTCCAGAGGAATCCGAGCTGATCTGGTGAAATCTTTCCATATATTTCAGGGCGTTGCTCTGCAAAATCGGTATTTTATTTGATAGATTAAGGGTCAACATCGCGAGCGTGCATTTACAGTGGTGAAGTACCGAGCGCCTGATACCAAGCGCACAATCAACTCTTATTTTCTAAGTTAATGTTAACAAAATAGCATTATCGCTTTAGATTTCGCACAAAACTATTTTCTCATAAAACTTCTCCAAGACCGTCTTAGTTTCGTCACTTTAAGTCACTAGTTTACTTTGTCCCTACAGGTTTCATTGGTTTTATGGGCTAAATAATGTACCCAACTTAAGATATAATACGTGTGTGACAATTATATTAATATTTTGTGCTGTTTATAGTGTTCCAAAAACGTTTTTGGAAAACGGAGCCATGTTTTGTGAGTGTTGCGTAGTGTTTTTACAACCCCGCCCGGGGCGCGCCTTTTAACAACTTGAAAACGGAATTCCGTGCACTTGTTGACCACATCTGCAGCTTACAGCCCTTTTTTTTGCCCCAGATGTGTGCCCACGCCGGCCTTTAGGGCGCACAGTAATTGGTTATTTAACTTTTATGATACTCACTATTTGTGTAAACTACGGAATGCCATAACGGGGTTATCTCAATAAATGCGCTGTATAATATGACAATGAAAGCGTAACTGTAGATGGTGTTAAATACGACATACTTTGTTTTTATCATTTAATATTTTTATTTACTCTATAGGGTGATGGTCAGATGCATTCCTTGAAAAGGGGATATACTCGAGTTAATTTAAAACAAATATGACTGGTAGTTATCGGATTCGGTCGTTGGAAGTCGTAGAACACGCCACCTTTCCATACATTTCAGGGCGCGCTTCCCTCTGCAAAATCTTTATTTTATTCATGAGTGGATCTCATTATAGATCCATACATCGTAAATGCTGTTTTGATAATTTATTCGACTAACTTTAAACTATAATATATTACATGTGTGATTATGTGCAGTGCAGTGTAAAATATTATTTGGGTTTTTTGAGACAAGGGTCGCAGGTAGTTTTTGACCAAAAAATCATTTCTTTTAGATTCTGTTGCTCTTGACTCTGACATTGGATTTTGATCCCTATATCTTCGAAGCCAAGTGTAGTTTTTTGTGTTTATTTGGGTGGTAAAGTTATTTCTGTGAAGTTGTTTTGTTAAGTTTACATATTTAATTATTTGTGAAGTTGAAGACGGCTGAAGACCGAGATAAGAGTAAGAAGGCTCCTAGCGGGATTTACAGAAACCTGAAACGGATAGAAGCCAGACGAAGACAATGGAAACAGAGAATAGCAGTGACATAGAAAAGAGTTGAGAAAAATGCCCATCCATAGATCAATATTTTCGTTGCGCGTTCAGTGTTTTGAAATCATTTTAGAGTTCAAGGGTTTGTTCAAACTACGAGGAGTGGGCCGATCGCGTCCTGGACACTGCTGCGGACAATTCATCAGGACTAAGAAGAAAAGAGCCGAGGAAGAAGTTTAACTCCACCAAAAGATTCACCGGTGAAGCTGGACTTGGACCATCCTGGCGGAGAGAGTTATTATGAGAGACTTGATTAACCACACTAGGAATAAACCAAGACAAAAGAAAATGCATAAAATGTTCGACGGAAAAACCGTAAACAAACGCATCAAGAATCACAGGATGTGCTATCTCGCACATGTTCACAGGCGCTGCAAACCACACAGTATAAAACTAAATCCAAGAAAGTCGGCTGACCTATTTACACATGAAATGACAACCTAAAACAGGACATGAATTCGACAAGGAAATCATTTTTAGATGGTTGAAGATTGAGATAAGATAAAGAAGACTGCTAGCGAGATTTACAAGAAACCTGAAACGGATAGCAGCGAGAAACTTAGACGAAGACATTCGAAACAGTAAAGAGCACAACAGCAGAGATGCACCAGTGAAGCTGGACCTGAACCCGAAACAACCTAGCGGAGCCGCGCTTTCGTAAAAAGATGCCCATCCATAGATAAATATCACCCGTCTCTCCACTATTCCATTGCCTACTCAAGGATGCATATCCGGTACGGCTCGCAAATCCTTCCTTATCCCAAGGCACGGTCTTCCCTACCATTACAGCGCCCCCCGGTCTACTCCTTGATATGCAATGGCTTCTGTAGCCCCATAAAGCATGATGCTTCAGGGGCTAGTGCAAATCTCGGGGTTCATTCGATTTATCGAGTCTGGTTAAACCACGCTGGGGTAGGTGCATTTCATTCATTCATTCATTCAATCTGGAATTTTGGAAATAGCAATTGTTTCATTAACATTTTTCAAACATGTTTTATAATCAGAATCAATGCACAAGAAAGAGGTCTTCAAAGTATTTTACTGATTTGTGACTTATAGATTTTTAAATTATGTAACCACCGCTCTCATAATCTTAGAGAACACATAAGGTACAGAACACAAGACATATGGGAATGCATTAAATTTGTATATTTATCATACTCAAAGCATCAATAGTTCCTGTGAACTGGATTAATATTTACCAATAAATATAACTTTTAAATCAATAAATTCTCCTGGAGAAATTAGAGTTCTGTGTATCTTCCATTTTTAAAATGGCATGTGTTAACAAATTTGTTAGGAGGCTTAAGTTTCAGAATAAATCTTTTGCTACCATTCAGTTTTGGAAACAAAACACTTAAGATATTATAGGTCTTTACATAGTGTGGCAGGAGAAATTGCACCTAATGCCAGCAAATTATTAATGGTATGCATATCAGGATCATTTAAAATATCATTTTATAATGACTTTTGAGATTGTGACTGATAAGGTGTGTCAATAAAACGTATTGAGTATCCATTGAAATGTTTCAATATTAAAACATCATCACAGATGCTTTGCCAACAAGCTAAAAAATTATTTAATCTTCCAGCATGACTAACCTCTGGTATTGAGCACGAGTCTTGTCCTGTGGTGGTGGGGCTTTGGGCTTTCTCACAACATGCTGTGGTTGGTACTGGTTGTATTGTTTTTGTTTTTTATTATATTTCCTTGCTTGATATGAGAACTGTGGTTTCTTGTGTCCCGGCTTCAATTTTTTTTTTTCCTCTGTTGGTAGCAAGTTGTAACGAAGTGAACCACTCTATTTTCCCTGACGGGTTGTGGTAAAAGTAGTTAGCTTGTTTACAGATTGGCCTGTTCTTTGGCAAGCATGTAAGACTCTTGATCTTTTTAAATAGGTTGTTACCATAAAGGTAAGATACAAGTGTTGTTATAATAAAGGTGATTTTCTGTTTCTAATTCTTTGACAATATTTAAGCATTTTTTGGCCAGGACAGGGAAAATGAGGTGTTTTCTTCAAAATGGTATTCCAAATACGGGTTAGGTTAGTCATTGTTTATTGCTCTTTTATATGCATATTAAAGCATCAAATCCCATAATGCTTGCAGCACTTCCATGTGCTGGGCCAGGCTCAGGTAGAGCGTCAGTTACAGTCATGGCTGTATTAGTGTTATCTGGATTTGTGTCAAATGGAACCGGTGGTTCGACACAGTCATAAAGTACCTAGTTATCTGAAAAAAGATAGAATTGACCCCAACATTGTACCATATTATATACCTACCTTAGCGTAGCCTCTCGGACTACATCATTAAAATAGGTAAATGATAAAACTCGTGCGTTTATCTCTTAAACGCCCCGAATTATTTGTTCGCGTCAATGCATCTCGTGCATTACCCGCGAGGTACAATAAATATCGTATATAAGCCATGTAAGATACGTTTTACTGAGTAAAACTTTTAAAACTCGTGCGTTTATCTCGTAAACGCCCCGAATTATTTGTTCGCGTCAATGCATCTCGTGCATTACCCGCGAGGTACAAATTACAATAAATATCGTATATAAGCCATGTAAGATACGTTTTACTGTGTAAAACTTTTAAAACTCGTGCGTTCATCTCGTAAACGCCCCGAATTATTTGTTCGCGTCAATGCATCTCGTGCATTACCCGCGAGGTACAAATTACAATAAATATCGTATATAAGCCATGTAAGATACGTTTTACTGTGTAAAACTTTTAAAACTCGTGCGTTCATCTCGTAAACGCCCCGAATTATTTGTTCGCGTCAATGCATCTCGTACATTACCCGCGTGTTACAATATATATCGTACCGAAGCCATGTGAAACACGTTTTACTGTATAAAACGTTTAAACAATTGTTTTATCTCGTGAAGAAAAAATGTGCAACTGATGAATCGGTGTTGTACCGATGTCGTTTCATGTAATCTTCGGATTTTTTGAAGATAATATTCGTTTCCATGTTTTCGTTTCGGCATGATAACTTACGCCAACTTTAAACTAGTTTTAAACACTTTAATTAATATTCTCTAGGAATTACAACTATTTACAACGTACTGGTTGCCGCGCAAACGTAAAGAATGACAGATGACGTATAGAGCGGCATAGCTACACTTGTGCGTTTAGTTTTTGCTTTCAGCTCTAAATATGCGTTTGGTTGCCGACTGGCGTGAGGAAGCTGCATTGTAAATGTTATATCGAGAACGAAGCCTGAAGTATAATTATGCTCAATAACAACAATTACACTGAATCACAGATTATTAACCGAATAGTCACAGTCACCCTCGAATAATTATTAATCACCATCATTGTTTAATCACTTAGCTAGTACCTAGTCATAAAATTTTTAGGTTTTCAAAATGTCCCCCATGAACCCGAACGCACAAATTACACCGTCTTAGAAGGTTATTTCTAACTCTTGATAAGAGGTCGCCATTTGCGGCCATTTGTTTTAATTTATGAAAAGATAGATTATTCTATTTCTTAAATCATCAACGGTATCAACGTCTGTTGAATAAACTTCATTTTTGACATGACCCCACAAGAAGAAATCCAATGGCGTGAGGTCCGGTGACCTCGCTGGCCACCGCGTCGGTCCATAACGACCAATCCACTGCTGTCTGAACATTTGGGTCAAACGCTCTCTGGCAGACACCACTGAATGAGCTGGTGCTCCGTCTAACTGATACCACATCTGGCTCTGCACGTCTAGCGAAAGCCCGTCCGTATACTCGGAAACGGGTCCGTTGAGGAGTTCTAAAAACTTTGCACCATTTAAATTGCCATCAATAAAAACCGGACCAATTATTGTATTCCTATGTATTGCCCACACATTGACAGCAAATCTGTATTGGTGCGAAGTCTCTCGTACTAGGTGCGGATTCACGCGGCTCCAGTACCGAAGATTCTGTCGATTCCATATACCGTTCCTTGTGAAGGTACTTTCGTCAGTCCACATCACATTGTAAAGGAAGTCGGGGTTCTCTAAATAATTTGTTTCTATCCAGCGACAGAAGGTTTCTCTAACTGGCTTGTCTCTATGTAACAACGCCTGTACTTTTTTGTATTTATATGGCTTGCGTTTGTCGCGTTTTAAAACTTTGTGTATTGTTTTATGATTTACACGAAAATTCCGACCTGCCCTACGCAGACTAGACGTTGGGTTGCGTTCAAAATAATTTAAAATTCGTTCGTCTCGGGTTACTGTATTTACCGGTGTAGCACTATCTAAATGCGGGATTAAGGGTAAATTTTCCCGTATCCTCTGGACAGCTTGAACAATAGTGCGGCCGTCGGTAGGACACACTCGGGTATTCCCATACCTCTCTCGGTATGTTCTTATTGCTAAAGAGGCGTTTCCGTGACATTCTCCATAAATTGAAATCATGTCGCTATACTCCGAAGCTGTATAACCAAAACGAGGCATTGTGATTACCAAAAAAACTATTGGTTTCCACACAATGTACTAAGCGTCTAATTTCGCACAATTCACTTAACCATTTAACTAGGTACTTATAAATTACGTTACGTGTCCAGTCACTATAAAAATAAAGCGTCCAATTTCGCACAATTCACGTCACTTACTTCTTACAATAATTACAATTTCATAAACACATAAACACAAGAGGAGGGGAGGGGGGGGCGGCACGGCGGCTCCTGGCGGGCCCTTCAAAGGCAGTGAAAAAGGAACAAGTGCGCTTGCGATGCGAAGCAATGACGCGTGCGACGTCATAGGATTGCGGCGACACACTGACCTACACAATTTTTTGCAGATTTCGGCAAGAAAACGAAATGGAAAGAAACGCACTATCTAGATCTATCCCTTTCGCACATACTTAATTTTCGATTGACAGGAGTGCGTAACATGTAGTAATAACTTCCGCATGCATTATTTTCTTATCTAATTCTAATGTCACGCTTTATGGTTCTTATGCCTCAGGCATAAGGCATAATATGTATTAATTCGCATCGGGAAGCCAAATTTAAGAACAAATTTGGCAAGGTTAATGAAGTAGCGAGCTGGCAACATGTTGTGTGTTTACCGTTGCAGATTATTGCAGATGTCTTTAACCTGTCGTTGCTAGCCTATTAACAAATACATCATGAACAAAATCTTAAAAATGATAAATAATGACCTGTGACTAAACTATTAGATATATTTGATTGAATTTTTGTATGCAAAAACGAACGTCATTAGGTATACGAAGTTTAATTTATTGTTGTATTGTCATCTCCACATTATATATATATTTTTTTTTTATGTACTAAAAAAGAGGAAAGGACCCAATATTGATCATTGTGGTACACCCATTTCTACTTTTAAACCGAGTGAATTGACACCATTTATTTGAACTTGCTGTTGTCTATCATTTAAATACGATTTTACTAAACTGAGCGCAAGTTTCCCAAGTCCGTAATGCTTAAGTTTCAAGATTAAGGTTTCGTGGTCGACGCGGTCAAATGCCTTGGAGAGGTCACAAAAAATCCCTATGGCGTCTAGAGCCTCTTCCCACGCCGTAAATATGTGTTTTAATAACGTGACACCGGCGTCAGTCGTTCAACGTCCCTAGGTGAAACCATACTGTTGATCATGTAAGATTTTATTGGTGATAAAATGATTGAGCAGTTGGTTAAGCATAATGGAGGTACAAACTTTGATTGACATTCCCCATAGATCTTCGGTTAATTTGATCTTGATTTGCTTGAAAGCTTTTTGTACTATTAAGGGATTTGCTCTCCTGATTCAGATCCCCACTCAAACCCTCATGAGTCCACGACGAATGAACTACTTGATACTATTCGTCAAGAAATACGTTCAGTTTTATCTTCCGAGGTCTCAGTAGTAAGTATTAAAACCTGCATTACTAATGAACTACGTGGGATTGAAGAATTTTTTTGTGGTTTGGAGCAGTCCGTCAATTTCATAAGCGCTGAATATGACCGTATAAAAATTGAGCTCGACGCATGCAAAAGCGACAAGAAAAGTCTTCACAAAGATAATGAGCTCCACAAGACTGCGGTTTCTGAATTATCGCTGCAAGTTAACCTAATAGACCAAAATTTACGCCAACAAAATTTAGAGATCAACGGCATACTGGAAAACAAGGCCGAAAACCTGGTAAATACAATTGTGCAATTGGGGAACGTAGTGTCTAGCACGATTAAGGAGGGTGACATCTTATCTGCACTACGCGTGAGAAAATTGGATCCAGAAAGCAAGAACCCAAGAGCGGTTGTCGTCAAGTTACGAGGTACATTGTCGAGAGATATAGTCCTTACAATGTCTTACAATTTAACAAGGCCCATCCGAAAGAAAAACTAAGTACTCAACATCTGGGCTATGGAGGCGCTATCAAGCCAATTTTTGTATCCGAACATCTGTCCCGTTTGAATACGAGAATCCACGCGTCTACTAGGAAAGCAGCGCGTGAAAAGGGATATTTATACGTGTGGCTACGTGATGGCAAAGTTCTCATCAGAAGAGCGGACGGTGAGCAAGCAAAACACATGAAAAGCTTGGAAGCCATTGCTTTGTTTTGAGATTGTACAACCGATACCTAAGCAATTATACCGCGCACCAGTACTTAAAGTCAAAGTCAAAGTCAAATAATTTATTTCAATTAGGCACAAAAAAGGCACTTCTGAACGTCAACATTTAAATAATAATTGATTCTAGTTGCCCCTTCCAAAAGGTAGTTTTCGTATGGAGAAGAATGGGCAAGAAACTCCACCGTTACTCTTTTAAAATGTTTTCACAATATCTTGTATACATCAATTATATAATTATTTATGTGAAGACGATGCACCTAGAATAAGATTACTATACCACGTTAGGTAAAAATAATGAAAAATTAAGGAATGACAGATAAATTAATCATGTGATAGATGCATGGTGCTCACATATTTACAAACATTGTAAAATTATACGATATTCCTAGCATTTTTACAAGTAATATAACTCAGTGTGTGAGTTCGAGTAATCACAGAATGTAAAACCAATATAAAAAAAATATATATATATGTCGCCGCGAAAGCGTCTACCTGTAAAGATTATAACATAATCTTATGCGTAACTACTTATTATAATTGTTATTCACCATAAAGTCTTTGATCCTGCCCTCTACGGGTAACTGTGGAATACTGTTACAGCCGCATGTGTGAAGATTATCGATTCCTTTGCGATTAAACTCCCATCTATTATCAACTTTGTGAACTCAGTCAATATACTGTGCGTTCGCCCGAAAGATAAATTATTACTCATTTCGATGTTGGGGCAAAAACTAAAGTTAAAATTAAAAGGGAACATTTATTTAATGATTTATGGGTTTTTAGTCATATTAACAAGAGGTAATATAACATAGTAAATTTGTTTATGACAAGGCGGTACCTAAGATGGCGCGGTTTCCGAATATTATGATCAATAACCGAATGTAATAATTTAATACAAGAACTAAATAAGTTTCAATAATAGAAAACCAACTATAAAGTAATAAGATTATTTTACAATGCAATTTACTAGTGAATACCTGTTGTTTGATTAAATTCCTTGAACCACAGGAAGTGTTGTCAAAGGAGCAATAAAAAAGTTGTAGAAAGTAATGAAGCTTCTAATTCAACTTTAATCTGAATAACCTTTGTATTTGTGAATATTAGCATTGTTTAATTATAAAAGAATTAACTGATAAGCATTTAGCATTGTTTGTAAGTTTTATTGAACAAACATAGTAATAAGATATTGTATTGAAATTCGGGGTATGTCGCGGGACTTTGACAAAAGCGAGGCGCACCGAATGGCGGGTGTGGATAATAAACATGAAAAGAAAAGTTGTGTTAGAAAGAACTGTGATTGTAATTGTTGAACAAATAACCTCTGTACCATAATGTTTTGATTTAAAAGAGTGTCCATGGAGTTTCTTGCCCGTTCTTCTCCATCAGGAACCTACTTTATTTGGAATGGGCGACTAGCTTCAAAAAATAACTCAAACTGAATTACTCCTTGATAAGTGATAACTCAAAAGTGACTGTAAATGTTATAATTGAAATAAATGCTTTGAGTTTGAGTTAAGAGTTGTGTGTGATTGAAAACCAACTACCTATTCTACTATCAACGAAGAATTAAACCGGAGACTGGTTAGACACGGCACAGGATAGATACCCCGCCGTGTTATCAGAAGTGGGATCGCACTGTGCGATCCCTTTTCCGCTCATGGTTATGTCGGACATCCAAAGAATTACGGACAACTACGAAACCTGCTTGCAGTGCAGTGACCGAGTGCGTGCCAAAAGATTTTTTCTCTGAAACCATGTGTTCTAAGAGTGAGCGACTGGTTGCCCAGCACAGCCAAGACTACTGAAATATTTCTTCCTTACTACGACCTTGATGACAACATGAAGATTGATCACAAATTTAATGATGATGGCAACTTCTGGCTATGGCAGTGGACTTATATGAGCTTCATGGTGCACTCAAGCAGAACAACATGTACAGCACAGAATGACCGAAGCAGCAGAATAAACCAGAAAAGCAAATATAATGATCACTCCGTCAATGGATTTCAACATCCACCCGGGAAGTATTTTGTTTTATTATTTTAGCATATTGTTATTGAATCACTAACACTTTTTGAACTATGTTCATTACACACTGGCAAGGTTAATGTCACTTTTGCTTGAAAACTTGTGGAAGTACAATAACAACACAAGATAAATTACACTACAAAATAAGCTCATTACAAGGTAAATGTTATTAATAATAAAAGTTTATACTAAACTTTTCTTAAGAAATGGATCTCAAACTTGTTTTGTTGAATTAGTGTTCACACTACATTTAGGAACTAAGTTCTTTTTGACTATTTTCAAGATTTGTTGTTGGCTACATACACACAATAATAATGAAATAGACTTGTTATGTTTGAAATTCGCACTGCTCTTTGTTTATGTCCTGCAATTTCTCTATAGCTTGTGTTTAAAGCAAGGTTTAGGACCTTGTTTATCATCTCCGGGTAAAGCGTTAATTAGTTGAAAGTTATTAGTTCCAAACAAAAGTTCTATTCTATTCTATTTTCAATAAATGGCAAGCAAAGCAGATGTCTACTATTCTGCCAATGTGTAAAGTGAGTTGGATAAATAAGAGTGTGTGATATAAAGAAATAAAAATTAAATTAGTTACAAACAAATAAAATCCTTAGATCCCAATGAGAGTTATTTGGCGAGTAAAAGTAATGTTATGAAATTCATAGGTATGGGGAACTTTGATTGGCGATTAGAGTTTTCCACATAAGTATGTAAACATTGAAACATATAGTGGACAACATGTTGCAAAATTCATACAGAAACATTTAAGTATGCAATAGGTTTGTAAAATAAGTCAACGAGATAAGTATGAGATACCATCAAACAAGAACTTTTCAATGCAAACACAATTTGATAAATTGACAGAAAACATAATTTTCAACATGTTTTTATGCATTTAAATAAAAAAAAAAAAAAAAAAAAAAAATAATAATAATAATAATAACCAATGCATTGTTGCTCATAGTACTCCTCTTCTGTTAAACTTCATCAAACTGTAATAGCCATTACATAACAATAGATTAATTTAATTATTAATTACTGCTTGTTTCTTCTAATCTAAATATTAGTAGGAACACCTTTTCCTGCATTATTATTTATCTGCATAACGTCTCACATTCCAGGTTCCAGGTGATTGTCATATCAAAAAGAAAATGATAACCCCTGCAGAACTACTATCAAAATTATCATAACAAAATTCAAACCAATTGTTATCAAGGTCGCCTTAAAATGCGACTCAACCACTGCAGCCTGTTGAACAAGTGACCGTGTCGCCAGCCCAGGAAAAACCAACCTACATCCCACCAAATGAAAGCCAACTTAAGGACAGCCAATCAGAGATGACTGTTCCAGCTCTTCACACATCATAGCTCAAATAAAAGGTGAGGAGTTTTCAAACTACTTTCTACTCACCTTGCTCAAAGGCCCAATACAATAGCCAAGTCAACAAGTACCTGCCCACATGATTCTCACATGTGATGCATATCATGCACCAAAGTACTTCTTGATTTATTTTTACTATCTTTATATTTTTGCAATCTTACCTGTAACAATTAATTCTAGTCTATTGCAAAGTACTATTAGTATTTTAACTTACTTACGGGTTAACTGATAAAGAACTCAATAAGTAATACTCACACCAAAACTATTAGTAAGCCCTAGAGGTAACTAATAGGTAATACGCTCATATTATCCCGCTGGGTCCACGGCGGACAATACCGCCCAGAGCTTGATTCCTTATATCCTGTCTAATACAAGACTTCATGCCTGTCATGGAGCAATGGTCCTAATCTCCTAAACCTTTAATCCTATCAAATCAAAGACTTTGTGTCTACCACAGAGCGGTGTTCCTGATCCTATCCTTTAATCCTGTCAAATCCAAGACTTTGTGTCTACCACAGAGCATTACCTTACTATGTAAATGAAACTATTCAGCTAACAGCTGATCATACAACACTACTACACACTATTCTTAACAAGTGTGCTTATGTAAGATGCAACATCAATGCATTCAATATTTCTAATAAAGAAAAGACTTCGTGCCTGACACGGAGCAATGGTCCTAAACTCCTTAATATTTTAATCCTATCAAATCAAAGACTTTGTGTCAATCACAGAGCATTACTATGTGAATGAAACTATTCAGCTTACAGCTGATCATACAACAGTACTACACACTATTCTTCACAAGTGTGCTTATGTAAAGTGCAATATCAATGCATTCAATATTTCAAAAAAAAAAAAAAAAAAAACGACTTCGTGCCTGACACGGAGCAATGGTCCTAAACTCCTAAACCTTTTATCCTATCAAATCAAAGACTTTGTGTCTACCACAGAGCGGTGTTCCTGATCCTATCCTTTAATCCTGTCAAATCCAAGACTTTGTGTCTACCACAGAGCATTACCTTATGACTAAAATGAAACTTCAGCTAACAGCTGATCATAAAACACTACTACACACTATTCTTAACAAGTGTGCTCAAATCAAAGACTTTGTGTCAATCACGGAGCATTACCTTCCTATGTGAATGAAATCATTCAACTAACAGCTGATCATACAACAGTACTACACACTATTCTTAACAAGTGTGCTCAAATCCAAGACTGTGTCTTAACACAGAGCATTACTTTCTTATGTGAATAAACCTATTCAGCTAACAGCTGATCGTACAACACAACTACACACTATTCTTAACAAGTGTGTTTATGTAAGGTGCAAAAACAATGCATTCAATATTTCAATTAAAAATAAATTAAGTAGACAGCAAATCTACAACAAGCTGTCACTAACTAAAACTGTTTACTACCAACTCCTACAATTCAATGGAAATTGTAGGATAATACAAGCAACAACATCCTGTGAAAATGAAACTAATTAGCTAACAGTTATTCATACAATAAACTGAAATACAAATTGTATGCCTTCAATGGCATGAAGCACTAGTTATTTTAATCTCCATTGCATGGCACATCTTTATATTGTAATCTGCTCAGTTTATAGGAAAAAGTTGATCTTAATCTTACTTGCAAGCGAGTACCCTGTGTAGCTGTACTTATTAAGGTGTTCCATACTAAATGCATTCGATATTTCAATTTAAAACAAATTTGGTAGACAGCAGATCTATTATACGATTTTAATGTTACCTAGAACTAACTATTAACAAATTCTACAATTTCTGCATGCATGTGAAAATGAAACTATTCAACTACATCACATACAACAGCTGATCACGCAATATCAATTAAAACAAATTGCAAGTAAAATACCCAAAGCTAGACTTTGTTTCATAAATACAATCAATATTTCAATTTAAGGAAAACTGAATAGATGTCAGATCTATCACAAGCTTTAAATGGTAACTAAACTGTCTGTCACCAAATCCTACAATTCATTGAATATCGTAGGACAATAAAAGCAACAATAATCTGCCGACAAAATTTATCCCCTTTGTTTCAGATAACAACCTACACCCACGCAACTAGGTAGGATGAGGGTATCGGCAGGTGCAGAGCGCGCACTGCTTTTCAGAATGGCCGTGTCGTCGCGAAAGCGTCTACCTGTAAAGATTATAACATAATCTTATGCGTAACTACTTATTATAATTGTTATTCACCATAAAGTCTTTGATCCTGCCCTCTATGGGTAACTGTGGAATACTGTTACAGCCGCATGTGTGAAGATTATCGATTCCTTTGCGATTAAACTCCCATCTATTATCAACTTTGTGAACTCAGTCAATATACTGTGCGTTCGCCCGAAAGATAAATTATTACTCATTTCGATGTTGGGGCAAAAACTAAAGTTAAAATTAAAAGGGAACATTTATTTAATGATTTATGGGTTTTTAGTCATATTAACAAGAGGTAATATAACATAGTAAATTTGTTTATGACAAGGCGGTACCTAAGATGGCGCGGTTTCCGAATATTATGATCAATAACCGAATGTAATAATTTAATACAAGAACTAAATAAGTTTCAATAATAGAAAACCAACTATAAAGTAATAAGATTATTTTACAATGCAATTTACTAGTGAATACCTGTTGTTTGATTAAATTCCTTGAACCACAGGAAGTGTTGTCAAAGGAGCAATAAAAAAGTTGTAGAAAGTAATGAAGCTTCTAATTCAACTTTAATCTGAATAACCTTTGTATTTGTGAATATTAGCATTGTTTAATTATAAAAGAATTAACTGATAAGCATTTAGCATTGTTTGTAAGTTTTATTGAACAAACATAGTAATAAGATATTGTATTGAAATTCGGGGTATGTCGCGGGACTTTGACAAAAGCGAGGCGCACCGAATGGCGGGTGTGGATAATAAACATGAAAAGAAAAGTTGTGTTAGAAAGAACTGTGATTGTAATTGTTGAACAAATAACCTCTGTACCATAATGTTTTGATTTAAAAGAGTGTCCATGGAGTTTCTTGCCCGTTCTTCTCCATCAGGAACCTACTTTATTTGGAATGGGCGACTAGCTTCAAAAAATAACTCAAACTGAATTACTCCTTGATAAGTGATAACTCAAAAGTGACTGTAAATGTTATAATTGAAATAAATGCTTTGAGTTTGAGTTAAGAGTTGTGTGTGATTGAAAACCAACTACCTATTCTACTATCAACAAAGAATTAAACCGGAGACTGGTTAGACACGGCACAGGATAGATACCCCGCCGTGTTATATATTATACAATTAAATTAGCAACCAGTTAGATTTTGTCTAGATTCTAAATTGTCCTATGGAGCAGGACCAGCATGTTTCCAAGCATTTTTATCTTGGATATAATCCTCTAATATAATTTGTAATATGCTTATTTAAAAAATTCAGTTTGGTTTTCAGGACTCTGAAATAGAAACTTAACTCCATTAAGCTGGCCGCACAACTGAGCAACTATGACGTTATAATTGGAACAGAAACGTGGCTGGACGACGGCATAAATGACGGCGAAATTTTCGACTCCAGATACCACGTCTATCGCAGGGATAGGGTTTCAACTACTCTGGGAACCAAGAGGGGTGGAGGTGTTTTGATCGCAGTGTCTCAGCTTATTAATTCCATACGTATGCCAAAATGGGAATCGGACGAAGATCTATGGGTAAGACTTAAAATCACCAAGGGAAAACAGCACCGTAATTTAAATATCTGCGCCGTTTACTTGCCACCACCAGTTGAACAAGTCTTACTGGATTCACTTTTAGACAGAGTATCTTCATTGATGGAATCTCCAGGAGAAGATACGATTATAGCAGAAGACTTCACAGCTGACGGCTTGCACAGTTGTAGTAGCAGTACCCGTTTCGAGAATATCACGCCGCGACGGGTGACCGCGGGCGGGAGCTGCGATCGCGGAGGGGGCGCTCGAAAAGCGCGTGCGCACCGGCAAGCGCGGTCGGAGATACCGCGATAGAACGTATTCGCGAATCATTATCGTTGTGTTTTATATACATGTTTTATATTATGTTTAACCGTTTGTTTTCCCATTGATATACCCATTCCTCTTTACCTGTCACCTGATTATCCTCAAACTCATTAATTAATTTCATTTTCCGCTTCCTATCCTGACCTATTCACGGTAAATGAATCAAGAAACATGTGGCGGAATCTACAACGCCATATTGTATGCAAACTAAGCATCACACTGACATCACTTAAAACCCTGCATCGAGCAAGCAAAGTTTACCACGCGACTAGAATATATACAACGTCCCGACATCAATCATCGGAAAGTAGTAGCCCACAGATGTAACACCCGTCTGGTCAGAGGGTTCTCCCTTTTCAATAGAGGATGAAGAACTTTCCACCCTGTTCTTCATAACTCTATAAACGCGAATTAGACTTATTAGTGAGGACGTTGTCAACTTTAGTAAGTCGTTGCATACTACACATAGGAGTAGCTCCATATCTATAACCGCCGTACTCATAAATTTATCTAAAACGACATAAAAGTTAATTTCGAGGTTAATTTCGGAAAATTCAACTGTCAAAGTAGTATGGTAAGATGTTTCATCTTCCTGACTACCTATACCCCACAAAACTTGAATTTACGGCTTATGAGTGCAATGCAAATGTTTCGGAAATCAAGGAAATAGTTAAGTCACTATCTATAAGTATGTCAACAAGCACCCCCTGACTAACTGCACTCGTACTATCATTTTGTTTTAACGCGTTAAAATTTTCGTGACAAAAATGAACATTGGACTTGACATGTCAACACGACATGTCACTACCGCATGTATTCGAAGCATTTGCACCCCGGTTGGTTTTTCGAAACTTTTACAATGAGAACATTGAACTTTCTAATCAACATATTCACGTTTTCGCGTATTTGTATTAGATTAATTTTCACGAAAACCACTGCATTTACGAACCTGAGTAGGTTTCACGTATACCGACAAAAAATTAACTAAACTATCGGGCAGCAGTACCGGCAGCATGAATTTGGGGATCAGTAATACCACGAATAAAATAGCTGTGATCAGCTCTTCACTTAATCCTCTGATGATAAATATGATGTAACAAAGACGGAAAAAATGCAAGCACGGATCAAAGTTGAACATAAAAACATAGTTAGACTTACCGGAATATCATTGATTGCGCTTACAATAAGGTTCTCGGTTACCACGCTCAGAACCACCTCGTTGGGATGTGCCACACCAGAACGGAGCACCAATGTCAAATCCACACTCGCACTTGACTTTT
The DNA here is from genome assembly GCA_949128155.2 of Xanthia icteritia. Classification (NCBI taxonomy): domain Eukaryota; kingdom Metazoa; phylum Arthropoda; class Insecta; order Lepidoptera; family Noctuidae; genus Xanthia; species Xanthia icteritia. The sequence continues at coordinate 20,763,494 of OX421950.2, read as the reverse complement.
TAGCGTCTGTATCCTGGCTGCGTTTCGGCGACCTCTTCGGGAAAACCGAAGGTTTTGTCTGTGCGATTATGGATGAAGTTATCATGACGAATAATTATCGGAAATACATTGTCAAGATTTATGAAAATATTATGTATGTTAGAAAAAATCGACATCTTTTTAATAAAATAAGTGATAGACATAATTTTAATACTAGAAATAAAGATAAAATAGATCAACCATTTTTCAGATTATCTAAAGTACATACATCTTTTATGGGGTACTGTGTTAAATGTTACAACAAAATACCTTGTGATATTTTGCAATTAAATGAAAGAAAATTTAAAGCTCATATTAAAAGTACACTTTGTAAACAAGCATATTACAAATTAGAGGATTATATCCAAGATAAGAATGCTTGGAAACATGCTGGTCCTGCTCCATAGGATAATTTAGAATCAAGACAAAATCAAACTGGTTGCAAATTTAAGTGTATATTTTATTTTATTTTTTTATTATATGACATTGATTTTACATTCTATGACCAATTCCTCGCACACTGACTTATTAATTCGTTTACTTTTACAATGTTTGTAAATATGTGAGCACCATGTATCTATCACATAATTAGTTTAGCTGTTGTTGCTTCATTTTTAATTCTTAATTCATATAATTGTGGTATAATAATTTTATTCTAGGTGCATCGTCCTCACATATAATTATATAACTAATGTACTTATACAAAATATTGTAAAACATTTTAAAAGCTCTCATTGCGCGGCTGGGTCAAGGGCTTGATTCAGATAGCAGTACTTCTAGACACGGGACGCATAGTGAGGAGGTTCCTTTCTCTAGAGCCCTGACCACCGGCGGCTTGGACCCTGTTCCTGATGCCGATGGGCCACAATTATTATTTTTTTATGTTTTTTTTTTTTGTATTTTTTATAAAAATGTAAACAATATTGTATTAAAAATTAAATAAAGAAAATAATAATATAAAACTTTATTTCGGGTGGCATAGAGCCATGGAAACCTTAACCTAGTACATATTTCTTTACTTTACATTTTTAAATGACTCGCCACGCCCACACAAGACATGACCCACTGATTCTGAAAGGGACAGTAATTAAGGCTGATATTATTATTTTATTATTGCTTTTTATTTACTAGTTGTTTCTGAAAGGAATCGGGTTGTAAATCACAGATTAATTACATGATTTGTTACAAATAATATAAAATCTAAGTAAATGTAAGTCCTAGTTACATTTTACTTAGATATACATTTCATTCTTTTCCAAACAAATATAAAATACGAGCATACCTACCTACACAAATTCTAAGGTGCCAACCCTAGTGGGAAAGATTCATGCCATGGGGCACAATGTATTTGCCCCACCAGGGGGGTGACTTGGTGGGGCAAATTGGAATGATTTAAATTAACCCCTTTTTGGTTGAAAAGGGGGATTTCAGTTTGTATGAAAGATCTTATTCATTTGGTTTCTAAAATGTAGTATAAACTTATCTAGTTAATAATAGAGATGGAATCATACATTTTTCAACACTGGCTTAAAGAGTAGAAAGATTTTTGGAATCTCAATGACATCAATTGGCCCAAAATGGTACTAATGAATACATTTTTCTACATACAATTTAACAGAAATAACATTTTTGAAATTTTATTACAGTCCTATTAAAATTGTAAATAGAATATAATCACGATGTAACATTCAGTTTTTGTTTCATTGCAATCGTCTCATAAAGATATGCTAGTTTAAAGTTTTTAAAGTGATACCCATACCACCAACAAGCACTTCGTTCCAGGCGGTAAGGGGTTACGGAGATGTGGAGCATCGTATGCTGCCTTTAATATTAAGCTGGGCGGTCACAGTCCATAAATGGTACCACCCTTCCAAAGAGCTGTGATCGACTTTCGTAATAAAACTTTGCAAAAGAGCAAATATACGTCACGCTTAGTCGTGTTAGAAGTTTGGAAAGCATAGTTTTATGAGATTTGGACGCCAACAAATTATTAGAGCGACAGACCGTTGACGGAAATAGCGAGGCTACGAAATCTGTCTTCTGACAATCAAGGCCACACATAAAATACGACTCAAATAACGCCATTTGATGCCGGGATATTACCATTAAATCATTTCTAGCCAAAGTACATCTCATGGCAATTCCAATTATTTTAAAAGAAAAGCAAAACTAGCTAGAAGTAGTTATTTAAAAATAACAGAATAGAAAATTAATCAAAATAATGTGAAACCGTTAGGCACTGAAATTATTGATATCTACAGAGTTACTAATACTCGTCCGTCGCTTCCGAGCGCCCGAGCAAGTGTGTCTGAGGTGCGTGAGCGCCCCTCTGACGTCGTGTCGTCCCTTCTACTCGATGCGTCACAATGGTCAAAATACAAACAAACAAATAATTTATTTAATTTCACAAAATTAGTACTACATCTAGTGGTTGAAGTATCCTTTTAGGCATTATTTGCCTGTGTTAGGGCACTTCGCTCCTCCGGAACTTAAAATTACAACCGTGATGTACCTACTAACAATAATAATAATTTTGGTTTTACAAAAAGAATAGATAATAATTATTCCAAGTTAAAATGACTAAAATTAACAAAGGTTGACAAAAAAGTTTTTTTTTTAACAATAATAATTTTGGTTTTACAAAAAGAATAGATAATTATTATCACGTGCTATCCCTGCCGTCTCACTTGACAAATCCACTAAGAATATATAAACATACGAATTGATAACCTCCTCCTTTTGGAAGTCGGTTAAAAAACGATTTTTAATAAAATTGTGTATAGAAAGTAAACTGTTCATAATTATAATAGGATTATTTTGCAATATAGTGTAAGATACTGCGTTTAACGTATCTACAACTCATGTGTGAAAAAAAAGTTTTTTTATGTAAAAAGTGGTATTAAATAAATCTCTGGTTCCTTGTTGAAAAAAAAGCTGATATGTGGGTTGGTTCTTTGTTGAAATAATATTATTGATGAAAATAAGAAAATCACATGATTTTTAAAGAAATCTTGTTGAAAAATCACATATACGAGTACTTATAAAGTTGGGTAGTTAGTAGCTCGTGAAAGCATCAATTTTATCGTCCAACAAGATTTCTATAAAAGCCATGGGAGTCTTTAGAAATGAGGTGCAGAAGGCTCTTTAACTTAGCTTCAAGAACAGGCTTCCTTCTTTGGCCAAACCTAAATAGGTTGCACTATCTCCCTCGTAAGAAAAAAAGTTGGCCTACCGCGAACATTTTTTTAACTTAAAAGATCTTAAGAGCCTTCTGCACCTCATTCCGAAAGACTCCCATGGCTTTCATATTAATCTTGTGGGAGACGTGTCAGACTCTTACTGACTAAAACCCACCCGTGTTCCTTCCGTTGCCTGTACGTTGCCAGGGGCCACGGTATCCCTTTCGGACTTTCCCGCAACCCCGGCAGGCATCGGTCCTATCGGACCCCTGCACTTGCTGACATCTCTTTGAGGTGCGCGTGGAACACAACGCGCGCCGTCGACCCGGGGCTGGTCCTTAACGGACGGCGAGCTACCCATTGCTCAGCGTCCGCAAGCCCGCGCCTACTGTGGCCGGGAATCGGCCTGCGATTCCCGACGCCTAGAGCGTCTCCTGCGGCGGCTAGGGGCGTGAGGGCGCGAAATTTGCCTCTCCCTCACGCGTTCTGCCTTCTCCTTCGCGAGCATTACTGCTTCGCAGAAGGAGGTGACGGCCTCCCATGCCCTCTCGCTCCGTACCATGGCCTGGACCAGGGCCGGACGCCGTGTCCCCTGGGCGATCCACGCAGTGATGACACCCGGGCGTTTCCTCCCGCCTGATACGAAAGAGGAACCTCCCGAAACAACCGTGTCCGGTGAGGACCTGCGTTAGGCGGCAGGTGAGGACGCCGTGGCGCCTCTCTAGCCACTCCTCAAAGAGGGGACTTATCGCCGCAATAGTGGCGTGCCCATGGGTTGATAACCTTGTCATAGAAATGTTTTGTTTTGTCAAAATTGTCAGATCATTTTGATCGTTACAGGGTCGATAGAAAGTGCATTTGAAAGCTTTCTGTATAATGATCTCGATTTTGGCATGTGTCAGTTTAAAGAATTTATTCTCATAATGGGTTGTGTGGATTGGTTTCTGTTTGCATAAGTAAGTCCTAGATCGTTTATGACGGTTTTAGATCCAAAGTAGTATTACGATCCAAAGTAGTACCTATTTGAAAAGCCTTTTGGCTAAGCTTGACAGTAATCTGCTTATTTCTGCTGAATTTTACAATTCAAATCAAAATAAAATAAAATAATTTATTTTACAGATTATTAAATCCAATTTGTTAGTAATTACATATATACACATCTTAAACACTAGTGTTCATTTTGGCTATTGGTAATAATTACTAATAATGTCAAAACAATTAATAAGATGTCAAAATCATAACAATAATGTCAAAATCATTAATAATTGTAATACAATACAAAAACAATAATCAAATATGTTATAGGTCCAAAAAACATTATTTCAAGGCACGATTTTAAGGCAATACTTGTGTCCTTGTCCAGTAACTGAGTATTAGACGTTCTGCCCTATCGGCCACAGTGACCAAGAGGCTGTTGGCGCTGCCCTGCACCCGCCGCATCAGGCATGCGACACGCTTTCGCATGATTGAGTCGTCTATACGTTCCTCTGCGAACATCCCTGATGCGCAACTGTATCGTGGCAACCCTAACAGCACCCTGTTTGTTGTTCGTTCGCGTGTAGTCGAACCATAGACTGCAGGTAAAAAAAAAAATCTTTATTTCTGACGCGAGTATTGCCGATAACTTACGATCAGGTGCCGAGTTTACGACAAACAGCTATACTGATGTAGTTATATGTCCGACATTATGCACATATTTGATACAAATATGTGCATAATGTGTAACGTTACCTCGGTGGGTCTCGCGTGGTGGTGTTCATTACTCAAGGGTTGTGTTCTCACCGGCGCGACGGGTAGACTCGCTCCCGCTCTGCCCCTCAGTGTGGCACCCACCTGATAACTCCCTGTTGCTCATAATCCTAACCGTTGCTGGTAATCCTATTTCTAATTAAAGCCAGCCGCTGCAGTAGTGGTCAAGCGATCTGTATTAATTACCTTTTTCTCCGCGGTCGAAACGCGTCGGTGATTTTTCTCGCCAGCCTTGTAGACATTCAGGTAGTTAACCGCTTAATTGCGTTCCCTTGCAGTAAACAAGAGATGATAAAACATCTACTTTAATCGAACAGCGGCAATTATAATATGAGAGGAGTGACGGTAGGAATCGATCATCATTACATGTGGCGGTGACGCGGATGATTCGCTAGCGGCCAGTGACGCGCTCATTTCTGACCACACTCTGTAAGCTGAGCGTGACCGAGTACCTAATGATACGATGTCTTTCTTATAATTATGATACGTACGCAAATAATATTCACGAAATGATCGATCTTGTGGTAAATTGAGCAATTTTCTAGCTCCTACAAAGTCGTGTATCCATTTACCGATAAGTTGTGGTGTCTACCACAATGAGCTGTGACTACACTTGGACGAAATTAAATAATGCATCGGAGTGTAGCATCGACTAGGATTGCTGCGAGTGCTACAAGAGTGCTACGAATGAGTGAGCGGCCTCGTTCTCGTAGCAATAACTACGTTTAGTGTGTCTATCAACACCAGTTTAATACGCCACCTTAACTTTCAAAACTTAGGATGTGCTTCTTGTCACTCTACATCACTTTCTTCCAAGTTACCTTTTATGACTTTCATCAAACCAATGATTACTATCACCGCCATTAATACACACCTTTTCAATGATGAAAACGAGGATGAGAAGCCTTTATATTATAGCTTTCCATTTTTTTCAGTAACAATGCTCTATTACTACTGACTTATGTTCTGCAAAATAAGGATATCACCATTGTTGTCACGTATCTCTTTTATTGACTCGATTGTATGAGTCGATAAAATTAGACATCGACTGGTACTGTCCCAGTGTGTGTCACTAAACCGTAACTCGTACAATTAAACAGCGATCAGCTTCGACCCCGATCCGCTCCTCTCCCGCGCCCGTCGCGCCCCGTCCCGCACCGACCCGCACCGACCCGTCGCGCCGCAAAAGTAATTAGCCATTGTAATTGTACTCCAACCAAATTTCAATTTAGACATATTAGCTGGACAAATGTTCCGCTCACATAATATTCGATGCTAATCGCTTTTCACCGGCTTTGGAGCCTTTCATGAAGCCAATAATAGACTAGAATTTTATGCTTCATTTTCATATTCATTGATTAGAAGTCTGTTTACTGTAGCCATATAGTAGCAGACCGTATTCAGCTGTAGACTATAACAGATATTACCTACATTGGATGTGTTTTATTTAGCTCGGCGCACAACTGTAATCACTACATAATTATTTATTGAACTGTAAAAGAAGGACGTAAGTTTTCAACAACGTTATTGAGAGCATTTTGTTTGCTAGTGTTGCTATATAAGCGTATGTCCAGCAGGCGAGCATACGAGTACACGAGCACTTCCGTGAGCACCTGCGAAGTGCGGTGCGGAGACAGAAAGCCATTCAAGTGGATTACTGCTGACAGACGGAATACAGGAACCGGCTTATTATGTTGTTCAAAGGCGTTGCTAAAGAACCTCCGGGAAATTACATTCTACAACGACTACAACATAGTTTTAAGGTTGATTGAGAACAAACGAGCCACTCACTCACCTCCAAACACTCACCGAACCAAAGTCAAAGTCAAAAGTCAAAGTCAAATAATTTATTTCAATTAGGCACAAAAAAGGCACTTTTGAACGTCAACATTTACAGAAAAATAATAATTGATTCTAGTTGCCCCTTCCAAAAGGTAGTTTTCGTATGGAGAAGAATGGGCAAGAAACTCCACCGTTACTCTTTTAAAATGTTTTCACAATATCTTGTATACATCAATTATATAATTATATGTGAAGACGATGCACCTAGAATAAGATTACTATACCACGTTAGGTAAAAATAATGAAAAATTAAGGAATGACAGATAAATTAAATCTCAAATCTCAAATCTCAAATCGTTTATTGCAATCCATAATGTACAATTACAGGTGGTAAATAAAAGAAATAATAATAGAAACAATTATGGACCCTGTCGGGCACAGCAAATTTTTAAATAGGTAGAGAGAGGAAGAGCGCTTTATTAATTTTCCTTATTATTAAGTTAGAATTATTTTATATCCTATTACCCGATGTACTTATATTTCCATTCATTCACTTATTCTATTAATATTTTATATGCAGGTCTATCTATTCATATATTATTTATTTAATTATATTTAGTATTGCTTATTTCTTTACTCGCTTAAAAAGTATTCATTATTATTAATGTAGTATAATTATTAAGTTATAATTTATTTTTGTTATTTTACTTATTAAAATGTATCTGTTATTCATAGTTATTATTATTATTGAATTTATCCATTAGAAATTCTTGTACTGTGTAATAGCTTTTTTTAATTAAGTATTGCTTTAGTTTATTTAAAAATAAACTGGTTTTATTTTGTTGTTTTATGTCTTCGGGTAATTTATTGTATATTTTTATTGACATTGAATATGGGCTAGATGAATGTAGTTTAAGGCGGGAGGGGGGCAAATTTAGTCTATTTTTATGGCGCAACGAATAATTTTTTTGTATGTCTCCCCGTGTGCTGTACGAATCTGGATATTTACGGACTAGTTTACATAATTCCAAGATATAAATACCAACTAAGGTGAGAATCTTGTGTTTCTGAAAGTAAGGCTTGCAGCTATCTGTTGGTTCTATATTGGTAATTATTCGTATTAGCTTTTTTTGGAGGGTAAATAGGGAGGGAGCGTCTGTGCTATTTCCCCATAAGATGATGCCATAGTTAAACCACGCGTGGGCATACGCGTAGTATGTGACTAGTGCGGTTTGTAGGTTTGTAGTCTTTTTTATTTCGCGGAGAGCGTAAGAAAACTTTGAAATTTTAGATTTTACTGTCTGTATATGTGTTTTCCAGTTTATATGAGTGTCTATTGTTAAACCTAGGAGAGTGAAATTGTTAACTGTTTCTAATTTATGATGATTAAAAGTAAAATCTATATTTATTTGTTTTTTCTGCCAGGGGTGAAACTCATCATGAATTATCTCTCTGAAATTAATCATGTGATAGATGCATGGTGCTCACATTTACAAACATTGTAAAATTATACAATATTCCTAACATTTTTACAAGTAATAGGTACTAATACTTTCAAATACAAACTCTTTCAAACTACCAAACAGTCACTCTACCAAATTCTCTTTGTGTAAACAGGGACAGAACATTCGTTCGTCGGTGTCCCCCTACTAAAATGTCAAGAATATCAACAAAATAATGCTCTAGCTCTTGTTCTGGTGCTCAAATTAGTCTAATTTGAGCACCAGAACAAGAGCTAGAGCATTATTATTAAATTTAACCGACTTTTACATGGAGGTACATACTCGTCTTACTTATGTACATTTACGTAAGAGGTCCTGGAACTGAATTCATTGTATCTTAAATATTAGCCCGTTAACTGTTTGTGAAGAATTTCTTAAGGCAACCCGTACACCTACAATAAGTTTATACAATATTTGTATTGCGCAATATGATTGAATCAGCCCTTGCACTCAAACGATCCATTATTTCCATGCAATAACATTGATAGCTTCAATATTTTCGAGTGAGCAAGATCATTTAGGGCGCCTTACACGGTTCAATAAAAATATTGTGCAATAAAATTGAAACATGCTGAAACTTTTTCTCAATACTTTCATATAGTGAAAGTATTGTAATTACAAACCCCAAACTGCACAAAAAACATTATTCAATTCGTGATGTAGCACAATATATTGTAACTGTAGGGGCCGCATAACAAAAAATTAACATTTAATATGTTTGAGAAATAGTACCCTAATTACGTAATACACGGCGAGTAGGAATTTTAATCGTTTTGAAACAAATTGCTAATCCATTGCAATGTAAATAACGCAATGAATGTTGTTGAACTGTCAAATGTCAAAATGAAACAAAGTTGTAATCGCTTACGAAAATGTGTTGCGTAATCAGATAGCTGATTGAGTTGAACTACTTAAGGTTTGTTGTTGGTAAACAAATAAAAGTGACGCTGCTCATCCTCGTCTTCTTGAAACAGTCCTTTAATCAAATTTAATTGAACCGGAAACAGCGCGATAATAACACAAGCATACGCAACCAGCTTGTTTATATATCGGGATAAAGCAGAGCGAGAAATTTGCTGTTATTTACAATAAAGGTCGCATTATGTCGGCGCGATGGTATCGCGGCTCAAAGCGTTCAGATGACGAGACAAGACGCGTTGGTGGACGGAAATGAGAAATCGGAACTAAGTTGTTAACTGTTTGATGGAAATTCTTGCATTGAAACTAATTATGATGACGATCTGTAAGAATTTTACTTTCATAATCATAATAATAATCATAATTATTTATTAATTTGCGAATATGGGTACAAAAGAAAAGGTCTTATACAAACAATAGTGTCCATTAGCCATATCCTACCATAAGGCATGCAAAATTACAAATACACAGGTATCTATGAAACGAAAATTTAACAATAGAAGACATTATTTAAAATATCGTATGGAGTAACATTATATAAGTCTGTCCTGTAAATATTCAGTGACAGAGTAATACGCTTTTTTTATTTTATATTCTTTTAAAAACATATTTATATCACTTATCTCCAGAAGTGACTTTGGTAAATGGTTATATAATATATGCGTGGAGCCATACATAATATACTTTTATTTAATAACGCTGTTTTATTGCTTGGTAAACATATATCTAATTTGTATCTTTTGCTTTGTAACTTATTAAAGTAGTTTGTATTTTTCCTAACGAACATTATAACCTCTAATATATATACATGGTAACGTGAGAATATTTCATTTTAAAAATGATGGTCTGCAGCTGTCTGTTACTTTTATACTAGTTATGGCTCGTATTATATTTCTTCTGGGCTTTAAATACCGCTTCTTTATTAGTAGAATTACCCCAAAAAATAACATAAAACTTTAGAGTAGGTGCAACATAGCCGTTGTAGGCTGTAAGGACTGTAGAAGTACTGACGGTTTTCTTAAGTTTAAACAATGCATAAGGTATTCAATTTTGTGAAGAATGTATGGACACGTTCTTTAAAATTCAAATTATAATCTATATTTATACCCAGAAATATCGTAACGTCAACTTCATGGATCTTATTATTTCGGTAATTTATATTCATATTTGCTATTTTACTGACTCTACTTCTGAATGTCACGAAAATTGTTTTGTCGAGATTAATATGTAAATTGTTTGATGCCAACCAGTTTATAATGCTATCTAAAGTCATAATATGTATCTCAGGTTCCATGTGTAATTTATTATATCCTGTGAACCTGTAATTTATTACCTTCTGTTCTATCGCAAATAGGATTGTGTTGTATTTTGTCACTTTTGGAAGGTCATTGATGTATATTATAAAAGGAGGCGGACCCAATACACTTCCTTGTGGACCGCCAGATGTAACCTATCTACATGAGGATGAATAAGTTATATTTTTTTCCCATAGGGAGATATCCTTATTATTTGTGTTATTCGCATCCTGTTACTTAAGTAAGATTTAATCAGCTTATAGATGTTTCCTTTGATACCATAAACGTATAATTTATCGAAGAGTATTTTGTGGTCCACATAATTTAAAGCCTTTGTGAGGTCCATAAACAATGCACACGTTTGTTTACCTCTATCCATGTGGGTTAATATGTTGTGGAGAAAATTATATACTGCTATATTAATTGATTTATTTTACGAAAGCCAACCTGTTCTTTACAAAGTAAATTGTTTCTTTCAAAGTAACTATAAATACCATCATGGATGAGTTTCTCAAATATCTTCGATATGACTGGTGGAGTTTCTTGCCCATTCTTCTCCATACGAAAACTACCTTTTGGAAGGGGCGACCAGAATCAATTATTATTATTTTTTGATTATATGTTATTTGGATTTTTTTATTTTTTTATTCTAATTTTTTTGTAAATTTTGTCGGCGCCTATTTGAAATAAATTATTTGACTTTGACTTTGACAAGCGCTATTGGACGATAGCAGCTCATGTAATTTTTTTAAATTTTAATCAAAGGTTTGGGTAGACTCCATTTACATATCCAGACTATGTAAGTATAAATGATAAATTAATGGATACGTGTTTTAAAACTTTTGTTGATATATTGTCATATCCGGTACTATTTGTGTTCTTGAGGGCTCTAATTATTTTGTATATATCTTCTGGTACAGTTGTACGCATAAATATTGAGTTTGGTTCGAACGGGATTCGGCACCTTGAATGGTTTGGTATGGAAGCTTTAGTTTTGTCAATGAAGAAATTATTAAAATAGTTTGCAATCTGTTTTGGGTCAGTTATTATATTACCATCAACAGTAACCTGTTGTATTTGATCCTTAGGTATATTTAGTTTATTGGTATTTATAATCTTCCAAGTAGCTTGCGATTTATTTCGGGCAGTATTTATGTAATTTTATCATTGCGAGACTTGCGTTAACTTAATGATCTGATTTAATCGTGAGGATTGTATTTAAGGTTAAGAATTCAGTTTTATTATTTTCTGTATGTTTTTTTCTGTAGTCCCATAAAAGTTGTTGATTACGTTTACAGCACATTCCATTACAGTAAAGAGAGCCCTATTTCCCGACTGACATGTGCATGTTTATCAGTCCACAGAATAAAATGCAGTACTTAGCTTAAAATGGCAAAAATTGTGTGTATTTTTAAATCAGCAGTGAATTGTGATGAAGTCAATGTGAAACATGACATGACAATGAATTGTCATTAAACAATAATCGCAACTAACCAATCACAACGAGATTGGTTGGTTGTAATTGTAGTCTTACACAATGATGTTGCTATAAAGATTACAATGGATATTGTGCCATTTCACCGCACGTCGAACAACAATTTTTATATATTTTACGATTGCCGTTAACACTTGTATTAAAGTAATTTTTAACCATTCGCCGAAATAATATTAATTTTGTACGTTGCTTTAATTGCGCTCAGGACAAATATTTGCTTTTATTCGAAACATAAATATTGACATCGTTTACATTATTGAAAAGTTAAACCAAGCATCCGATAGAAAAACAACGTGCGCGTTGCGTTTTTCATGCGGCGATTACGGACGACCCTAATGTTGACACCTACACAGTCACAGAGTAGGTAGTTACAGAAGGATAACTGAAATATCATAGTAGAGTTGGTTAGATAGTAATTACGGATATTGATATTTGCCCGTTGGTCTCGTGGTCGCAAGCGCGACTGCTGAGAGTGGGGTTCTGGGTTCGATTTCCGGGTCGGGCAAAGTGTTATTAGGTTTTTCCATTAGGAATTTCTTAGCTACAGCCTGGATGTCGGAAGTTGGCGGTGTGATACCCCCGTGCCTCGGAAGACACGTTAAGCTAATGTAATAAAACTGCTTCACTCCAGTAAAGGTATTTATTATTTTGTTAATAATTCTGTTAACTTATTATACATATTAATCCAGACAGAGACCAAATAAAATGTAAAAAACCAATTGTGCCTCCGACCTCGATGCGACAACGAACAAGAATGATTTTTAAATCCGTCCCCCGCCACTACCTTCCACTGACCGCTGTTCCAAAGATAATCTCACGAATTGAGTCGTTTCGGTGTTGCTAACACAATTAGTCGAATACAAAAATAAATTAAATATATTATAATATATTGCGTCAAATAATCCACTTATAAATCAAAACCTAACACTCGTCCATCCTGACGTGTATGTCCTCATACACGGTATCAAGTAAAGACTAACACCTAACACCTGGCTCTGTACATAATAATTTAATTTAATTGCACACTATAAATACATAATCAAGAGGGCAATATGTTAATACAAAACGTTTAAAAAGGAAAAAAAAAATATATTCTCAACTTTTGTAGCTTCTCAAATTTCCTCAATTTGTGTAGGTTCCCCATACGTTGCCAACTTTTAGAGTTCTCCAACTTTTGGAGTTCCCTAAGCTTCTCCACTTTTGGAGTCCCCCCATACGTCTCCAACTTTTGGAGTTCCCTAAGCTTCTCCAACTTTTGGAGTCCCCATACGTCTCCAACTTTTGGAGTTCTCCCCATACGTCTCCATGAATACCATACACATCACAATAATAAGAAATTTATATATTTATTATGACGTATTAATGCCACCATTATTCCAGTGTGAGTGAGAGACGGAGCTATACAAGGCCGCTGTCACCATCCCCTTTTCGCACTGGAATAATGATGGCATTAATACTTCATAATAAGGCCCCTGTTGTGAATTATTACGGTTAACTGATATGGTTTTTGTATTATTAAGCTCAACACACACACAAGGGATGCGCGGGTCGGGCGCGGAGCGGGTCGGGAGCGGGAGCCGCGCACGCGTTTTGTGTGCTTACATCCATATAAAAAACATATTTTATTGTCATTGTGTTACATATTATAATTCAAGGACTTACAATATATACAAGCCCGCCGTACTGCCGTCCCGACCAGCGCCCGACATGCACCCGCCTTATGTGTGTGTTGAGCTTTAGGCATTTAAACAAAGTAATGGTCACCTGAATTAAGACTTTTTAACTGTATATTGATTAACATTTATTAAACTGGGTAATAGTCTCAATAAATGTGACAATAACAAAGTATGTTGGATAGTAATGTTATTCTTTAAAGTACATTTTTGCAGTTTATCCTTATATTTTTTAATAGATTTATTACCAATAAACAAGGGAAACACAAAATAAAACAAAAGAGTGAAAATATTTATTTATTTGAAAAAATATTTTTTTTATATTATAATATACTTACATATTATCTTAAATGCCTACCTAGATAACTCAATAATTCTCTAAAGAAATAATTCATTACAGCCATTGCAGCGCTAGTGTTAAAGAAACCAAGGTCAACCAAGAGCATTTTTATTTCACATAATACACTAACCTGGATTAAGTGTATAATTTTATTAGTATTGTAGTGCTTCAGTAATTACATAAATAACTGCTTTAAACATAACCATACATGTAAAACAAATACAAGCGTAGATGTATATATTATTTTGCAATTGTGATTGCAGTTTTCAACAAAGATTAGCATTTTGTTAGATTATTTTAATATTCTTGAATTGTTAATAATATGTTGTCTAAAAATCCTGCTGGAGCTTGAATATTATTTTGGTGTCTTGCCCTAGGTAATAGGTAATAGGTAATACGGGCTGGTTTCCGCAACTCCACGTCAAAGCGCGTATTTTGCGTATGGGTGGGAAAAATCTGTTATTCGATCCACCCCAGCTCCTCAAAGAAGGCCAGCAACGCCTTGGTGTTACTGGCAATCTCGCGTAGGGTACCTGGGTTACCGAAGTACTTTGCCCTGTAAGTGGCGACCACCGGGCAGTTTAACAGCACGTGAGCTGCTGTCTCGTCGTCCTCCATGCAGGCTCTGCAGAGCGGACTGTCTGTAACTCCTATGACAAAGAGGTGTTTATTAAATGACCCATGGCCAGTTATAGCTGCAGTAACCGTACGCAGCTGCTGTTTAGTTAATCGGAGAACCTGTTTCGTGAGGCGGCCATCGATTGAAGGCAGTGCCTCCTTAGCCTGCTTGCACTCACCTTGGACCGACCATAGTTTGTGATGCTGATCCCTAGTTCGTTTCCTTACCAGAGTGCGTAGGTAACCGAAGGGGAGTGGTACAATGGGTTCGGGCCCCACTGGTGCCATGTTCGACCCCCTTCTAGCAAGTTCGTCGGCTGCATCGTTCCCCAGCGAGCCGCTGTGTCCTTTGATCCATTGAATGGTTATGTTATTGAGGTCACCCACCTGGTTAAGGTTCTGGTGGCACTCTTATATCAGCCCAGAGTCCACAGTGTGACTGTTCAGCGCTTGCAGAACAGCCATGCTATCTGAGAGTATACGTATCGAGTGGTCCTTAACTTTCCTAGCCAGAATTGCTGAAGCACTCGACCTGGAACACTGTGTTATGGACTCCCAATGGTGTAGCTATGTGGATGTTGAAGTCCTCTGAGAAGACTCCAGCACCTGTACCACTACCTGTTTTGGATCCATCCGTGAAGATGCGCAGCTCTGTTGGGCGCAAACCCTCACATCGGCGATCCTCGTGAAGTTGGATTTTGTATTTTTTATCGAAGATAAATTGTTTAGGTACCCGGTCATTGATGGCTTTCGTAATGGGGAACTCCTTGCTGAGTCCCTCAAGCAGCGCGGTGTGTTGTGTGTTTCTCTTACCCCAGAGATTTACTGCATTTAGACGCACTGCCGCCATCGTCGCTTCCTGCTGTATAAACAGGTGCAGCGGTGGTAGTCCCAGCAAGGCTTCCATAGCTGCAGTCGGAGTAGTTCTCATGCAGCCCGTGGTCGCCATGCAGGCCAGTCTTTGCATGCGTTGTAGTTTACTGGAGGCTGTAACCAGCTGGGTGCGGGGCCACCAGACTACGGCCGCGTAGGCTATCATGGGGCGGATCACTGCGGTGTACAGCCATAGTATTATTTTGGGGGATAGGCCCCACTTCTTACCTATCATTTTCCTGCACTGCCAGAAGGTGATGCAGGCCCTGTTTAGCTTATTGTCTAAATGACTACTCCAGTTTAACTTACTGTCTAGAGTAACCCCGAGGTACTTGACTTCGTTGGCTAACTGAAGCTCTGTATCGAACAGTTTGGGCAGGCGGAAAGGGCCCAAAGCTCGTTTATGGGTGAACATGACTAGTTCGGTTTTAGAGGGGTTCATCGATAGATCAAATTCCCTGCATCAATTTTCTACGATACGTAGTGCTTGCTGAGTGAGGTTGCAGATCGTTCCCGTCACCTTCCCCGAGACCAGGATTGCGAGGTCGTCTGCATACCCTATTGTGTAATACCGATTGGCGTTGAGTTTGGTGATGAGGTCATTAATCACCAGATTCCATAGAAGGGGGGACAGCACCCCTCCCTGGGGACAGCCTCTGGCTATCATGGCCAGCTGCTGCTCGTTCTCAAGGCGCACCACTCGCTTGCTTAGCATATTCGTAATCCAGTCCGTTAGTACCTGTTCTACTCCATGTCTGGAGAGGGCGCTACTGATGCTGGAGAAGTTGGTTTTGTCGAAGGCTCCTTCGATGTCTATAAAAGTGCCCAGGCAGGTGCCTTTTTGTTGGATCGCTTCTTCTATCTGGGAGACCACTAGATGAAGAGCAGATTCGGTCGACTTACCTGAGCTGTATGCGTGCTGATTACTATGTAGCGGTATTGTTATCAGAGCGCCGTCCCTCAGTTCCCTATCACATAGCCTCTCCAAAGTCTTTAGTAGAAAGGAGGTCAGGCTGATTGGTCGGTGGGATTTGGCATCTGTATAGTCACCCTTACCTGGCTTTGGGATGAATATGACTTTCACTTCCCTCCATCCCTTGGGAACGTATCTAAAGGCCAGGCACGCTCTCATTAAGGACACCAGTCTTGTTCCAACAGCAGCTTCCCCCCACTGTAGTAAGGCGGGGAACACACCGTCTGGACCGGCTGCCTTAAAAGGATGGAAGCTCCGGATGGCCCATTGGAGTTTCTCCAACGTGATCACCCTGCGTGTGTAACGCCAATCATTGACCGATGGTGTATGGGTTTCATCTTGCCAGTCGATTACCTGCGCAAAGACGCAACCGGGGAAGTGAGTCTCAATTAGGACGCGTCTTGTTTCTTCAGGTGACGACGTGAGTGTGTTATCAGGTTTGCGGAGGATAGTTGGCCCAGGTGTATTCTGCTGCGCCAGCACCTTCCTTACCCTGTTTGCTTGCTGACAAGATTCAATGCTGCCACAGAACTTGCGCCATCCCGAGGTGCTCCTGAATCTGATGCATTTTTTGTAGCTGGATTTGGCCGCATAGTAGTTGTCCCAGTCCTCATCCGCACATGTGTTCATGGCTCTATTCAGAGCAGTTCTTACCTTGCTGCGCTTGCGTTCCAGATCAGCGCCCCACCAGGGTTGTTTACCCGGTGTGTTCCGCGGCGTAGTATCTGGGCATGCAGTCTGGTAGCTGTCTATGATTGATTCAGTAAGATGGCTTACTTGTACTTCAATCTGTGTCGTGTCCGTAAATGTCGATGGGTTGTTTAATGACGCAAGCTTGCAATCAAGGCTACGGGTGTAGGTGGCTCGATCCGTATTACGCGGGTAGCGTCGTGGTGGTGTTGGTGGCACACAGACCTGGATGTCAAAGCGGATCCACCGGTGATCGGAGCAGGAGGCCTCTTTCGAAACCTGCCACCCGGTGATTATTTCCGCCGCGCTCTCTGTTGCCAGAGTGAGATCAATGATTGTGCGGCTTCGCCTGGTTACAAATGTGGGTTCGGAGCCAGTGTTTAGTAAGGATAGGTTAGTCGAGAATAAGTAGTCAACCAAGGCCTTACCCCTCTCATTTTGCGTGTCCATACCCCACAGCTGGTGGTGTGCATTTGCGTCGGCCCCGATGACGACCTCAAACCCACACCTCTCGCAATGGCTCACGAGACGGGCGAGGTCATGGGGAGGCGGCGTCTCCGCCTCGGGCATGTAGGCCAAGACGAAAACGATCACCACCTCCGTGGCATCGTCGCGCTGTATAAGCAGCTTAGCTGCAGAGACATCTCTGCAATAGAAGTCAGTTAAGAGCTGTGTTTCCCTAATATTTCAACAATTCAGAAACAGAATTATTCATAAATTCTGTTTCTACATGTTGAAATATGCAGTGAATTGATGTGATCGAAGCTCGCTTATAATTAGGTAAGGATATAGTATCGCTTCGACGTGGCCCACTTTGAACAGGCGGTAACGGCGGTGGCTCTGGTGGGCTAACCACTCGAACATTAGGGGCTGCTGCATTGTTGTCCAAAGTCAATTCCTGCATGTCTATTTGTTCGCATCCAACACACATGACAAACATAGTTGTTTCTTGAGGGCTGAAAATAAACCACAGTTAGAATAAACCCGATATTACAACCTATGTTTCTATTATTTTTAGCAACAAGGGTATCTTTTGTATACATTTGTTTGTTTTCAACATGCCTACTTTAGGCAAGTATATGTTAAAGATGGAAAATATATAAAACACACAACATTAATACAACTAGGAATTTATAATAATGAAAAACAAAATGCTTACCACATAATTAGTATTTTGTGATAATAGGACAGCCAGCAATGGACAGTCCATGCTGACATTATGGTGTCTTATTTTCCTCACAGATTTCCCACAACCAAGGCAAACCATGCAATGTCCCAATAGTCTCTCGTGTTCACCAGCTTCGGTACTTAATAATAAGAAGCATGGATGGCAAATAAATGTTTCCAGAGGCAACTGAAAATATGATACACTAAGTTAATATCGCACACCATAAATTATACCAGAAGTAGGTATATAAAATAAAATCTGATTAAGTTTTTTCTACTCCAACTTCATACCTGAGTTTAAGCATTGGCTATCCAACGCTAGTCTTGTTTGATGATGTGCAAAAAGCGAGGATATGAGATACGTCTGCAATGTATGGATATTCTGCAGTTGATGCACCTCATATTGATCCACAAAACAAATCCGAAACGCGATGCAAATCAGAGTCCACTGTTAATAGCAAGGTAACCGAGTGGTGGAAGGTCCGTAGAGATAAGCGGAGTCAAAAATATTAGAAAACTAGCTGACCCGGCGAACTTCGTACCGCCTAACAGTCAATGAATGCCGTGTTACCTTTTAGCTGAACTAATTTAGGCTTTGATGAACGTAATACAATGATACAAAATAAATATTAATATAGATAGATATATAAAAGTATTTCATTATGATTAATAATACATACAGAAAGAGAATAAAAATTTAAAAAAAAAACAAAAATTAACTACTTCAAACACGTCTCAGAAAAAAATTATAGAATTAAACTATGTTGTACAGCATGGGATGCACTCGGATTAACTCTTTTCATTCAAACACCTTGTGGTAAACGACATTCTTTGTTTTTCTGTCAGGCGCAAGAACAAATAAAGCGGATGGTTTGCCGACACGTGAGAAAAACATGCATTTTCTAGATTGAAGCCACAAATAGTCAAGGATTGGCCTTGTGATTTGTTAATCGTCATGGCGAAGGCAAGACGAATCGGGAATTGAATTCGTTTAAACTCAAAGGGCATGTCATCGGATGTTGAGATCATCGGAATCCTTGGTATGAGAACTTCCTCATCTTTAAATTTTCCTTTGAGTATCGACGCGTGAATCACATTGCTCATCAGTTTTCTTATCACCAAACGCGTTCCATTGCACAGTTTTGGTTGGTTTAAATTTCTAAGCATGATGACTACCGAGCCAACCTTCAGTTGTAAATTGTGCGGTGGTAAACCAGGCACATCCAAGGAGTTTAAAAATTCTGTTGGATAATTAGTGGCTTCATCTTCGTTTCTTACACAGTCGATAGATTTGAATGAATACAGAGTACCTACGATTTGATTCTGAATTATAAAATTTAGGTCATCTACATCTTTATTTTTAGCCGCCAAAATTGCTCGCTCCCTTAATCGTTTAGTATTTTTGTGGTTAGCAATGATATCCGGGAATACTTTGTTGATAAGCTCGTCTTTCGATGAGACGAAATTGCAAAAATTTGGAGGAAATTAAATCAATCCGCTCGATACGTCAACAGGAACACGGCCATTACCGATAGTCAGCAATTGCTTGGAGAAATCATCAGCAGATAGATCGTTCAACAATGCAACTCTCATATTTACTAACAGTTGAAGTTTCTTCACATATCGCCACAGATTTGATGCTTTGAGGCAAGCGTTTATTTCGTCGGCAGCAGTAGATCTTGGAATGACTGGTAGTGTTTGTCGGAAATCGCCAGATAGTAAAATTATTGCACCACCAAAACATCTCGAGTCATTGCGCAGATCTTTTAATGTTCGGTCAAGTGCTTCCAATGCGAGTTTGTGCGCATTGTGCATTCGTCCCATATGATTATTTTTGATGCTACTAAAACTTTGGCCATTGCGAAGTGTTTCGAAATGTTACATTTCGGTTGTTCAGTAGTTTGAAGGTTTAATGGCAATTTTAACGCTGAGTGAGCCGTACGGCATCCATCTAACAATGTGGCCGCTATTCCAGAAGAAGCAACTGCTACCGCAATTGCGGATCTCGCACGTACAGTGGCCAAAATCAATGACATGAGGAATGTCTTCCCAGTTCCACCGGGGGCATCCAGAAAAAATAAGCCACCATTTCCATCATCAATTGCATTAATCAATGTAGGTACTTAATGTTAATGACTTCCCTCTGTTTAGGATTCAACAGTGGTACGTTCGTTTGAACTGATTGGACTAATGCATGTGGATCATATTCACGTTCACGTTCCAATTCTCTATTAAATGCGTCATTCATTCCGCGATCTGGCGCTGGCATTCCTAACCTGACTAACAAACTGCCGCACATGAGGTAACACATATCTTCGATCAAGAGTAAAGCCTGGTTATGCATCTCCTCATTCGCCTCAAGATCGGGATTTCATGCTCTATCTGCTGACACGAATACGATGTAAAATGTCTTCTGACATGTTATCTTTGTATTTGTTCCACAGGTCACGTGGGTTCGATGGGAAGCATGTCGAAATTTTACCACTAAGGCAGCACAAACCAGTCGTTTCACCAGCAAACTTCAATGCGCCACAGTGCTGGCAAACAACGTCCAACGACCAATGCAAACTAAACGATGCAAGCTGTAATCGATGGTGCAATCATATAAAAACGCTGCTCGATTCAAATCAACACTTGAACCATTTCTTCTTGCACTTCGAAGATTATCCCTCTGTTGATCTGTACGATAAGCTCGACGATTTCTCGTTTCTAACCTAGCCGTTTCACGGGCTGCCTCTCTTTCCTCTTGTGCTTGAGAAGCACGGATTAAGGCCCTTCTTCGCTCCATACTAACGCGGCGCTCTTCTCGTGCAATTTCTCGTTCTTCATCAGATAATTGACTCGCGATGTTCCGTTGCCTAATTGCATTACGGCTTCGCTGGGAAAAATTAGATCTTCTAGGACGCGGCATTGTTATTAGTAGTAATACTGAATATGTATTCGCACAAAACCACGCAAAACAAACAAATATAACAGTAACTGAAGTTTCGAGACATAGACAATAGTTTAGATCACAGACTATTATTTGGATAGTGCACTTTTTAAACTTTGTAATTATTCATCTTAGAAAAATCATAGACAACATAAAAAGACATTTACGCTTTCGTTAACCTATAGAATAAATCTTAGAAATTGTTTTCGGAAATATAAACTTTAATTTACACAAAATAAATTTATGAACGCACGCGTAACTGTTAATCATTTGTCATTATTTCTGAACGCACGCATAAATGTCAATCATTACTTATACAGTATTTGACAGGATAGACAACAAATGTTTGACAGGTACGAAACAAAGGAGCATTTATTTAAAATGATTCATCTTTCATAATTATGTATTCGTCGAGTTTTCATTGTTTTTAAGATGTATTCTGCTATTCGGGGCGGAGACAAATCCAACGAATCAAAAACCATGAAAATTGGTCCAGTAGATCTCGAGTTATAAGTGTTGTAACAAACCCGTCTTTCTTTTATATATATAGAAGATAATCACAAAAACACAAAACACAGTACACAAAACATTACAAATACATTGACATTTGACATAGACAATGACACATTGTCAAAAAAGTAAAAGCGTTCCGTTTTTTTTTTGTGTGAAATATAATAAAACTATATTACGCATCAACATTGTGAAAAGATAATATTATTAATGCAAAAAATACCTATGAAGATTAGAAGAAGAAGAGTTTCGTGTGAATAAAATGTTCCTAATAAGAGCATTTTGTCGTCCATATTACATGTCTACAAGTAGTATTATGCATGGTGTGGAACGTCCATTATTATATTTATCTTTCTCTATGGTCCATTATGGCGGATGTTGACAAACGGTACTTTGAATATTCATCTTACATTACTTAATATTTTGATTTATAACCCGACTAGTTCAGAGAGGTTAAAAACTACGTAATAATTCATTTTTATATTTTTATTACACAATACATTTACCATGTTTATGTACATGGAATGTACTTTTTTGTCCATGTCCTTTCCTATTGCGTACGTACAAGCTGGACGTCTATCCCTATCATAGAGATGTTTTTGCTTAGTCTGTTCTTCGTCAATCTTATCTTTTACCTGCTCGCGAATAGTTACAAGATCAGTTGCGTCCCTAGTAGCTTGACGTTTTTCATTTAAACATGGATCTATTTCACTACTCATATGGGTACCGAACAATACTTCCGCCGGGGTTCTCCCCGTTGTCTTCTGTATGGTATTATTTAAACCCCACAGAATTTTGCCAACCTTGGTATCCCAAACCCTTTCGTCATCCTTAAGATTCTGCGCCGTTAAGGAATTCAGAATATTACGGTTATACCGTTCTACTTGTTCATTTGATTGTGGGCTAGCCACTGCATTCAACACAACATGCTTGATACCCTTTTCGGAACAGAATCTCTTGAACGCATGAGAGGTGAAACACGTACCACGGTCACTAATTATGTGATCGCGTATTCTAAAAACGTCAAAAATGTCTAACAACACATTTACAGCTGTTAAATTTTTCGTATTTTTCACCGGTTTTACGAAAATAAATTTAGTGAAAGCATCGACTACTACTAACAAGTAAGAATTACCTTTCTTAGACTTAACGAAGGGACCAAGGTGGTCGATGTGGAACGGGATTTCTATTTTGGGTATAGGATGTAATAGACCCTCGGACCTGTTTGACCCCTTTTCGAATATGCGCATTCAAGACACGAGTTAACGTATTTTTTTACGAACCTTACCATACGAGGAAACCAATAAGCCCCTTTAATACGCTCCAAAGTTTTTTCAACGCCAAGATGACCTTATGTCATCATGGTTAAGACGACATAACTGCCACCTAGCTCCTTTTGGGACTACCCAACGAAGTTTAGTCGAGTCGCCATCGAGAATTCTAAAGCCCATTATCTTTAATAACGTAATTATCCTTAATATATTTTAGGTACCTTCCGGGTCCAATTTCGCATGCAAAATATTGCGAATCCTATTCAACTCTGAATCACCCAACTGAAGAGTAAGCAACCAATCATTACTGTTTAACGTCATTACCATAGGATACGTATCGATTTCACTGGACAGATTCCCAGTTTGGGGATTCCTAGACAGCGTCAACATGCGACATCTTGACACTCAATCACATATTCAAACTCCTGCATCATGAGCCACCACCTTGCGATTCGAGGAGTTAAATCGCGCTTGGTAAAAGTAGTTCGTAATGCCCCGCAGTCACGATTTTAAATTTTTGCCCTAATAAATATACCCTAATTTTCTTTAGAGAGCAGATGACCGTCAAAGTTTCTAACTCATATGAGTGGAAGTTTTTCTCTTCCGGAGAACTTTGGCGGCTGTAAAAATCACGGGATTAAAAGATTTTGAACCAGACGTGCGCTGCAAGAGTATTCCACCAATTCCAACTCGGCTGGCGTCGGTATGCAGCTCAGTTTCGGCTGATGGATCATAGATCGCCAGCACTGGTCTTGCAACCAGTATTTCTTTGAGAGTACTGAATGCTTGCTCTTGTTCGCTTGACCACACCCAGGAAACATCCTTTTTTAACAATTTGCTGAGAGGGTGTGTGACCTGAGCAAAATCCTGAATAAATTTGCGAAAGTAACTCGCTAGCCCCAAAAATTGGCGCATGCCATGCTGATTTGAAGGGCGAGGAAAATCTGTTACCGACTGCATCTCTTTATACCAGGTCTTACGCCCGCGTAACTAATTTCGTAACATAGATAATCTCACTTATCTTTCAGAAATTCACACTTGGCCAAGTTAAGCGTTAAATTAGCCTTTTCAAGCAATTTTAATATGTGCTCTAACTTAACCAAACAGTTGTTATGCTTGTTCCATAAATAAGCAGATCATCCAGGTAAGCTGTAGCTTCACTGAACCGCGCAGAACCCAAAACTTTGTTCATCATGCGCTGAAAGACTGCTGGCGCGTTAGCTAAACCGAACGGCATACGGTTAAATTCATATTGACCGTCCGGTGTCACGAATGAAGTTAGTGGTTTCGACTTCTCGGCGATAGGAACCTGGTAATAACCGGATGCCAAATCCAGGGAGATAAAGCAAGCTTGTCCGGACAACCTAGCAATTTCATCATCTATTATTGGCATGGGGTAACGTTCTTTCACCGTTATAGAGTTGAGCATCCTATAATCGATGCATAACCGGAGCTTACCATCCTTTTTGCGAATCAATACGATAGGACTTGCATACTCGGACGCTGACTCTTTGATGATACCAGCGCCGAGCATAATCATATCCACCATTTCTCGAACCTTTTGACGCTCGTTGTGAGACAATCGATATGGACGATAAACTACTGGTGTTTTGCTGTTCAACTCAATGCTCATCTCTACAACATCGGTGCAGCCTAGTTCCTTAAACGAGGAAGCAAAGCAATGCCTGTATTTTTGCAATAGATCGAATAGCCTAGACTTGTCCGAATCATTTACCGACTCTCTGACATGGATCTGGTTTATGTCAATGCTATTAGGGAGGCTCGAGGGAACTGAGTCATCTAGTGTAAGGACTCAATTTACAACTTTGACGACTACTGCCCAAACTAGGTTTGACCCTAAGGGTAACGAGAAATGTGGACTAAGAGGCGTCAAATCGACAAATGTCCTACCATGTTTGACCAAATATAATCCACCCGTCACAACACATTGCTGACGAGGCTTTCCGAACAACTTTCCATCTACCATAATGTATCCCTCACAGCGAGTTTCTACTGGAGCTCTTACTGATGCTTTTCCATATAACATCACGCTGCTGGGCACACTAACTTTAACTAAATTATCACTATCTGTATGCATTTGTGAAAATAGCATTTCGTTATTAATGTCCATAAATTGCAAATCTGTGGCGGTTTTATATACAATAACTTGTGGCTGTTTTGTGAAAGTTTGACCAACTAAAACTGGCACATCTAAGTATTTGTCGCTCACCACACGGCAAGTAATGTTAGCGGGTACATTGTTTACAGAAAGTTCAACGTTAACTTTTCCTACCGATTGTACTAATTTGTTACCAAAACCCTTCAAAATTGATTGTACACCGTCATGCTGAAGTCCAAGATCCACTCCTAGAGACTCAGTTATTAGCGAGACCTCGCTGCCAAAATCAACGAAGGACTTTACATGACGACCATTTATTTTTATTGTTTTAATAAATTTAGAATTTGGGTTAGAAGCCGAAATAAACATAGTTTTGGTCGGATCCTTAACATTGCTCTTTTCGGAATTTGAATAACATTTGTCAGCAGTATGACCAACTTTATTACATTTGGTACATGTTATGAGGGGCTTTGGACATCTAGAGAAAACATGTCCCTTTGCCTTGCAATTGAAACAATGGAAAAATGAGGAATTTGTTTTGGTTGTTGGCTTAACATTTGCTAAGTCTGAATCGTTCCCTGATTTAAACCGAGAATTAGCTACGCGTTCGCCAACATTAGTACTCTCCTTACTACTCATTAGATACTGCAGTAACTGATCAGGATGACTGCACCTTAGTGCCAGGGCCCCAGATTTCACCGATTTATCACTAATTCCGTAAATAAAGCAGTCAACCGCGCGTTTGTCATAAATATCACACTGATTTAAAAGAGCTAGTTTGTCATAAAAATAGTTTTCAATGGGTTCATTGTATCTACTTTTTCACTTTAGCATCTCCTCCAGGGCTTGTCCATAATTTTGTTCGAATGGAAAGGCACTCAGTAACTTTTCTTGCCACTCAGGCCATGAAAACAAAACCGAATTTAAACTTTCGTACCAGGTTTTGGCCAACTCCTGGAGTTTTTGCATCGCGTGATGAATAGTTGTTCTTTCGTCCCATCCATAAACAGAAGCACACTCGTTAACCTTTCTTATCCATATGTCAATGCGTTGATTTTTCAACGAAGGGTTGAACTCTGCCAAAATGTTTTTAGAATCGTTACTTCGGTTCATTGGTGCAGTTGTTGATGTCTGGGACGCAAGTTGTTTAATAGAACTTAACAAATTAACTATATTTTTGGTATTAAAGGAAATGTTCTTGTTCCGCCTTATTTGAAACATTATCATAATTGTTGCCGTCACGACTATGCGTACGACGACGAGTTGGCTTTACATAGTTTTCGCGATGTATGGAAGATTCTCGAGAACGCGGACTATGCCGGCGTTTTGACGATAAACGACTACGTGCTCTGCTCACCTCGTTTTCCGAAATTTTGAGACGCTCTCGCTCTCGTTCCAGCTCCTTCTCCTTTTCGAGTAGACTGCAGGAAGTACCGCTCCGGCGAATACTGCGACTTCGATTTCGACTCTGAAGACGCCTCGCACTGCCACCGCTACGCGCACTCGACCTTGGTTCAGCTATGTGGCGCAATTGATCCCTCATTGGCATTGATAGACGCCGCGAGCTAGTGCCTTCATCTCGTGGCATGGTTCGAAATCCATAAAACAGAAAATATAAAAAAAATTGGGTTAGAATTGATAAATTAATAAAACTACACAAAAATCGTTATGAAAAGTTTTGCAGCGAAAACATCTCAGAAACGGTGCGTCTGAGCTCAAAAATAACCAAATTTTATTACCCTTTTATAAACCCTACGAAAGGGTTAAGAATGCTAAATCCACAAAAAAAAATACTTATTTTTCTGTCCTACCCTCGAATTTTATTACTGTCACAAACACATTAACTAAAGATGGATTTAATTAATACTAATCACCGGGTTAAAGTTAAACACGTGCAGAAAACTATTTTGAAGCACTTGTAATGTATAAATAGGCGTGTACTTAGAGTACTTACCACTTCTGAATTGTAATAAAACTGCTTCACTCCAGTAAAGGTATTTATTATTTTGTTAATAATTCTATTAACTTATTATATTAATCCAGATAGAGACCAAATAAACTGTAAAAAACCAACTATGTATGCGTCCGACCTCGATGCGACAACGAACAAGAATGATTTTTAAATCCGTCCCCCGCCACTACCTTCCACTGACCGCTGTTCCAAAGAGAATCTCACGAGTTGAGTCGTTTCGGTGTTGCCAACACAATTAGTCGATTACAAATAATCGAATACAAAAATAAATTAAATATATTATAATAAATTGCGTCAAATAATCCACTTATAAATCAAAACCTAACGCTAAGATCTTCGGTCGTGTCTTGCCGTCCCATCCGACTATGAGAGTGCACCTGTGTCTGCGCACACACTAGTACACTACAATATCTCCCGCGCAGTCTCCGCTGAGATAGGTCGGCATGGCCGAAATTCGGTCTGGAGGACTATTATCGTTATTATTTTTATTAATTACGGATACTGCGATACATACGCACGCTCACGTTCTCATAAAGGTTATCATTACTAATGAACCCGTGTTATGGCAAGTACATTGATCGTATTGAGAATATACAAAAAAGATTTATTCGTTTTCTATGTTTTTGGCTACGTATACCATTAATGAATATGTAATTATCAGAATGGTATGCCATTCTGATAATTACATAAATCTTTGCAAGAAATTTAATTTACTCATAAAACTTCGTCGACTAGCAGATTGCACTTTCCTTTTAAAAATTATATCCAATGAGATTGACTGTCCTGATCTCCTACATAAACTACGTTTCAATGTTCCTCAGAGATCGGTTAGATTTAATCCGCCTATCTCCATTCCTTTTTCCTCTTCTAACTACAGGCAAAACTCATACATGGTGCGATCGAGTAAGGACTTTAATATTCTTTGTAAAGAGTTTTCATTTGACCCATTTACCACCAAAACCTATTTATTCTGCACGCGCTCGGCTGAACGCTGACTTTTTTAAAAGTGCATAGTGCATAATACTTATTGTACCTTATTATATATGTGTATATATATATATATATATATATGTCGGATCCGGTCATTAGTACGGACACGAAACGAATCGCAAGCGCGCCACTGGTAACATCACGTGATCTACCCACACCTAAAGCGCGCTTCTACAGAGTCGTGATGTTTTAAGTCCACGGCGAGGACGATAGTTAGTGTCTGATCGCATCGGAGTTACGACGTCGCGGAACTGTACTAGATTCGTTGTGAATTATTGTGTTAATTGTAATTTGTGTTAATTTGTGATTTTAATAAACGCCGTGTATCGTACCCAGTGTATTTTCATAGCACGAAACCCAACTTCTGCCCACATAATGTCTGAATCGAATGGAATAAATCCTGACGATCCTACATCAGAAGTGGGATCACATAGTGCTAATGAGATCACACGCGGGGACAGTGACAATAACAATCAGTGGCGGTTACTTTTTGAAATGCAAAATCAACAAATGCACGCGCTAATACAAACTCTTAAAACCCAGCCAGTGAATAGAAAGTTAGTGTTACCGGAATTTGACCCCGACAAACCCGATGTTGATGCACGATCATGGTGCACTACCGCTGACTTGTGTTTCGACGGGAATGCAGTGGAAGGAAGCCAGCTTATTTTAACAATAAGCAAGGCGTTGAAGGGCTCCGCATCTACATGGCTGTCGCAGATAACCTATCCAGGTATGACGTGGGACCAATTTAAAGAGTTGTTCAAGGCCAGGTTCGTGTGCGTCGAAACTTCTGCGGCTACCCTCATTAACCTGAGCAATGACAAACCAAAGGAGAACGAGACCTATGCCGCCTATGCTAGTCGCCTTATGACGTTTTTGTTGAACCGTTGGAAGGATCTGAGTGTTGAACAGATTGCGGTGTCGGCTGTTATTGCTCACTTGGCGCAAATTGATACTCGCTTACAACGTCTCGCATTTACCACGGAGGTGACAACGCGTCATAAGTTGCAGCAAGAGCTTCAAGCGTTCTCTTATCTGAAGAGGAGGGCACCTACTGATATGCGTACTGACGGCGGAAACGAGAAACGTCTGAAGTTTTCTTCACTACCACCAATCAAGTGTCACGCATGCGGCAAGCTAGGACACAAACAAGCGGATTGTCGCACTAAGAAGAGCGACGTGAAGAAGCCGTTGCCTGTGCCGGCGGCTACGGGCGTCGTGCAACGACAACAAGCCAGCAGCAGCTCACTGGTGTGTTTCAAGTGTGGCACGCCGGGCCACATCGCCAGTCGCTGCTCAGCGGGCGGGTCCAGCGCTGCTGTACCGGCGGAGAAACGAGTCGACCTTTGCACTGTCGAGCCTCCATCAGGAACATTAAAGCATTTTGGTGAGTGTTTTAAATTTGATTTTGATTCTGGTGCTGAATGTTCTTTAATGAAGGAGAGTCTTACTTGTAAATTTAGAGGTCGAAGAGTAAATGATGTGGTATCTTTAGTTGGTATAGGCAATAAAAATGTTAATAGTACTTTGCAATTACTGTGTCAGGTAGAAATTAACGATTTTGCGACAGAGATTCTATTCCACGTTTTGCCCGATACGTACTTGCGTAGTAACATTCTATTAGGTCGAGAGATTTTGAATAACGGTTTCTGTGTGAGCATGTCTGCAACCGATTTAATTTTGAATAGAGAGGGAACTATAAACGTGTGTAACGCTATTCAGACTATGGCAATAACGAATAATTTTGATAAAATTGACACTGATTTACCATTTGTTAGAAGACGTGACCTTGTTAATATTTTAGAATTATACTCTGACTTTTTTATTAACGGTTTTCCGACCACACGTGTTAACACTGGTTCGTTGGAAATAAGATTGATCGACCCTAATCGTACGGTGCAAAGACGTCCTTACAGACTGTCTCCGGATGAACGTCGAATCATGCGCGATAGAGTTAACGAATTGTTACAAGCTAAAATAATTAGAGCCAGTAGTTCGCCGTTTGCTAGTCCGGCCCTTTTGGTTAAAAAGTATGATGGATCAGACCGTATGTGCATAGATTATAGAGAGCTTAATAATAATACAGTACCAGATCGTTATCCATTACCGTTGATTTCTGACCAAATTTCACGACTCCATGGTGCAAATTACTTTACAAAATTAGATTGTGCCAGTGGTTTCCATTTAATTCCTGTCCAAGAGCAATCGATTGAACGCACTGCGTTCATTACACCTGATGGACAATTTGAATTTTTAACCATGCCGTTCGGTTTACGTAACGCTATATCTGTTTTCCAACGTGCAATCATGAATGCACTTGGTGACCTTGCATACCAGTACGTAGTTGTGTACGTCGATGATATCTCCATCATCTCCGACTCTATAGAGCAGGGCCTAGAGAGACTGCACACTGTGTTAGAGGTGTTAACAAAAGCGGGGTTCTCGCTGAACCTTAAGAAATGCTCTTTTCTTAAAACGCATATAGAGTTCCTGGGTTATGAGGTTGAGGCAGGTAAAATTAAACCAAACAAGCGAAAGATTGAGGCCTTGTCATGTTTACCTTCACCACAATCACTTACGCAGGTAAGACAATTCGTAGGTTTGGCCTCTTACTTTCGTCAGTTTGTACCGAACTTTTCCCGCCTCATGGGTCCGATCTATAGATTGACATCTGGAAAGTCTCCGTTCGAGTGGACACCCAGCCGTGAACAAGTTAGACAGAAGGTAATCGAAATACTAACTAGTGATCCAGTGCTCATGATCTTCGACCCGCAGCATACAGCAGAGCTTCATACCGATGCCAGTTCAGAGGGTTATGGCGCGATTTTGTTCCAAGTTGTAGAAGGTAAGCAACATCCTATTGCCTATTTTAGCAAGCGCACCACACCAGCAGAGTCTCGATACCACTCGTACGAGCTGGAGACGCTGGCTGTCGTAAACGCGGTGAAACATTTTAGACAATACCTGCATGGTCGAAAGTTTACAGTAGTAACGGACTGTAATTCCTTGAAGTCATCTCGAACCAAAATCGACCTGACACCGAGGGTACACAGGTGGTGGGCATTTTTACAGTCGTTTGATTTCGACGTTAAATACCGCGTAGGTAAGCAAATGGCGCACGCTGATTTCTTCTCTCGTAACTTATTGCCTCTACCATCAAAACAACAAGCTCGTACTGTTGAACAGAAGCAGGTAAACCTTACTGAATTGTCTGACAACTGGCTTCTGGCAGAGCAGCAGCGAGATGAAGAGATCAAGAAAATTATTTCTAATCTAGAGCAAGGACAGCTCAACGACGACGTAGCTAAGACGTATGAGGTAAGATCAGCTATACTTTACCGAAAAGTTCAACGAAACAGTCGAACGAAATGTTTACCTATTGTTCCTCGTGCTATGCGTTGGTCTATCATCAACAATATCCACGAGTCCATTATTCATCTAGGATGGGAGAAGACACTAGAGAAGCTGTACAACCATTACTGGTTCGAAGGTATGAGTCGCTACGTAAAAAGGTTCGTAGACAACTGTATCACCTGCAAGATAGCAAAGTCTCATTCAGGTAAAGTACAGGCAGAACTTCACCCTATACCCAAGACAGCGATTCCATGGCATACCGTGCACATCGACGCTACTGGAAAGCTGAGTGGTAAGAGTGACAACAAGGAGTACGTGTTCGTGATGATCGACGCATTCACCAAGTACGTATTGTTGTTCCACAGTAAAAACATTGATACCAAGAGCAGCATCAAGGCTGTGTCGGATAGCGCTGCACTCTTTGGCTCTCCGGTACGTATAATCGCTGATCAGGGACGGTGCTTTTCGAGCAAAGAGTTTCGCGACTTTTGCCAAGCTAAAAATATCAATCTACACCTTATTGCGACTGGTTCATCTCGTGCGAATGGTCAGGTGGAAAGGATAATGAGTGTGCTCAAGTCAATGTTAACCGCGATAGAGACTGATAAAGATCGGTCGTGGCAAGACTCGCTAGGAGATGTACAGCTAGCTCTAAATTGTACGGTTAATCGCGTTACGAAAGCTAGTCCATTAGAACTTTTAATAGGTAAGGTAGCACGCCCTCTTCAGTTAATGGCTAATGACAATGACGACATTATAGACCTTGATGATACTAGGAGATTAGCATCTGAAGGCATTGAGAAGTCTGCGCGTTATGATAAAAGTCGTTTTGATAGTACAAAGGCAAGCGTGAGTAGGTTCTCTGTCGGTGAATTCGTGCTTATTGAGAACGAAGAGCGTAATCAAACTAAGCTTGACGTGAAGTATAGAGGGCCATTTCAAATTGTTGAAGTGTTAGATGGCGATCGGTATGTTTTAAAATCTCTAGTTAACAAGCGTACTTACAAATACGCTCATGACCGTGTTCGGAAGATGCCCGAGGGCCAAGTACCAATTGAGATTGTAGACGAAATAGATGATGAGTTGGCATCACTTTAGATTGTGTAAACAGGTTCTCGGTTCAGTGGGTCGGAGACTATACCAGAGTATCGTAGCCGTAGCCCGTTGGAAATCGGTATCTGCTCAATGAGTAGTCCGTGGGTACGCGGTAGGCGGTAGCTCTGGGTGGTATAGTCGGGTTTTGCCTAGAAGCAAAGACCATAGAGTCGAGGGTTGACTCGGTATTCCCGTGGGGAATAGTGTGTGAGTGTTGTTGACCATGAATGAGATACCTGAGGTTTTGTTTTTGTGATTAAATCATTGTGGAATTATTGTGCTTGGTCTCGGTAATCTCGAAACTAGATAGTTCAAGTTCGTAGGTTAGCCTAGTTTTTTTTTTTTTGGTTGTAAATTAAAACAGATTTAAAAAAAAAGTCTAGTCCCTTTTAATTGTTTCATCAGTCTACATAATTATGAGTCAGGATTGGACGAACAGAAACTGTGGCGAAATTTTGTATTTTCCAGATTAAAAACACACGAGGACGTGTGCATCGCAGGATGGCCGTGTCGGATCCGGTCATTAGTACGGACACGAAACGAATCGCAAGCGCGCCACTGGTAACATCACGTGATCTACCCACACCTAAAGCGCGCTTCTACAGAGTCGTGATGTTTTAAGTCCACGGCGAGGACGATAGTTAGTGTCTGATCGCATCGGAGTTACGACGTCGCGGAACTGTACTAGATTCGTTGTGAATTATTGTGTTAATTGTAATTTGTGTTAATTTGTGATTTTAATAAACGCCGTGTATCGTACCCAGTGTATTTTCATAGCACGAAACCCAACTTCTGCCCACATAATGTCTGAATCGAATGGAATAAATCCTGACGATCCTACATATATATATATTCTTAATCTTTTTTATCGTGCTTGTTAGTGATCCTAAGTTTTCTACGATTTTTTCTGTTTTTACCCGTGAGAACCTGTAATTGGCTTTATGTTTCTTAATCAACTGTTATCCATTTGTTATTGCTGTTGGTTCTTCTATTAATAAATAAATAAAGAAAGTGGAAACAAATTCTTACGCTTCCACTCACTAAAATAAATTACTAAAATAAACAGATTAATATGTATATTCCTGGTCGCAAGCGTTGCTACTAGCATGAAGTCCTGGGTTCAATTCCCAGGTCAGGCAAAGTGGGTTTTCCATCAGGACTGTCTCAATAGAAGCCCGGAGTCTGGATTTGTGCCCAGTTGATGGCAACAGGCTCACCCCCTGTTACATGGGACTTAAACAATGAACCGATATTGTTAACTGCCATATTATCTTAGTACTTAATGTCGTACATTCACGTGATTGTCCGTATTAGGTATTCTGCGGTTTGCTTTCCATTGACACAACGCACTACGTATCAATTGGAATCAATTGTCGGGCATCTGCATTGCGATGCGATAAATCTGTTGGTGGCAGTGCGGGCGAGAGCGGGGGTGCGGGTGGGGCGCGGGCGGACTGGGGAGGGGGTGTACGATCATACACACTAACGGAAGTGAATGATGGCTAGTGATGTGACTATGAGGAACGGTCAGCTGCACCTGCCGCTAACGGTCAGTGGGCCATTATATGTATCTTTTTTATTTGATGAATTGGTGGAATCAAGAAATCGTTTCAAATATCGATTTTTATTTCACTTTTGTTTCATTTAGGTAGATCTACCTACAAATTTTGTGTGACAAACAACTAAAATGTTACGCAAAAGGATAACACGTACAAATCAAATTGCGGCGGAGAAAAGAATCAACCGGGACATCATAACGTCATGGTGCCGTGACGTGGCCAGAGACTAGTGACAGACAGTCGCACAACCTGCACTGGCGCTCTGTGTCACACATGCCACATGGCAGCGCATACCTCCTCCAGGTCACAAGTGTCTAACTGCTTTCTTCTGAGTTTTCTGTAGCAACGTAGATACTCGACAGAGATACTAAACGAACTCTCTATTCCCTTGTAAAAGTATAAAGTGATATTGATTAAAAAAGTTTAAATGGACGGTCAAAAACTTTTTTAATTGTCAGCTGCATAAAAATATTTATTTTGCTATTTTCGTTCCCGGTAACAATAACGGAAAAAGTAGTGTCACTTATGAGGAGAGTGTGGCGGAGTCACAACAGCATCCTGAAAACAGTAGCTGAAGATGTTCGCGCACGTGCGTATTTGTGTTGAGGCATTTCGTTCGTCTGATGATTTCTAGGGAGGTATCTCCCTATTGGTTATCTTGACGGGGCGGGGTGTCTCTGCACACGGGTATTTATACTTTTATTTTTATTTTTGTGTATATAAGATAGATATTATTATGATGATTGTTATTGTTTGTAATTTTATAGTACTAACAATAGTTTCTAAGTTTTTTGTATAACTAACCCATGGATCTAGTTGTCCCATAATAAATATATTTGAATTTGAATTTAAATAACGGCGGATTCTTTATCAATAAGCTAACCGAGGCTCATTCACCATTATATTGGTGCCGCTTTTTGCGATCCATTTGTCAGTAACAATTTATTTTACGCAACTTTTATTTGAACTCAACACAATCTCGGCTGTAACGAGCGGCGGGGGGC
Organism: Xanthia icteritia; assembly: GCA_949128155.2. NCBI lineage: Eukaryota > Metazoa > Arthropoda > Insecta > Lepidoptera > Noctuidae > Xanthia > Xanthia icteritia. Next base: position 20,728,413 of record OX421950.2, on the reverse strand, counting down.
GCGCGGCGGCCGGAGCGCTGCACGGTGGCACAACACAGGCAATAGAAGATCCATTCGATGAAAGCACGCTGCTAATCTAAGGCGCTGAGCAGATGGACAATTTGAAATGGTATGGAATTTAGTAAGAGTGCGCGTTAAATTTCCATGCGATTCCAAATTGTCCGCCGTCTGCTCAGCCCCTAACAAATAGGCTGCGGTCTCTATTGACGACATTTTGACATTATTTAGAGAAGAGAGAATATTTTGTGATGTATTGATATACCACTATTATTTGTTGACACATTTTGAGTGAACGGTCGACGTCGTTCGACTGTGGTCTGTGTCACTAAGCTTATACCACTAAGTTATGTCGATTCAGTGCATTTTTTACTTTTCCGTTATAGTTATCGCTAATAGAATGTTAATTTGTCTAGAACTAATGTAATTTCTTAAAACTAACAAATCTTAATAAAATATTTACGAATTTCTGACAGGTGCATTTATTTTGACATAGATTTTATGAATTATTTTTTATTTACTGTTGATATTTATAATTTGTTATTACTTTGATGGATTTAAGTTTAATTAACGATATTGACTTGAAATTAATGATAAACAATCATAACTATTCGTATTATGTATAGAGATAAGCATTTCACAATGATCACGAGGGTGGTCTGATAATGCAACTTGTCACCTCCGGAATGTGCCCTCTAATCGTTATCACCGAGCGGCTCGCTTGCGTGCAGTCCGCACGTGACGACGGGCGCGGGTCTACTCTCCCACGTGTGATGTGAGCCGATTGGAACCGATCACACATTATTTATACCATACGTTTGTTGCCCAACAGACCCCTGAAAATGTAGCATTCTAATTGAAAAACACGCTTTGCTACAAGCAGCGTTTTTATCCACATTTTCCATTTTAGATACCAAATAAGGTAACGATGTAAACAAAACGATTCATTCTGTTGACTCTTTAAGCGAAGTGCAGTAAAATCGTAATTGTAAATTACAGCGTTGTCATTGTATTAACGTGAACAAGCGAGCAAATTAAGTGGTAAGCGGCGAGTGCAGCGCTGGAGCGTTCGAGCGAACGAAGCGGAGACGCGCGGTATTTATCATAATCCCAGTGTTTAAAGAGCTCGCCCAAGAATGTAACAGAGCGGCTTGAAACCGTGCCCGCGGGCCAGTACGGGGTGGTACGGGAGGCGGCGGCGGATTAATATAAGTAGTAGAAAGTTAAGTAAAAGTATCACCATTCACTTGATGATTGTTTTAATTAGAATTATGTTTGGAACAGTCAATGTTCTATTGATCTAGATTCTATCGTAGCTCCTTAAAATATACGAGTAAGTAGACAATAAGTGGTCCTGTTCAGTACAGTAACTGATGAACATCTTAGTTTGTAATGATCAGAACACAACGCCATAACATATAAGTTATCTATCAGTCACTGGCTATTGTTGATATAACAAGTATTGCCAAATATTGACATGGCGTAAGTAGTTTTTGTACTTTTTTGGGTTCCGTACCCGAAGGGTGCCAAACGGAGCCCTATTACAAGCCTCCGCTGTCCGTCCGTCTGTCTGTCAGCGGGCTGTATCTCATGAACCGTAACAGATGAACAGTTGAAATTTTCACAGATTGGGTATATCTATTGCCGCTATAACAAAGAATAAAAAAAGAAGTTAATACAATACAATAAACTTGTGATTTTGAAAAAATAAATTCTTACGCTGGCATGTGAGGTGTCATTGTCTAGAACATAACGAGTAGAGTAATTATTTTTTTTAATAACACCAGCCTGTTACTGTCCCACTGCAGGGCAAAGGCCTCTTCTCACACAGAGAAGGCACGAGCACTGATCACCACGCTTGCTCAAGACGGCTTGGTGGTTTCAGACTTATATTAACTATAGTCCAGGTTTCCTCACGATGTCAGTAATGTCCAAGATAAACTCAGAAAGTACCTACATATGAATTGAAAAAGTCACATTGGTACTTGCCCGGATTTGAACCCACAACCTCGAGCATGAGAGGCGAGGCCTTAACCACTGGGCCATTACAAAAAAAAAAGCTTTTTATTTCCAGTTTTACAGTTTAACATAAAGAAAAGAAAAAAACGATTTATCTGCCTTTTTACTTTTTTATGTTAATTTAAAAAATATTGACATTTTTAAGTATGTAGGTACCTAAGCTAATTTATTATTTCACCTGAACCCTCCTTAGGTACAGGGTCAACCTCAGGTACAGGCCTCCTCCAAGGCTTTCCATTTCTCTCGGTCTTAGGCTATTTGATTTTGTTTAATATCCTCTTCCCACCTGGTGAATCGCCTTCCTCTCTAGCGCTTACCCGATGTGCCTTTCCATAACGTAACTGTTTTTGTCCATCTTCGGTCTTTAAGACGTTCTATATGACCGGCTTATTTCCATTTCAACTTTTGACTATGGCTGAGAGCTTTATTTTAGATCTTATTCTAGTGTGTTTTATCTTCTTTATTTTCTTAATATTTAAAATACTGCGTCCCATTTCTCGTTGACATTGTATTTATTTTAACTTTTATTTTTTTGGTGAACTTCCATGTTTGACACGCGTACGTTAGGCAAGGAATGAGGCAAGAGTCCATAACCCTTGTTAGGCATTTCGCTTTTAAATATCTCCTCGTAAATCCAGTATTTATTTCAAGTATGTTTGTCTCTTCTCTCCACTTCTAGTTCAAAACTCAAACTCAAACTCAAAGCATTTATTTCAATTAAACCATTTACAGGCACTTTTGAATTGTCAAGGGGTCGCGCGGTCAGTCGGAAATATGAAGCTAGTCGCCCATTCCAAAGCGTAGTAGGTACCTATGGAGAAGAACGGGCAAGAAACTCCACGGACACTCTTTTAAATCAAAATATGGTTACATCATTCAAGTTGAAGTTATACTTGTGAGAACGATGCAAAACATTAAAAGCGTCCGTTAGAAATAAAAATAAAAACTAATTCAAACATTAAATTAAACTAAAATCGCCGTGGCAGCTAAGAGATGACCAGTCCCTACTGACGGCGCCCGTTCACGAACATGACGCATGGATTAGCACCATTCGCTCAACCATTTTGAAGGGAGCTAAATGATCCAACACACGCGCAACCGTCAGCGAGACATTAGAGTGAGCATGACATACTCTCAGAGCCGCCAGGGCATATTCAAGTCAATGAAAGACATACCCAGTACCTAAATGGTAGCTTTATAGTCGGTACATAGTACTCACACATGTGCTATGCAATTATACAATGCTAAGAGATTGAATTTATACAATGCAAAGATAGTTTTTAAAATCTTCAGCAGCTCCAACGGTATTTTTAAATGCTAATCAATTAGTTTATGCTTGTGAAGCAGGACCAGCGTTGAGCCAAGCATTTTTATCAGCGATGTAATCCCCCAACTTATAATATGCATAATGTGCGTTTAATATAAGATTTAAATTTCGTTTCATTCAGTTGAAGTATGTGGGGAGGTATTTTATTGTAACATTTTAAACAGTACCCCATGAAAGATGAGTCCACTTTAGCCAGCCTGAAATCCGGTTGAACTAATTGGTCCCTATTCCTAGTGATATAATTGTGTTTTGCACCTCTTTTACTAAAAATATATAGATTTTTCCTTACGTACATAATGTTTTCATAAATATATTGACAAGGTACCGTCATGATGTTAATCTCTTTAAACTGTTCCCTTAGAGAGTCGCGCCTGCGGAGGCCATAGATGGCTCTAATGGCTCTTTTCTGCAGAATAAAAATAGACTCGATGTCTGCAGCCCGTCCCCATAGTAGAATACCGTACGACATAATGCTATGAAAGTAACTAAAATAGACTAGCCTCGCGGTATCTACGGTTAATTTGATCTTGATTTGCTTGAAAGCTTTTAGTACTATTAAGGGGTTTAAGGATTCAGTAGTTTTAACTGGGATACTGGTAAAGAAATTTACAAATTCTTGAGCAACTTCTTTGTTAGTGCTTATGAGACCACGTGAAGTTTCTAGTGTGAAATCAATATTAGTATTATGTCTTTTATGATGTCTTTATTTAATCATTATTATGTCTTTTATTCCTGGTTGTTTCGTCATTGATAATTTTCCAAACCGTCTTTATTTTATTATCGGCTGATTTGATCTTGTTGCTAATGTACAAGGCTTCAGCTACCTTGCAAGTATTTTTAAAAGTTTTAGAGTAAGTAGGAAAGTATTTATTAAAAGATTCAGAGTTAATATAAGGCTTAAGGCCATACAGCTCAAACAATTTTTCCCTGCTTTTCCTAATACCCTTAGTTGCCCAGTCACTGAACAAAAACAATTGGCCAGTTCATTGCTATCACTCTGTTGAATCCAATTTGTTTTGAAATAATAGGGAACCGTAAAAGTTGACAGATTTAGACCAATTTTTACGAGTTTCTATCGCAATAACTAAACAAGTTAGTTATTTGAAACTTCTGTATATCAATCAATCAATCTGCCTAACCTTTTCCCAACTATGTTGGGGTCGGCTTCCAGTCTAACCGGATGCAGCTGAATACCAGTATTTTTGGAGCGACTGCCTATCTGACCTCTACAACATAGTTACTGGATAACACGATACCCCTTGGTAAGACTGGTTGTCAGACTTTCGGGCTTCTGACAACCCATAACGACTGTCAAAGATCCATGAATGACAGCTGGGACCAATGGTTTAACGTGCTTTCCGAGGCACGGACGAGTCTAGGTAAGTAAAGATGGTCACCCATCCACGGACCAACCCCGGCAAGCGTAGCTTAACCTGATGGATCGACCCGTGCGGCTGTTATTTTCAAGGATGCTCTCCAAAGTATGTCTTACGAAGATATAGAGAATTTACTAACTGTGCTACAGTGAATATATATGTACAAATTTCACCTACTACGTTAGGTATTTATCAATTTTAGAAACTAAGAGTTAAGCTACTCAACATAGTATAATTAGTGATCTATTGTCAACCTTTTGATTATTTATTTATTTTATAAGTATATTTAAGCTCTTCCCGCCTGAAACACAGGATTACCTAGTTCAGGCACGTAAGTCTTACGAATATAATTTACATTTAAGCAAAACTGTAAAATATGATGCCTTGTAATTTTTTGAATAAATATTATTTTTCGGGAGTGTTCTTTTTCTCAGCTCTAAGGCTGGTTTTAGCTACATTTACGGGCCAAAGCCAAGTAAATGCAGCGTGTGGTGCGTATTTAAGATGAGGGTGTGTTTTCTTCCTCTAACTGCATGAATTTCCTAACAATTCTGCACGTGTTTAAGATGGCAGCTTTTTGTAAGTTGATATAAACGGATTCTTCTAAGTCTATTAATTTAAGGCTACGGAAAAGATGGTTCGGGATAACGCCCGTCGTGGAGAGAACTATAGGGATAACGAATACTTTTTCTTGTCTCCAGATTCTTGTGACTTCTTCTTTAAGGTCAGCATATTTGCTTATTTTTTCAGTTATCGTTTTTTGTAGGTTATGGGTATTAGGAACTGCAATAATATCTATAAGGTAAGTGATTTTTCTTATTTTATCCTATAGAGTTATGTCTGGTCTATTGTAGTGGATAGTCCTATCTGTAAGTATGGCGCGATCGTAGTACATTTTGTGTGTTTCATTTTCTAGTATAGTTTGTGGTGTGTACTTATAGTAAGGAGTGTTAGAGTTTTGTATGAGACTGTGTTTGAGTGCTAGTTTTTGATGAATGATGTTTGCAACTTGGTTATGTCTGTGAGTGTAGTCTCTCTGTGTGAGAGTTGTGCATGCTCCAGTTATGTGTTGTATTGTTTCTGATTGAATGGGGCATCTACGGCATTTATCATTTGTCGTGGTGGGGTCTTTAATGATAAATTTCCTGTAGTTTTTGGTGTTGATGATTTGATCTTGTATAGCTATGATGAACCCTTCTGTTTCAGGGAACAGGTTTCCTATTTTAAGCCATTTATTAGACGCCACTATGTTAATATGGGATTGTTCTAAATCATGAGGGTGTCTACCGTGTAGGACTTTCTTCTTCCAGTTTTCAATTTTTTGGTTCTGTTGGTCAGAGTTATTTGTGTCTTGTATATTTTGTTCATTTAAGTTAAGTGGGGTGTAGTTAAAATCATTTAAAGAAATAGCTTTGTGTATGTTACTAGTACGAGATTTTGAATAGAAGAATGTTTTTAGCCTAGTAATTTGTTTCTGCCAGAGGTGATGGATGTCGATTAGGCCTCTGCCTCCATTCTGTCTTTTGATGGTGAGTCGTTCGGTCGCAGATTTAGGGTGCAGGTTGTGGTGTTTTGAGAGTATTGTGCGCGTGGTTCTCTCTAACTGTTCGATGTCAGTTTTTGACCACTTTATTACTCCGAATGAGTAGGTCAATATTGGTATGGCAAAAGTATTCAAGGCTTTAATAAGGTGCTTTCCTGATAATTGTGTTTTGCAAACTGCGTTAGTTCTCCTCCGATATTCTGTATTTAGTGTCTGTTTAATTGCTGTGTGGTCGAGTCCCTTAAGTTGTTTGTATCCTAAATATTTGTATAGGATTACCTAGTTCAGGCACGTAAGTCTTACGAATATAATTTACATTTAAGCAAAACTGTAAAAAATGATGCCTTGTAATTTTTTGAATAAATATTATTATTATTATTTTTTATGTCTTTGACATTTCTCGGGTCCCGGACTTTGAAAGGCGTACGAGGGGCCGAAGCCAACTCGCAGAGGCCCCTTTGAAAGGCGTACGAGGGGCCGAAGCCAACTCGCAGAGGCCCGTTATACGTGTTTAATGAAAATTATTATTATTACTTAGCCTCGAGCTCCTTTGTAGCCTCACAATATACACACATCAACACGGTCTAGGGATATTTTTAAAAAAGCGAATTACTATCAATGTGTTAATTATTTATATGACATGTATATATTTAAAAGATACATTATTTAATATTCTATTTGTTCAACCGTGAACAGGCACTAGCTCAACATCACAGCGTCAGCATTAAGATCGACATAGATTCGGTCCACGCGCCGGCAACACCGGCGCACCGTCAGCGCCAAGAAGTGACCTAGTGAGATCTTCGCTTCATCGGCTCAATACACACACAACACACATGTAAATACCTATCATTGTGTATTGATCACAAATGTAGTATATAATAAGGTTAACTATTATAATAAATTAGTCATCAAGCTGGAGTCGACTTTGATTCATCAACCGTTACTCCTCTCACTGTGGCCAAGACACCCTTCGCCATCATCGATCCTATGAGTCTGTGGGATCGGCAGTGAGAAAACCAATTCCTGTGTACATTGCACGACGTACACAAACCCCTATTCCTACCCAACTTCCGTCTGTTACCGTAGGTCTCCTTGTAACAGACTTCCCGCACGTGTAAAACCATTCGTAATCAACGTGACATACGTTTGGTGAGGTTTGTATGTTAGGTTAGGGCGTTAGGGTGACTAGGGTGCTGAGGAATAATTATAGGGCTAGGTTCATAGTCGGTAGGGTCTTGGGTATCGCATAGGTACCAGGCTCAATTGATTTAGACGTAGCCATACTGTACGCATTTGGAGAACGGCCGTACTAAGCTGTGAATCCCGGTGCGTACACATTTTTTAATAATGGTTAAGGTACTTCGATTAAAATTTCAGGATTTTATGGAAAAAAAATGAAGCATAGACGGAAACCGTATATGAATTAACTTTTAATTTATGAGTAAAAACTGAAAAAAATAGAAAAATCATTTAATTTGTGTTTATAAACTTGAAGTTAGTAGTCTGAGAAAGCGCCCATGATGTTCATAACACATCGGCAACGATTCGGCATGCTCAGAACAAGGTTGTCAATGTCTTGCTGCGGAATATTGTCCCATGTCCTTCTGAGGTGCGCAAAAAGTTGATCTTCTGTAGCCAGATTTTCAGGAACTTCCTTCAGAGCTCTTCTTTGCAGCATATCCCACGCATGCTCAATGGGATTTAGATCTGGCGATTGAGCAGGCCAGACTAAGGCCCTAACATTGTGTGTATGTAACCAAGCTGCTACCGTTCTCGCCGTGTGTGCCCGGGCATTGTCGTGCATGAGCAGGAAATCTTGCCCCATTTGTGTTCTGTGGGGCAAGATTACGGGCCCCAGCACCTGTTGGACGTATCGTTCTGCCGTCATATTGCCCCGCACCCAAACGAGATCCGTCCGTCCTCCAAGACGAATTCCTGCCCAAACCATAATTGTTCCTCCTTGGTATGGGTGAACTTCCTGAGGGTTCTGAAGACGGCTCCATCGTCCAGGAACTCGCCAAACACGCGTCCTTCGTGAATCTGGATGGAAGCCGAACCTGGATTCATCCGTGAACAGTACATTGGACCATTGCTCACGGCCCCAGTCCACGTGGTTCCGAACCCATTCTAATCGTCGTCCACGATTGCCTCACCGTAAAGGTGGGACCCGGAGTGGTCTACGAGAGCGTAGATTGCTTTCATGCAGTCGCCTTCTTACAGTTTGGTCACTCACAAGCACTTGGTGTTCCACTCGCAGCCTTTGGACCAATTGAGTCGCCATTGCATTTGGTTGAGCTCGCGCAGTAATTTGCAAAAATCGATCTTGTCTGGGGGTAGTGATGCGACTTGGCCCCCGGTGCCTCTCCGCTACTTCACCTGTGGCACGATAGCGTGTCCACAATCTTGAAATTACATTTTGGTGGGTCCCTATGGCCTCAGCAACATTACGCTGAAAAGACCCAGCTTCCAACATTCCCACAGCTCGTAAAATCTCCGCCCTCGTCAAATGTTGGCGTTGCATGGCTACAATACCTCAATTTTAACTTTATCTTTTGTTTAAAAATGAAAAAAAACTGTAACTAAACGTAATTCGTATTGTTTTCTAAATTTCGCACAAATGAAAATTCCCTCTCCTACACATCAAGACATTTTTATGCCACCGAAACAAAAGAATTTTCAAAAATTTGAATTTGGAATTAGTCTGAGATAAATTACAAACAAATCGGAGACTGTTACCTCTGAGTTTGTTTCGGCCTTTCTTCTCAGAGTAATCAGATAGGAAACGCCGAACTCATCTAGCAATTTTTTTTAAGATGACGTGTAAATTGATTCCAATATCCTATTTACAGAATAAACAATTTCATTTCATTTCATTTCCTCTTCTACTGAAACTAATTGAAAGTTTTGTATATTATCATGTAACATTATATTAAAAACGCCGATTCATAAGGTGTTTTATTTAAATTTGGGTGTTTTTCTGCAACTGCAAAAAATAACTTTGTAATTCACAGTATCATTATGAAATACAAATAAATCTTTGCGAGTATTAAAATTTAATTGGGTATTTGTGTTAAATCTTGTACGATATAGTACGGAACCCTTCGTGTGCAAGTCCGACTCGCACTTGGCCGATTTTTTATTTTGAGTAAACAAGAGTTATCACGGAACGTTTTGCGGTATGACAACAACAATATAAAGAAAGAAAGAAAGAAAACGTTTATTTGGACACAGTTCGTGAATCACAAAATACAAACAAAAAAAAAAAATGAGAGTAGTAGTGTGTGACTGTCATCGTGATCGCTCAATACTAGAATGCTGGCACCAGTTGAAGCGGCACTACACCCCGAGTGGCTGCACTCCGGGTGGCTGAGTTCGGGATCTACTACATCGATGTCTACGAGTACATTTATTTATTTAAGTTTTCATTTTATGATGACCTTTGAACTGAACCTACCTACGTCGATAGTTTGTTACTTTTTTTGCAATTCGCTGTGTAGATGAAGTACTTTTTTACATCTGACAGAGTGATGGCGTCGGCCATACAGTGCCATTCTTCTTCTCTTCGTCGTTCTCTCAATGCTGAGGATCGCGACCATAGATGACGCGCCTCCTAACTATACGGTCTTCTGCAGTGTAGACCGCTTGGTAAATGCTGCCTTCAACAGCCTTCTTGATCGCATCTGACCATCTTGCCGGTGCTCTGCGTTGAGCTCGTTTTCCTTCCACCCGGCCTAGTAACATAAGCCTTTCCAGACCATGCTAAGGCGTGCCCTCAGCTTTTTCGGACATATTAAGCGTTCAGCTTAATATGTCCGAAAAAGCTGAGGGCACGCTCCTGGCATATTGTAGATAGCCGCTTAGTGATGTTGAGTTCCTCCAGTATGGATTCATTCGGTCTCATGGCGACCTATGGTATACGAAGTATCCTCTGCCAACACCACATTTCGAAAGCATCGATGTAACTGTTTTCGTTTTTTTTAAGTCGCCATGTTTCAGCGCCATATAAAAAGATGGAAAAAGCTAGAGCATGGGTCAGTATTTTGGTATTCCTACGGATACCACGGTTTCTCCTTTTCCCTAGACTAGTCACTTTTACGGTTTTTTTGTATACATAAACAACAGCCAGTCATCGGAACTCAACCTCGGAAAACAAGTTATTCATTAGTAAGTGCTTTAAAAGTTGCATTTATCTGAATATGCAACAAAAAAAACACACATTAGAACCAATCACCTACTACAAGTTTACAACTCACTCCTATTATGATAAGTAACTGTTATAGTTTTGTTAGGGCTTGCAATTTAAGTATCAAAGTCGTTTTACTATTTCCTGTAAATTTTATTTCAAACCTTGCTAGGTTTTGAGTTGGCACAGCCGAGCTGGTGCTATTTACTACAGTTATTTATATTTCAAGAAGTTTTGGTTCATACCTAGCTGTACATACTCGTAGCCACCTCGTGGACTCTATCCTACTAGCAGGATCGACAGTTACCCGCCATTTTATAGCCGGTAGTATTATTTTATACAGCACTGAGCTCTGGATGAACATCTGATGGTGAAAGTAAACTGGCGAAGTTGGAGCTCAGTGAGTGTTCACGCGATGCTGTGTGAATGTTACAATGTTTCAAATGGATGAAGTTAGCTTTACAACGTTCCTTGCAAGGAATCGCAGGAATCTTCTAAATATTTTAGGACTGGTATATCTGGATTCTCACGAGTGATGAAGACCCGTCCAATGCGTACTGCCACCAATATTGAGACAGGTAACTCCTTAAGTGCGATATCAGATATTTGGGGCAGACGTCCAGTAGTGGCCGGAGTTAAGCCTGCCGTAATTCCGGGGATCTTGGCGTAATCACCGCGCTTGGCAGACACTGATGTTATTAGTTCGCAGGTAGGTGCTCTCGAGTAATCCTTTAGTCGCCCCTACAACACCCCGTGTGCAATTGATGGGATGACCTGATTTCTTGCAGGAATTTACAGGTAAGTATGGTAGAAGTGATGCCAAATAATTAAACTGCTTGTAGAGATCAACGTTTTAAAACAAAGGGACAACACGATTAGACTTCACACAGTACATTTCACACTAAACTCACTCACTGTTACAAATTTTAGTTCTATAAAACCGGCGCGAACATTTGCAAAATAACTTACAAATAGACATGTAAGGAAGTTTAGTGTTCGAGTGAAAAACTAAACTTTCTACTTAAATGGGCTGTGGGGGACCCTCGTTCGAAAACTGGGGAAAAGGTAAAACAAAATCTGCGACCAGTTTTCAACTAGACCCTCCGTGTTTAGGCACTGAGTTAGTAGTTATTTATTCAGAGCTGTGTTGACTTTAGTGTTTACGGAAAAACAATGAAGCCACTGAAATAAGTGAAATAAAGAATCTTCAGGTAAGAGTGGATAAATAAATCCGTTACAATACTTCTCCTCATCTACGATTGTATCAAGCTTTGATAAAAATGAGCTTAGGATTCCTCTTAATATTATGAATCTTCTTAGCTATTTACTTGTCGCGACTATGAATTCTAAATTAATCTTCATTAATGTAGGTACAACTTTAAATAAGGACACATCCTTTTCACCGCATCGGATTGAACTGAACCACACCGCACCGCACTTTACAGTACCGCTCCGCACAGCCTTGATTTTGACGCGACTGTTATGAGGAGTTGTTACTACTCTCAGCACACTGTTTCGTTAAGGTTAGCTTTATCATTTAGATTTATGTGCGAATCTTCCCGGAGGAATAGTGTTTTACTTAGCTATGCTTCCTAAATTTTCTTTTAGTATACGTGGAATTTATCGTGGCTAAATAATCAGCGGATGCAGTCTGTTTGCGGCTTGCTTACCCTACTTCTATTCGAGTTTTGTTTTTACCAACTAAGTACGCGTGAAACATGTTCGCTTAATTTAACCCATAGGTTCTCAACCTTTTTTTCCCACCGTCCTCTTTGATAATTAATTTTTTTCTAGAGCTCCCCAATTTTTTGGGTGTGTAACGTTTGATATAATAACAAAAGTTCGAATGATCATAAAACCTAATTTCATTTGATATATTTTTTATTTATATAACGATCAAATGATATAATGAATTATTGATATAATTTCATTTTACCTAATTTCATATGGTATAATGAACAGTTTATATAATGCACATTTGAAATAATATTGAATTAATATAATATTCAGTTGCTATAATATTCAAAATCTATAAGTAACGTTTAATATATTTTTTTTTGTTTTCTGCATCTCCTTATTATGTTGTGGCTATATCGTAGAATTGGGCATTTCATGATATGGCCAAGATTAGTACGGATTTATTTTTTTTAAATTCTACGTTATGGCGACAATATAATTTTACACCGGCTTGTAGTTAATAGGTTGAATCTATTCCAAAACCGAATCGGGGCATCCCGACTTTACGTAGTTTTTGGCTCCTACCCTAGAGTGTATAATAAAAAACGGAGGCGCGGAGGCAGAGCAACCCCCGCCCGCTGTACGTACGTAAGAGCGAAGGGGTTGCACTTCCCGCAGCGCCGGAGACGATGCAGAAGCAACTTTAATGTTTAAAGGTTAGGTTACAATATAATTTGCTTTTCTCAAGAACGATGCATTATCTTAGAAAATTCGTTAATATGAAAGTTAGGGCAAATGCACATTATATAAAAAGAGCATTATACAATTTGAAAGTTATATGAAATGAACGTTATACTAAATGAAATTAGAGAAAATGAAAATTATATCAAATGAAAGTTATGTCAAATGAAATTAGACTATCTGTTATTATACCAAACATTACGCACCCCAATTTTTTTTACTTACCCATTGTCGCGAATCTGAAACAGCTTTTGCCACGATTATATTTAAACGTGTAATATTATATTGCTGAGTTAACAAATAGAACTAGTAAAAATAGAAACCAGAAAGTATACCGCCTTGAGAAACGCCAGTTTCCAAATAGACTGCTGACGTTCCTGAAGGTAAGAGGAAAACCATTTCAGTGCTTTGGGAGAGACCATAAGATATAACCAAATGTCTAACAGGATGTCGTGACTGACGTTATTAAACACATTCGAGAAATCAACCAACACTAGAGCAGTAACTTTGGTGTCTTCCAGTCCTGCTCTTATATCGCCAGTCACTTTAAGGAGGACGGAAATAGTGCTACCCAGATTAAAGAGAGCTAATGAGTGAGTGGCACAGGCCTCAAGCACTTTGGATAGGAAGGAAAGGATAGAAATTGGACGGAAGTCGGTAGGAAGTGAGGGATTGGAAACCTTAGGTAGTGGAACATAGGCTTTGCACCACAGGAAAGGGAATACTCCGGTGTATAGGGAAAAAATTATAATATGGGTAATCGCGGGCAGGAGATGAACCAGAATAGTAATGATCATTCCACGGGTGATATTGTCACATCCCACCGCTTTTGAATTGATGGAGAGAATTATCTTATGATCTCTCCCGTTTCGACTGGAATAGAACTGAAAGGATTAATATGAGGACGCGTTAGACCAGAAATAAGAGACAGAGTTTGTTGCTTGGTTAGACGATCTATGGGAGAAACAGTAGAAAAATTCCGGTTGAGATCATTTAAATCAATTGAATTAGGAAAGTCTAAATGTCGCGATTTGTCGATCCCAAGAGTTCCAAGAAATTTCCAAATATCGGCAGAAGAGGAAGAACTAATAGTATCGATAATGTGGCGACGTTTAGCATTGCGTATCATCTGATTGCATCTGTTCCTTGCAGCCTTGAATAATGTGCAGTTCTCATCAGTACGATCTCTTTTAAATTTACGGAACGCGCGGTGCCTACGTCGCATTGCCATTTGTATGCCTCTTGTCATCCATGGTGCAAGTGGGCATTTTTGACGGGAGCATGGATGTTATAAAGATTGAGTACAACATCATTGAAGATGGCAACCTCGTCGTCAACCGAAGAGGCTTCCGTCATAGGCTCCCAATCTACCTCAGATGCATCTTCCTTGAGTTTATCGACATTCACCCGAGCAAAAAGGCGCCTGTACAGAACCTTGGGTTTAGATTTGGGAGGTTTCAGCATATAGGAAAGGAAAACCATGTCGTGATGAAAAAAGCCACGAGCATCATGTTGACCACGGGAGGAAACGAGGAAAGAATTCGAGGTGAGGATCAGGTCGAGTCAGGTGTCTTCACCGACAGTGTTATGATGAGTAGGTTAGAGCGGCAACACGTGCAGACTAGCTGACTCGATAAAATGGAGGAGCTTACCCAAAACTCTCGGCTTTGTTTAAAGTTTTGGGCTAGAAGGTTTGTGTTGAAATCACCCATGATGATGTGATGTGCATACTCCGAACCCAAGGATTCAAATACCGTTTTGAATTCAGTGAAGTAATCAACAGTGGGAGGACAGTAGACAACACCAATAATGGTTTTGGCTCATTTGACACAGACTTCAACGTCAAATTAACATTACTAACGTCAATTTGATAAGCGGACATTCACATAATCATAACAAAAAAACAATAAAAATGTGGTTGAAAATAAGCACTGTTGAGGGTATCGAAAAACCAATACTCCGCAATAACAGAAATTACGTAAACAGTTGGGGCGCAAAACAAAAGAAAACTATTAGACGGGACAACTACAGAAAAGTAAGTAAAGATTACGAATCTAGGAAATACAAACAACAAGACATCAAAGTAAACATTCACCTATGATTACGTTTTGTGTTTTTCAGGCTCCCGGCAACGTTAACACTTCATCTTGTTGATGGAGACGCACCCGGCGCCTTAGGATACTTGGCTATCAAAGGCTCTAGCTCGTCGATGGCAGTAACCTTGTGCCGACTTCCATCAGATGCTTTTATATAGATGACGCCGTCTTGAGTCCAGCACGACCGTATACCAAAGTGCTCACGCGCCTTTCTGAAGACAGATTGCCTGGTCCTGGTTAAGAACTCCTTAATAGATATTTTGGACCCTTTCAACCCCGTCTTTGCCTTCCAGACTGCGGCCTTGATGTCCACACTGGTGAACTTAACGAGGATAGGCCTGTGATGCTCCTTGCTTTGGGCTCCAAGCCTGTGACAGGCTTTAATTGAGGATGCTGAGAGAGTCTTGAGGGCAAGCTTGGTATTGAGGACGTCCAGAATTACCGCTGAGCTGTCTTCATTCACCGTATCGGCTCCAAGCCATCAACTTGTCTGGCACACTCGCTGATCTGGCTTCGGAGCAGACCAAGCATAGAAAATATGAGCTCACGGAAACAACGGAACTCTTCAGCTATCTTAGCGACTGTGTCCTAGGCAGGACCGGCACAATGGATTTGTGCGTCAAGCTCACCCATCTTCTTCAAAAAGTTTTCCTCAAGGGTTTTTTGTGCAGCTAGAACTTCAGCAAATTGAGACATTCTGTGACGTAAAGTGCTAACAAATGTTGTGAAATAGTGAGTTCATCAGCTGGCAGGTGGTGTTTAAAATGTGTGTATGTCACATAAATGTGCCACAAACGTGAGTACTCGTTATATAACTATTGTGGACTAAGTAGAAATAGAAATAGTTTATTGTCCCAGGTAATACAGTAAGCAGGTTTACAAGTTAACACCAAATTGAGACGACATGAGTAGCTTAAAATATTACCTATAGCTATGTTACAAAATATTATTTGTCAGTGAACCCCAAACTAGACAGTTAGTCTGTATCTTGGGGCTCGGGGCACGAATTCCAGAGAGAGACTTGAGAGGTGATTTCAGGTGTTGTATTGTATATCTGGTGTGTTTGTGTACGTGTGATGTGAGTGTGTTGTGTGTGTGTGTATGTGTGCGTATTTGTTCCCATTGTGTATCGTTTGATTTAGTGTCAGGTCAGGGTATCTAGATGAATTGCTCCGAGTCATCATAACCAGAGTTTTGTTTGGTTTGTTTTTACAACTGAATGAGGTAGTGTTTTTGATTTCACAGAGTTTGCATACTTTATTATATGTATTAATGAGAGAGTAAGCTGGAGAGCGTCTAGCTAGCAGTGAGGTGTTGTCTGGTCTTGGGATTCTATAGTTTCTTTTGCTTATGATTGACGCGTAATCGGGTCTGTTTAATAGTTCTATGAGTTTTGGTGCAGGCAGAAAGAATTAAAAGCTGGCGGACTCTGAGAACTCTCGTTTCACGACGGAGTAAGTCAGTAGAGAACCGATAGGGCTTCTTAAAAGTCACCTTAAGAAGCGCTATCTGTACTTGTTCTACTTCAATCAAGTAGGTCTTTCCAGCACTACCCCACACGCTGATACAATACTGAATTATGGATTGACATAGAACTAGGTAAACTTGTTGTATATATATAATAGAATATGAAAAGAGACCGAATTGACAAGAAGAGTGGCAGCGTCCTCGGTCAACCTATTCCTTCGGAAACCAAATTGATTATCAGAGATTAAGATAATTTTTCTCAGTGAAAGAAATAAGACGGGAGTTAACTATCCTCTCTAATATTTTAGAGACAGAGTTTAGTAGTGACTTTAATTATCTGGTGCATGTTTGAGACCGCTTTTGTGAATAGGGGAAACCGCAGCTATTTTCCAACATCCTGGGAAGGTACCGGTCTCAAGGCTCAGGTTAAAGATGTGAATAGTTGGTACTAGTAAGGACTTTAAAGCTCTTTTGATTAGGATTACTGAAATTTTGTCAGGGCCAGGGGCACTTTCGACTTCGAGATATGATTTTAATAATTTTATCTGTCGGTTCAAGGACGAGAGAATGTGGGTTTGAGACGTCTGATGTGTGTGTATTTATTAAAGATTCAAGGGATAGATTAAGTTTTTCTAGTATCTTGTCTGCCAGACGGGTTCCTACTGAGGTAAAGTGTGAGTTACAGGAGTTGAGTGTTTCTTTTTCTCTATTGGGGAAGTAGTAGTTGGGAGCTTTCATTGTTTCTAGGATATATGTAACCTATTGATTTTTTTAGTTTCCAGAGACTTTTTGGATTGTCTTTGTTATCAACAATCGTCAGTTAAGTTTGGAAAAAAGTTTCTATATCGAGTGTATATTTTATTTCGGACAGGGTCATCAGGGTCAGATTAACTTCAGCATGAAGTTTATCACGATGTACGATGGGTACATCTTACTAATCCCGGGGTGATCCATGGTTTGATGCATACGAATTTCCTACCAATTTTTACTTGGCGCGTGTGTTTCCTTACAGTAGAAGAAACAATGTTTGTGAATTCTGTGGTTGCAGTAACGAGTGACGTCACGGACGGATTACGGTACACATCAGCTGTTCGTGTCAACACTGATAAAAAATAAAACACCTTTCAATTCACAGTAAAAGCCGTATTGACATTTGCACAGTAGTGATCTTTAAGTGTGTGATCGTTTGCTAAGCAATTAAACCGCAGTTCGGTAGTGAAATCCGCAAAAAAACTATTTTCAATTTTATTAACTATTTTTAATTCGAAGATACTTGTTAGTTTTTTTATGCCGCCGGTACCTCCAAAAAGTGTCACTTCTACAACTTTTGACAAGTGTCGACAAAATTACCACAGATCGTGTAGTATAATCAATAGTTTATCACGTAGCAGGCGCCATCTAGCGCCGCCAGGAAAAAGTGTGAGAGTACTGTGCGCCATCTAGCTGCTACGAGTCGCACTAATATGGTGAAGTGTGCAGCCTGCGGAAGGTTTCTGTCAGCAAAAGGGGGCGCTACGTGTGGCAACTCGGCGTGCCACAATAGGTACCACCTCGCTTGCTTGTTGTTGCCAGAGGCAACGCAGATAAGCAGCGACTGGCTGTGCCCTGAGTGCAGAAGAAAGTTGCCTAGATAACAGAAAACAGTTTGATTAATAAATTCCAGTTTTTCTCCGTTCAATATGATGTCACATTCGCTACTTCTAACATTAGGTAATTTAAATCTAATGTATTTTTCTTTTTTGCTACAGAGTTGTAATCAGTTTTAACAAAGCACGTTACACCACCGGTTTTATTTTGTTGAACCGATGTGCGATATGCATTATATCCTGGCAGAGGATCTATAATACTGCCGTCAGACAGCCAGCATTCCGTTAAAATGATAACATCAAAGCAGATAGTACTTCGCTGTAGCATTACCGCAAATTTGTCAAAATTGTGTTGGAAGCTTCTGATATTGAGCGATAGAATTTTAAAATTAGGCTCAGTATTTCTTATTCATGTTTGGCAATGTTCAATAGTTTCAACCATGTGACAGTTTACTCGTAGATTTTCGTGTAAGTCTTGTACTATGTTAAGTAATGCCATTAGTGTAGTATTTTAATTGTGAGGCAGAAAGTTTATTTAAAGGGGTTATCAGTGACCAACAAGTTAGTATGTTCCATTTGCCAACATTAACGAAAATATCATTTGAGAATATCAGAATACCCTGACACTGAAGGAAACGTCGTTTGTACGACAATATTCACGGTTCTATTCAGATGGATTTTTGATATTTTAAATACATTTGATCTGGTCGAGTACAACGGTCATAGGAACCTTAATGAACGGGTGCTGGGCCAATTTTTTTCTAACAATTACCTAACTGATCTTCTTGTTCCAGAAGACCCTCACCATAGCTCTTAGTATTTTTGTAGCTCCCAGCAGAACAAAGAAAAAAGTTAGTTTATAAATCAGCTGATTTTCCTTCTATAGTGAAAGCACTTGATCAGTTCGACTGGCGCTGTGATCTCGCCAAAGGGATCGTAGAGGATGCCGTGTCATTGTTGTACGTCAGACTAAATAAATTGTGTGAAACATTCATAGCAACTAAAATCATAAAATCTATGTATAATTACCCCCTTGGTATGAAACCCCTCTAATCAAAATAATTAAAGAAAATTTTTAATATCACTCGACGTTTAAGAAAAACGGCAATGTATCAGAATGTTGGACTAGCCAGAGCGAACGGGAAATAAAAAGCGTTCATTTTCAAAAATGAGCATGATTTATTTACTAGGTTCAAAAATACTGTAAATATCTTTAAAACTACAAAATGTACATAAATAGTTAACATTCGGCCATCCAAAATCTTGTACGTTCTACGGTAAATAAAAATACTATTAAAATTTACAGTAGGTTAGTAATGAATTACTAATAATTCATCAAGTGTTGAGCACAGCACACGAAACGTAATCTGAACCTAGAACATGCGTGCTGTGCGGGGGTGTGTTAGACTCTGATAGGCGGGGGTATTCTTGTTCTCCCTGCGGGATGCGAATTAAACCAGACAAAATGCGATTGAACACTTATATTTGATTAAAGTAGTAGTTTAAAGTTAAATATAAAACTAGTTCCAATTTTCTACACTCAACACACACTTACATTCATACACACACCATCACATACAACACACATACACATCAATCATACATTAACGGCATACCTTCACTTCTTTTGATTTGTAAAAGTATCACCTTCGTTTTTATTTTTGCGATGTTTAATAGCTGTCCTAGAGCTGTAAACATTTCTGGCTTGTAACATGGTTGCGGAGAGACACTGATCTTCTAAGATACAGGTACTAACCTAGTTTAGAGGCCAGGGTTTCAATGTATATATACTACCTGGTATAAGCCTCTCAATGTATGTACTTCTACTATACCATTGTAATAGTTTTTTTAGGCTTTAGTTCAATACAGATTTTATTTTTATTTTTTATTTATGGGTATCAGAGGCAATTTATTTAGATGGTTTATATCTTATATTGAGAATCGCTGTCAAATAGTTGTACTGAATGGATACAGTTCTTGGAAGATAGGCAATGATACTGCTGCGTTGTAAGGTAAAAATAACTGTATTTAACGGACCAAAGGCTATAATATAAAGGATCGAGGGTGCACACGCGATGACCGCTAATCGAGTACTAATTGCTCAATTGATATTCATTAATAAAGTTATGTAAAAATGCTTAATCGTCGGTAGTGTATGGTTTCACCGTACATGCTCCCGGGCCAAAAGTTACACATCTTGTCATCTAAAGCGACATGTTATTTTAGACATAGGTGACGTAGATACGTCTCGTTTAGGATTAGTGTCCTCACTAGTTATATTCACTTCACTGGGCTGTCGGTCAGCCGTACTCTGCTTTCGCGAGAACACAGCACTATTTGCCACACTTTGTGATAGTAGTTCCACTGAAGACACTGCACGGCACCTTCCCCATAAAAAGTATGACTTTATTGTGTTTGCTGACAGGGCATGAGAATACAAAGTAAAATCTTTACTTTTTATTACGCATTTCGGACCTAGGTCAATAATTCCGACTTCAGTCACCTGTTTAAAGGAAACTTGATCGTGAAATATAATCCTCACTGAGTAGGTATTGCAGCAAAAATGCATGTAACTCGGCGGATCATTTAGTTCGAGCCACCTGTCTTGGCAAGGGGATTTAATTACAACGCATTGTTTTAATTTATTATCCAGTTTGCAGAATTTTTCATCGATGCTCAAGTGATTAATTGGTTTGTTAGCTTGGCACAAATATGACTGATCATTATGCAGGCATGATTGGAGCTCCATAAATGACATTGAGAAGAAAGCGTCTTTCTTCAAACTAATAGCTACGAACTCCGCAACTGGTAGTACGCTAATCATATCATTTTGAACCTGCTGAGGAACTGGTATGATTTTATAAATCTTGTAGCTGTCTCTGCTGGTCAATGGAAAAGTAATCTCAAATATGAAGTATTCTTCCATCATTCTCGCTTTTACCTTCAGCATACTGTAAACATGTTTTAGGTCAGATTGTCCACGGGCAGGGTAGTATCCTTTGTTAGTTGTCCAGAAATGAACTGTAACTCGCGCTGTAACTGAGCTGGAGTTAACAGATGAGCGTTGAATTTCCCATGGTAAATATCCGTGATGATATCTAACAGAGTATCCTGGATCCTTTTGAGGTTTTGAAGCAAGTTGATAGTTGTGACTGCCGACAGAGCAAAGTCTTGCGTTTTAGCTAAACCTTCAACTTCTTGCTTAATAGCAAAGGCAGCATTATCCAATTGATTCAAGTGTTTATTTATTGTTTTATGTTGTAATTGGATAGTTTGCTCGGTTTTTTTAAAACGTTGTATTCAGCTTCAATGATAGAGGTCTGATTTCTTAATAATTTATTAAGATGCTGCTCGTTTTGTTTTACAAGCTGTATATCTTTTTTGTACTGTTCGGAGAATCGTTCATCTAATACTCCGAACAAGCTATTGGCCACGTAACCAATACCGCTAATGAGTCCGCGACGCTGTCTGATGCGCACGTCAAAGTGCTGATTAATCATACGTTGATTATAGTGCTGTGTTTTTTTGAAATCGTGATTTAATTGAAGCGTTATCATAAATTACATTGACTCTTATCGTTAAGGGATGCGCAGAGCCTTTGTAAATAGTCCAAGAACTTGGCAGTATTTCTTTTCCAATAAGGGCTCATATCATAATAAACAATCAGATTCCATTTGTCTCGAATAACTTGCATGTTGTCTACTGACTCAAAATACAGCGAATTGTTACTAGTCAACGCTGATATGTTAAAAGCTGCTTGAAACGATGTTATCAATGAAATAAAAAAGATTAACGATATTGCTAACGATATAAAGTTTGATTTAATTTTGTTGCTTCTAATCCGCACGTCAGGCTCTTTCGAGGTGACGTTGTTTGCTTGATTAACGTTTTCTTCTATCGTATTACTTGTAGCTGGTGGTATCGGCAACATTGACAGTTTCACAACCAGCCTTTTAATTATTCCGCTTTTTGTTTTTAGAGTTACTACCCGAACTAATCCATCTTGACCTGGATGAGTTGCTATTATTCTGCCCATCGTAAATTTTCCAGGTGGCAGATTATCGTCCTGGATGGTCACTAAATCATTGATGGTAATATTCCGCTCAATGCTTCGCCATTTGCTTCTTACAGATAACTGAATCAGATACTCCGCTCTCCATTTCTTCCATATGTCGTTTACTATTTTAGCTGATAAATAACATTTAGTTCGAGCATCTGTTTCAGTTTCAATTATGGCAGTTCCGCTCCTTTCGGCCAAGAAGTGAGCTGGAGTCAGGACTTTCAAATCTTCGACATCTTCCGATAAGGCACATAAAGGCTTTAAGTTCAAACAAGCCGCCACCTGCGCTAAAATAGTGCTGAACTCTTCAAAGGTTAGTTTCTGTTCTCGTATTACTCGCTTGAGGTGATGTTTTAAGCTTCTAATGGCTCGCTCCCATAGACCCCCGGCACTAGGCCAAGATGGGGCATTGAAGTGCCAGTCTATATTTAAATCTGCTAGCTCCGCGAAAAAGTAAGATCATATACATTTTCGTGATACCGTTCCTGTAGCATTCTATTAGCGCCCACAAAATTCGTCCCGTTATCGCTGTACAGATGACGAGGCGTTCCTCTTCTGGCTGCCATTCGTCGTAATGCTGCTAAGAACCCAGAACTGCTTAAGTCAGATACAAGCTCTAAATGGACAGCTTTGGTCGCTAGACAAATAAACAGCGCAATGTATCCTTTGGTGGTCTTAATTCCACGTCCCTTATTATTTTTAACATCTACATAACCTGTATAATCCACTCCAGTGTGATAGAATGGTGGGGCGGGGTTGCTTCTGGCTACGGGTAACTCTCCCATCAATTGATGCTGTATCTTGGGCTCATGCTTTCTACAGGTAACGCAGTTTCTCACTTCTTTCCTGACAGCTTTATTTCCAGCAACAATCCAGTATCTCTGTCTAAGGTTAAATAATGTTAATCGCGGTCCACCATGAAAGGTGAGCTGATGAGCTTGCTGAATTACTAGAGGTGTAAGCCGACTGTTATGAGGCAATATCGCGGGATGCTTCATTTCCATACTCATGTTTGCTTTGCTCAACCGGCCTTTAACTCGTAGAATCCCTTCGTGATCAATAAAAGGATTAAGTTTTAATAGATTACTTCTGCTACTTAATTTACTATGTTTGCGTAATGACATAATTTCCGCTGCAAATTCAGTTCGTTGTATGTATTTTATAATGAGTACTTTTGATTTTCTCATTTCATACAATGTTAGATATTCGGGTAAACTACTATGCTTGCTTGACGTGGCTTCATTCTTGCTAAAGTGTATTGTTTTGATTGCTCAGAAAAGCCATGCCAATATTTTCGTTATTTTATTGAGTGAGCTGAACTTAAGTAAGAGTTGCATTATGATGCTTTCCTTGCTATCATTTTGGACAGCATTTACTTTGCTTGCTGCTGATTTTCCTGTGATTTCTTGATCAGTGGTATAAATGAGTTGCTTGGCTTCTAATTTTTCGTCAAACGATTTCAAGACCTGTGGTCCTTGCCACCACAACGTTTGATTCTTTAATTGTAAGGCTGAGATGCCTCTACTGGCTGCATCTGCTGAATTATCCTCAGACTTAACATATCACCAGCAGCCTGGTTTCATTACTGTTGTTATAATTTTAGTCCTATTCGCAACAAAGGGTGTCCATTGGCTGGACTCTCCTTGCAGCCACCCTAGGAGTACCATGGAATCAATCCATCCATAAATCCTAATATCTAACTCACTATAACAACTAATAACTTTGTTCATTAACTTCGCTAACAAATACTCACCGCTTAATTCTAATCTCGGCAAAGATATGCTCTTAGAAACAGGTACTAATCGAGCCTTAGCAACAACTAGTACTACTGATGTTTTATTTTCTTTCCGTAATCGTGCGTAAATTACTGCTGCATAGGCTTTAGTCAATGCGTCACAATAACCATGCAGTTCTATGACGTCATTAGGTTGATACCCTATCCAGCGTGGTATTTTGCATTAATTTAAGTATTCCATGTCCGCTTGAATCGCTACCCATTCTGCTTTGATGTTTACAGGAAGTTCTCCATCCCAATGCATTTTGTTTAACCACAGCTTTTGGAATATCAGCTTTAGCTTTGTTGCGAGTGGTGACAACCATCCCAACGGGTCGAATACTTTTGATATGTCCGATAAAAGTAGTCGTTTAGTTACTTTTGCATTTGGATTAGCTATGTTGTAGTTGAAAGTAAACATGTCATCACAACAATTCCAACGAAGACCTAATGTTTTGATGTACTTTCTGATTTAAAGTTAAATATTATGTCGCCGTTGCTGCTGTTGCTCTTTTCTATATTCTGAAGGAGTTCTGATTGATTTGCGGACCACTTTCTTCGTGTAAAACCTCCTGATTTCAATAATCTGTTGAGATCATCGATAAGCTGCTTTCCTGTTTCGATGGAGTGTGACCCAGGTTGGTCTGATGCATATCTCCATACGATTTGCTGATATTGCTGATCTTCTTCGCTCATCAATATCTGCCTGTACATCTTCTCGATACCCTATGTATAAGCAAAACGATATTGACGCCATTTCAAAATCAAATTCTTGTAGGTCTTGTTGTAAATTTGGGCCTTTATTCATCAGGTCATTCACACTATACCCGCTCGACGTCCTTGCTGACGCGTTGAACACTACCCGTAGCTTCGTGGTTGCTGATTCTGCTCGTTGCACGGAATGGTGCGGTAAGTAACATGATAGCGCTTGTTTGTTATTTTTTCTGTTGCTAGGTACTATATTGAGGGAATTCAAAAGCGGTTCTATGTTTCTTGCAGTACAAAACTAGGAAATATACTCCCAATTATACATATAGCGTGCTGTAAAAGGTTTCACATTTTACCACTGCATGAGCGCAAACGCATTGCAGATATGACGTACTTATTTAAAATCGCAAATGGTAGATTGCCCCGAGCTGTTAGGTAGTTTAGGTTTAGTTACGCACTACAAAATGTT
Organism: Xanthia icteritia; assembly: GCA_949128155.2. Taxonomy (NCBI): domain Eukaryota; kingdom Metazoa; phylum Arthropoda; class Insecta; order Lepidoptera; family Noctuidae; genus Xanthia; species Xanthia icteritia. Next base: position 20,703,387 of record OX421950.2, on the reverse strand, counting down.
TCGCAAACCTAGCTTGTTACATATCCCTCATTCCAAGTCCACGTACAGGCAGAATTCCTTTCTAATCCGTGCGAGCAGAAGTTTTAATAAACTGTCTGGTGAACATGATTTGGATATATTCAATACCAGTGTTTCTCGGCTTAAGCATTTGTTTTTGAAAAGCTTCTTTATGGAAAAGTAATTTGTTAGCGAAATATGATTCTTACTTTGTAATTTAACGTGTTTAATAGGTATTTTATACCGACTTTTTTTTCGTTTTTAGGGTTCCGTAGTAAATAAGGAACCCTTATAGTTTCGCCATGTCCGTCTATCTGTCTATCTGTCTGTCCATCTGTCCGCGGCTTATCTCAGAGACTCTTTGTACTAGAAATGTGTAATTTAGCATCACATTAACAAAGTGGTAAGATAAAATCATTAAAATATATTTTCTCAAACTCAAACTCAAAGCATTTATTTCAAATAAACCAATTACAGGCACTTTTGAATTGTCAAGGGGTCGGTCAGTCAGAAATATGAAGCTAGTCGCCCATTCCAAAGCGTAGTAGGTGCCTATGGAGAAGAACGGGCAAAAAACTCCACGGACACTCTTTTAAAGCAAAATATGGTTACATGATATTGGTTATATCATTCAAGTTGAAGTTATACATGTGAGAACGATACAAAACAATAAAAGCGTCCGTTAAAAATAAAAATAAAAACTAATTCAAACATTAAATTATATTAAAATCGCCGTGGCAGCTAAGAGATGACCAGTCCCTACTGACGGCGCCCGTTCACGAACATGACGCATGGATTAGCACCATTCAGCTCAACCATTTTGAAGGGAGATAAATGATTCAACACACGCGCCACCGTCAGCGAGACATTAGAGTGAGCATGACATACTCTCAGCCGCCAGGGCACATTCAAGTCAATGAAAGACATACCCAGTACCTAAATGGTAGCTTTATAGTCGGTACATAGTACTCACACATGTTCTATGCAATTATACAATGCTAAGAGATTGAATTTATACAATGCAAAGATAGTTTTTAAAATCTTTAGTAGCTCCAACGGTATTTTCAAATGCTAATCAATTAGTTTATGCTTGTGGAGCAGGACCAGCGATGAGCCAAGCATTTTTATCAGCGATGTAATCCCCCAACTTATAATATGCTTGGCTGCATAGTGTGCGTTTAATATAAGTGCGTTGAAGTATGTGGGGAGGTATTTTATTGTAACATTTTAAACAGTACCCCATGAAAGATGAGTCCACTTTAGCCAGCCTGAAACCCGGTTGAACTAATTGGTCTCTATTCCTAGTGGTATAATTGTGTTTTGCACCTCTTTTACTAAAAAGATGTAGATTTTTCCTTACGTACATAATGTTTTCATAAATATATTGACAAGGTACCGTCATGATGTTAATATCTTTAAACTGTTCTCTTAGAGAGTCGCGCCTGCGGAAGCCATAGATAGCTCTAATGGCTCTTTTCTGCAGAATAAAAATAGACTCGATGTATGCAGCCCGTCCCCATAGTAGAATACCGTACGACATAATACTATGAAAGTAACTAAAATAGACTAGCCTCGCGGTATCTACATCAGTAAATTGACGGATTTTTCTCACAGCATATGCTGTTGAACTTAGCCGTCCTCAAAGAGATGTTAAATGAGGACCCCATTGAAGCCTTGAGTCGAGCGTGATCCCCAGGAAAACAGTTTTATAGACGAATTCTAGTTTCTCTTGGTTCAATACTATGTCACAATTACTACTTTTGACATTTGGCAAAGAAAATAGTTTTTTTCCCATTTAATACTAAATTATTGGCAGTGAACCAATTTAGGACCTATTTACGTCGTCAAGATTTGATGCACGTCTATTAATTTTAAAAATTAAGGATGTATCGTCAGCAAATAACACCATTTGTGGTTGAGTTTTTAACAAATGGGGTAGATCATTAATATATACTAAAAAGAGGAAAGGACCCAATATTGATCCTTGTGGTACACCCATTTCTACTTTTAAACCGAGTGAATTGACACCATTTATTTGAACCTGCTGCTGTCTATCATTTAAATACGATCTTACTAAACGGAGCGCAAGTTTTCCAAGTCCGTAATGCTCAAGTTTCATGATTAAGGTTTCGTGGTCGACGCAGTCAAATGCCTTGGAGAGGTCACAAAAAAATCCTATGGCATCTTGAGCCTCTTCTCACGCCGTAAATATGTGTTTTAATAACGTGACACCGGCGTCAGTCGTACAACGTCCCTTGGTGAAACCATACTGTTGATCATGTAAGATTTTATTGGTGTTAAAATGATTGAGCATTTGGTTAAGCGTTACCTTTTCAAACACCTTGCTTAAAACCGGCAACACGGATACGGGTCTATAATTATTTGTGTCTTTACTGTCCCCGGATTTGAATAGTGGTTTTACCTTACTATATTTCATTAGATCAGGGAAGATTCCTTGATCCACACAGAAATTAAATATTAAGGCTAAGTACGGCGCTATAGTCTCAATAATGGAGGTACAAACTTTCATTGACATTCCCCATAGATCTTCGGTTAATTTGATCTTGATTTGCTTGAAAGCTTTTAGTACTATTAAGGGGTTTATTATATGCTTGAATTTAAATTCAATCGGGCAGGATGAAACATTTGCTCGTAATAAATCAATAGAACGCGAGGGCGAGGAATTTAAGGATTCAGTAGTTTTAACTGGGATTCTTTAGGGTACCCCTATACGTAAAGAGGGTTTTTTTTTTCATCTAGTATGGGGTGTCGTTGGAAAGGTCGTTTAAAAATATTGAGAGTTTGTGAAAATCATTTTATGATTCAGGGATGGGTTAGCGAAATATTAAGCTTTAAAGTGCTATTTTTTGTTAGTCTTTTGTCGTCGTCGTCCCCCCCCTGCCAGCTTTGTGGCGAGTTTATGGGTAGATAACAGATTTTTATGCCTTGGTATGGCTTTGGCTATGGTAAACTTTGGTCGGTATTTTCGGGCTATACACGAATGCACGACGCGACGCACCGTACCGACGGCGCGGCGAGGTGGTTGACCTCTAATAATTGTATTATTTCGTTCTAGATGCGAAGTTACGGTCGATACTATCAAACATGGTTTCCTTGTTTCCTGTAGGTACGAGGTACGGGTACCATCTAACGTGAGATTATTAGGTATTATTTATTTATTGGATATTAAAGGAACAAGACAAAAATAAAACTTATACCACAAAAACGAGTTAGCTCCGTGTGCACCAAAACACTGTTTCCAATTTTCCACATTCCAATAGTTAGAACTCATTTTCACAAAAAACACGCGATGCGTACCTTTGATGTAAGTAAATCGGATGTACATGCGTCTCCCGCTCGAGAGATTTCGGTAGACTGGCTAGCCGCCCGGGCGGCGTGGGCGGCCCGCGGCTGTTAACAAAAGAAATGGGTGGAACGATACTTCGTGCGTTTGCATGTCATTGGCTAATGATTTATTTGCATTCCAGCCCGCATTGGCCGGACATCCTTGTAGTCCACGTGGACTCCTCATAACTCTTTTGAATGCCATATTTTAATGTTTGAACACGTTTGAGCAACATGAGACTTATTTGAGAACGTCTAGTTTAGTTTGTTTTAATTACATATTTGATGCTATAGAATGGTAGTAGAGACCATGGGGTCTGAATAACGTTTGTTCTAGCAAAACTGTGATTGAAATGTCACCGTGTATAACGAAGTTAAAAGAAAAACTATCACAGCTGAGTAGGCTTTACAAGTTAACGAGTAACAATCGTCCAACTTACATTTGCGGTCGCAAAGACATGTTCTCCCATACATTCCGTATGGGAGAACATGTTTTTCAATTACAAATTTAAGTTTGTTCTTGCGATAAATTCATCCCAACTACGGAACCCTTCATTGTTTGTGGTCCCACAGGCACTTGGTCGGGTTTATTTTTAGTGTTTAACAGTGCAAACTTGAAAATGGCTTTTAATTTTATATTGTTTAAGAACACTGTGTAAGTTAGCTGTAAGTTTCCCGAATAGAATAATATAAAATAAAATAAATATTACCGTGCGAGCGATAGTGTGCTTGTTCAGAATACTTTCGTAAAAATGTGGTTTTTGATTCACGTCGGGTTGCTCGGAAGGTAAACGGCTAAGTTAGCGGTTTAGAAGATGAGAATTTCAGCGATGAATCAGTAAATATTACAATCATTTTCATTAGATGTTTAGGCATTATTTAAATACAAACTGATTAGGATGAATGACGCTCCAGTCGCACGACACCGGTACCAGGAGGTGAGAAGAAGCATTATTATGTCTAAAGCTTGGGTTTCCTACGAAACCGGTTCCGTCATATTATAACGTCTGTCATGGAAATCTGTAAGTTTCATCAGTATTTGACATTATAAGGTGTCAAAAAACGCTCTGAATTTGGACAGCCGTTATTGTGTGACCGCTATCCGATTTCTAACCAAATATTAACACTGTTACATCTGTACAGGATAAACATTTTATCTGTCCATGCTGGTACTCAATACTCAATTCTTTATTGTATTCCACAATATAGACTTAGGTGGTAAATATTTGCCAAAAGAAACAATCATGGACCCTGTCGGGCACAGCAAAAGAAAGATATGTGGGTAAATCGGTGATATCTCATGATGACACAGGTAACTTCAAATTTAGTACAAGTAGGTAGGCAAATAAACTGGCAATGTAGTACAAATATGAATAGTTTTTCCTGTATTCCAAATAGCTTGTTCGATTGTACCTGCTCAAAATATTCTGTAGTAGTAGTACCTCTTTGCTGCTGGTTCTAAATCGGGTCAGATGTCGTGTCTCTGTAAAGACAACGTGTGCTCAAGTGCTTGCAAATACGTCGCGATGGCTTACAGCGCCAGCCGTGTTATTGTAATTATAGCTCAAGCCCCAGCTGATGTTGCCGCCTCATATGCATGTATGTGCTTTGTATGCATTAGGCCTAAACCTCCGAACTACTCTTGAAGTCCAGGTACACTGGCATGCAAAGCCCGGCTGTGAATATTTGACACATTGGGCGTTAGAGAGAGACTGCCAGGCGAGCATTAGTAACAGAGACAATAATCTAAAAAGCCGAGCTTTTTCTTCTCAATGTACCATTTACTCGATGTGTTCTTTGATAACTTCTCGAAGAGATACATCTTCATAATAAATTATACTACACTGACTATTAATTCCACCAGTTTAAAATCAGACGATGAGTATTGATAATGATGTTGATGGTATCAAATATGTATGGCTAGTGACAACATCCTCTCATCGTTACTTGCCGTGTAGTAAATATTTAATTACTCATATCTAATGCATAACGATACACAGAGGTTTCATAATACATCAGCCGTAGTTGAGCGTCTTACACAAGGGTCACGGTACAGGACCTTGCAAAGGGACGCATACATAATATACGCGGGAACGTTTAGGAGCGTGTTTGTTGCATTAATGTACGCACAGTGAGCTGATATTGTTTCCCGAGGTCGGCTCTGCGTCGGACAAAGCGCTGTGAGCAGGTTCATTAGGTAAACATTTTAGTAACCTTCCACGTCCCGCTGCCGCCCGCGCGGGCGCTTCACGCGCGGTGCGCTCGCGTATTGTTCGCGCGCCTAATGTAACTAACCTGTTGTTAATATTTTACCACCTCCCCTCCAGCCTGCCGCACGCCCTGTAGCGCCCGCAGCGAGCCCTGACCCCTAATGTTCATCTTCTACGAAATTAACTTAAAATTAAGTTGAAGGTAGAGGTGTAATAATCGTTACAGTGATAGTTGATTGGCGGTCGCGCCGTGATTGCGGTGTGATCGCGCCGTGATCGTGGTGACATCGCGGGAGTGTACCGCCGATGTGATGTCAACAATTTGTTACGCGAGATGATGTTATTTTTTTTTGTTTGTTTGTAAAACGGTGTTTACTGCATGTTCCGCGTCACGCTTCATAAAAGGTTTGTAACCCCGAGTTTACGGCGTCCGCGTCCCGTCATCCGTGGGCTGTAAAATATCTCCGTATTCCATTCTGTTAATAGGTTTAGGGAATATAATATGGAAATATGCCTTTTGTATAAATATTCCTTGAAGAGGTAGGCAGAAATGTAGCTAGTAAAGCTACAACAAAAGCAAAAATAGATAAATAGTGCCCGTTTTGCGATCACTAGACAAATATAATAGATATTATAATATATAATGATTAACTTACCTATGTAACATAAAAGGCTTTTGACGTATCTTCTTGTGATCTCATAATGTATTCTACATGTGTGTTTACCCGCATCTATAGCTTGTCCACTCTGAAATGACGCGCCTCACTACCGCATAAAGCCTCGAGCAGACTAGAGCGACGCGACGGCGCGGCGCGACACCGGTTTTTGTTATATCGGTAAGCTTTCTTAGAAATTGTAATTGTATTGTTCGAGTCGCGTCACGCCGTCGCGTCGCGCTAGCCTGCACGAGGCTTTATCGTATAACCGTGTGCGTAAAATGTGGTAGTGGGGCGCATCATTTCAGAGTGGACAGCTTTACCTCGATCTATATCCCACAACCTACCGTCGTCGGCGACCATACGCGACTATCGCTCTGCTCCCCAATCGGAACACGACCATTCATTTTCACCGACAACGTAATATACAGTACTACCTATATACGTATATAAGTGACATTGAGTACCAGGCACACATGACACACGAAGCGCTGCCACCGCTAACAATTCAGAGGATGCGCAAGAAGCGTGGAACTGATTCCAACGTAAGAGTACCTAATTATAGTAATATAGTACACGTTCACATTTGACTGGAATTATGTCATTGTTATAGAGTATGTACCCGTGAGCAAAGAATTAGAAACATTATTTGTTGCAGTACCTACTTATAGCAAATAATGATGCGTCTATCGATCCTTGCGATATTTCCGAACTGATCTACTTTTATAACCGTTCCTCGGTACTAGCACGGCCCATGGAGCCGTTTGTATTTTTGCTGCCCCACAACAAGTAATGCTGCTATAAAATCGACCGAGCATTATGCGCGAGTCTGCTTGCGGTAATTATCAACGTTAGGTAGAGCGAGCGGACGCGGACGCCGCGGGCGCCGGGCGCCGGGCGTCGGGCGTCAGGCGTCGGGCGCCGGGCGCTGGAACTAACTCAACCACGCAATGCAACGCATAAATCTCACAATTTCACAATCCTGTACATACTTGGTACTTAATTAAATAACCACTGAGAAAAGTTTCTTGAGCGCGAATGTTTAACATTTAGGTCATGCTTCATGTCTCGCCGCTTTCGGATAAACTTGTAATTTAATAATCCAACAGATACTGGTAATGGATTAATTCCGCTTTGAGTATATGTTGTAGTTGAACTTTGGAACTACTTAGCAGGTGACATGGAAATGGTTAATGTCTGATGAATTACCTGAGTTTACTACAGTTGGGTCACATTATCAACAGACGTTAATATAATTGTTAATAAGATCCCATTTGTAGTAGGTACGTAAGTAGGTACTTTAATGTTCGGGACCTACTTTGTAAATATCTTTTACAAACTTAAATAAACTTGATGACTTGATAATTATGTCTCACATTAACACACTAGTACTTGTAATAATTAAATTGTGTAGACATTTTCATACTATAACTCGGAAATTGCATTTGACGTCACGAAATGCACAATTTTTTTTGAGATTCTCGTTTTTAAAAGCCTGTCCCTAATAACGGGCACGTTTAACCACTATCCAGATGGCTCTCTGTATCTCTCATTGGATCCTGCTGAAGGTGGTACGTTCCAGCCACAACTATAATATAAGCTGGCAAGCGGTCCGGGCTCACCGCGCGTACATATTTAATGCGGCCATCAGCGCTGCTTTACTCACATCACACTACAGATTTTACTGCGTTACCTTTCCTTTCTTTAAGTTCCCTTTCATAATGACAAATAATATAATAGATACATTATTTTTTTAAATTTGTTATACATCAAGCTTTAATACTCCACTGCTTTCCGAATTATATTATTTTAGTAGTTGACAGAGGGAGCAACCCTTTTACAACTGCTACGAAAGTGCTACTAGCTACGTAACACTACAATCTCATTCTAGTAATACTCGTGTCTTGTGTCATAAAACAGATTTCCTGCCTTTCATAACTTCTCAGAGAACTCTGTAAATTGGAACATTCATAACCCTCAGTGGTACAATAAGAGACACAAAACCAACAGAAATGGGTCAAAAATCAACAATTGAAACTGACGCCTGTTCGCAAAGTACAGGAAATGAGCCCGATTTACATTAAAATTCAACGGAACGGTTTGACTCGTCCCGGGGGGCGCGGTGTACGCTGGGGGGGGGGGGGGAGACGCTCGTAATCTCGCTTAATATAAACTAAATAATAAATCAGCTTTGTTTGTTCTTTACATTATTCAAGCGGCACAAGGTGATCCTCTCGACGCTGCCCTGTTCATAGATTTCTATTGCAATTGTTGAGCTTTACAAGTTCGTACTCAGTACTACCAACTAGTTGGCACTAGTTAAACTAACCGCGAGCTATGCAATGCAATGCAATGCAACCCGTATATTTATTGTTGGAGTGCTTCTCAGAAATAGGCTAATTTCCTGTTAGATTATGCCTTAATAACCAAGTTCAAAGTAAATAATTATAATTATCAAGTTCTATGCAAATGCATCACACAAGAGGTAAATCTATACATATTCTGCTTTTGTGCTTTTGGCTGCAAGCGTTGGCAAGTCGAGGAGGATTCTCTTTACGATGATATTTCTAAATGAGCCCAAGCCAACGGGACTGGTAGTTGGAAACCTCGACATAATCTCAAATCGCCAATTTACAAGAGAAAGAGAGCGAACATGGAATCATTTTTCCTCCGTGTAATTTATGACATGCTATTATTTATATTAGCATGCTTATCTTTATTTTTTTATATAAACTTTTTTTTCCGTAATCGTTTTAGTGGCCGCTATATGATCATGTCGATCTCGTATCATAAAATAGCTATATTGTTATCGCTGACCTATTTGCAGGCGGGATTTCCACGCGTGTATTTTTATTGTTACATCGAATCTATTCGTATTCAAATTGACTAGTAACGAAAAAATACAAATAATAAAAAGTAAACGTGTCGAGAGTTTCAATGTGTACTGCGATCGGCAGCCTAATTGTGTAACACATTTTATCTCTGAATGCATTCTGAAACGAAAGCGAGTCCTCTCGGGACCGCTGACCATAATTGGAATTACGTTACGAAATCTGTTCAACGACGATTCAGATCTTGCCTAATTTTACAGGGATGAAACTGCAAATCGAGCATAGTTTGTTCGTTGAAACTTTTTGTTTCATCATAATTATAGGAATCTGCGAAGCGAAAGGGCACTACATACCTTTTCTGAAGCGCTTCGTCGTTTTTTTTAACCCTCATATCTTGGGTTTGGATTATACCAGATAAACGAAATTCTCGGAATATAATGTAAATAGTAGACTTTTTAAAATTATTAAAATTTAAAGTTTCAGTTGCATAGCTCTTATACTTTAAATATTATTGATGTCTAAAAAACCGATTTCGTCACTGACTCACTCACTGATGATCATCAAAATTCTAAGGGTACTTCCTGAAGTCCTAGAAAGCTGAAATTTGGTATGTAAGCTAGTATTAGTACAAAAACAACAAAAAAAATCGAAAACTTGGAACTTTTACCCCTCAACCCCTTAAACTAGGGGATGGAAGTTTGTATGAGACTTCCGCAAATTTTACGACTTTAGACTCCTTGTTATATCAATAAAAAACGTATTTCAGGATTTTTAGTAATTCACCCCCTCTCCCTTTAAATTAGGGGATTTTGAATGGGTTTTCCCATACAAAGTTAATTTCATACACATGCACAGACTTCTTATTACAAATGAAAAAACGGCCAAGCTACGTATTTTGACTAAGGTGTAGAGTTTTTGAAGTTAGGGCTTATAGAGTTAGAAGGTTGGCTCTACGTGAGATCTGATAACTTTTTGACAGTGCGAGCCATAATGGTCTCATCTTAGCAACATTTTACATGAAAATGTTTTTGGTGGGATTATTGATTTCCGAAATATTGTGCTATAATTTAATTTTGTTTTAATAACAACTGATGGTCTAGTACTGCATAAAGATGAAAATGTAAAATGATTGCCGAAACATTAAAAAACAATTTTTGACTATGATTATGTTATGTATTATTTTAATTCACAAATCTTCAAATGGACCTCCGAACCAAGCGTCGGTAACAGGAATAAAAATAAAGTAACAAATTGCGACTAATATTATTTTTGGTGGTTTGAAGAACAGCTATTGGACTCGGGAAAACAAAGTTGGCAACACTGAATAAAAGTTATTATTAGCTATCTGAGCTTTGGTTATTTAGTCTTTGTTATTATGAAACTTAAAAACATATAAACATTATTGTTTTGCCTTGAATTTTGTTTTAATTAATAGTTTTTCTACATATAAATTATATTTACTATTCTCATACAGAAACATGGGCCTATGATATGCTGTTTTGGAACATTTTTCTTGTGGCTTGTGGAAGACAAGAGAGTTCTCTGGTGGACAGTCTGACTGGGCCGTAGAGTACTTAGAATTGGACAGGGCTCTGTCTTCGTTTTGTACTGACTGCACTCAGATTTGGGCTGTTTTGATCAATAGCAAAAAGTACTAAACTCAATATTATCACTACAAGTAAGTAAGCCAATACAAATAGGAATAACGTGTGAAGGAGTGTTCCTTCGTTTCTCATTAGATTATTGTAACAATAATCTGCTGTAGTTATTGGTCAGTCTACAATCGGACAATCATTCCTGTGTTGTGTAGACACAAGCAACTTACATACGTGTGGTTAAATATTTATTGCGGTTAAAACAATTATTATAGTTAGTAGTTGTCCGTAAACCTCACTTCCTAACAACTGAAATTGTTCATAGATATTTTTGTACTTACATAAGTAGATGATGAAACAAAATATAATACCAACTAACCAAATAACAACTAAAATACATAATATTTTCGCAGACGGTGTTACAACTAAAAATACAGAATGGCACACTAACCTACCACCATGAAATACTGGAGATTTTCTTTTTAAAAAACTGGGGATGGATAGACGAAAGTCCAGTATGGGTGCAATAAAATAGAGAATAGGCGAGGTGTGACGCAACCACTGGATCAGTTTATCTTTAGGGCAGCAGATAGAACTGTCTCCCTGTACGTGTCTAGAATGCATATAGAAACGACTCCTATAGATATTGTGGGGTTTATCAAATATAAGACTAACCCCGATGTAAATGTCTACAAGATTAATACAGTGGATAATCAATTTAATGCGTTCAAAGTAATTGTACCGCTGAAAAATGTAGATCTATTTTTAAATGATAATGGGGACCGACTATGGCCTGCTGATATAGAGTTCAGAAGGTACTAGGAGCGTAGCCATACGCAGAACAGGAGTTACGAACAAAGATATCACAAAATTAAATAAAAAATAATGGATAGTAAACTTGAACTTAAACTTGTATCATACAACTGCAGGTCACTTAAAAGGTCCATTTAGGAAATAACACAACTGTGTGATGACCATCAGATAATTGCGCTGCAGGAAAGATGGTTGTTCCCTCATGACTTAGACATGATAAGTACAATTTAACAAGAAATAATTTGGTAATTTGGTATATCTGCAGTCGACAAAGAGCATGGAGTTATAACTCCTAGATACTTAACATGTCTAATGCCAAGGAGGTGAGTGCAGGTACACATAATATTATAGTGTGGCTCTGGACAATTATCTGTTATTATTGTGTAGGGCGCTGAGGAGATTGGGACGTGACCATTTGTTCTAAGAGAAAAGGTGATATAATTGGTTTTCTCCGCGTTGAATGTTAGAACATTACTGCGTAACCAATTTGACACAGTATTAAAGCCCGATTGCGCGTATGAAAATACTTCGTCCCAAGTATCAGCGCTAAAGAGGAGCGCCGTGTCATCTTCAAATGTTATAATCCTACCCCTGGGGAGTGTGAGCATACCCAGGTCATTAATATACATAAGGAACAGAGTGGGATCAAATACGCTTCCTTGAGGGACGCCATAAGAAACTGTTCGTTCGTCATAAATGTGTTCATCTATTTTAACGCATTGGGTACACTCACTTAAGTAGTTCTCAAAAAGTTCCAGTTGAACCCCTCTTATTCCCAAATTCTCCATTTTTTGGGACAAAATGGGCACAGAAACCGTGTCGAATGCCTTAGCAAGGTCTAAAAATTCCCCCTTATCCAGGTTGGTGACAACATAGTTTGTCAAATCGTGTACTGCGTCGGACGTTGATTTGCCAGACTGAAAACCGTATTGTGTTGGAGATAGAAGACTATGTTTTTCGAGGTGATCAACAAGCCTGCTGTTCATTATCCTCTCTAGAACGTTTGAAAGGGCAGGTAAAACAGCTATTGGTCTATAATTGCTGACACGACTTCTGTCCCCACTCTTGTAGATCGGGTGCATTTTGATTGATCTATTAAAAACTTTGGGGAATTTACCTGTTGAGAGAGCCAGGTTACAAATGTATGTAAGCGGGGGCATAATAGTGGCTTTATGTTTCTTAAGAAAACTACTCGATATTCTATTCCATCCCAGTGCACAATCATTCTATAGGGACATTAATAATTTTTCAACCTCGTCTTTGTCCGTTGGTAGCAAAACCATTGAATTCAAGTTGTTATCGATTAATTTGATAGGTGCCAATTTGTGCAAAGTATTCGTTTACCGAGTTTACCGATATTTTTGGAGTGGATGACAGAGTTAAGAGATGAGATGGAGTTTCTTTCTTTTTAGTCCTGTTTGTCAAATTATTTATTGCAGCCCATAGTCGCTTGGGATTTGTTCCAGCTATACTTATTTGGTTCTTTTTCATATTCTGTTTTTATTTTCTTTAATAATTTGTTACAGAAGTTTCTATATCTGGTAAAAAATATTTTTAGATCATTATTATCTGGCGCTTTTTTAAATATTTTATGCAAATTGTCTCTGTGTTGAACACAGCGAAGAAGCCCTGGTTATCATGGCTTCATATTTTTTTTACGGTTTGGCACTTTGGCAATTTGTGAATTATCGGTCTCTATAACTTGCCTCGATTGTTATAGACATCACTATAGTCTAGTTGCCCAATGTCTATATCTATCTGGTCGTGATTGACATGGATTACCGCTTCTCGCATAGTCGTATTAGTGGTTTGCTTTGAAAGAAACAGCAAAACCGTGTCATGATCCATCAATGCAGAATGAGCAACAAGTGTAGATGCAGGCCGCTGACTTTTTGAGGAAAAGTGATCAAGACATATATGCTTGTTGTCTAGTGGCTAGGGTATGGGCAGGTAGTAGCCCATGTGATGCCAACAAGTTCAAGTAGTTATGCTTGTTTGGGTCACGGCATAGATCGTGGATATTAATGTCTATGTCTCCGCAAATTATTATATTATTGTAGCGTGCAGCATTGGTTAAGGTATTTATTTATTTAACAGTTTATGTACACACATATAAAGAGACAAGAAAAAGGAACAGAAAAATACGTACAAAGGTGATGCTTATTTCTAAAGAAATCTCTTCCAGCATACCTGCGATAGGAGAGTGGATAAAAAGAGATGTAGACAACGTGTGTAAGAGTAGAAGAGAAAATAAAATACATAAAATAAAAACATTTAACCATTCACTAATATAAAATATGACCTTCAATATGAGAATATACTTACATACATACTTTCAAAATAAATATCTCTTAAATATATATACTAATAATTATAATTTAGTAGGTATATAATATAATAATAAATACAAAATATGCAACTATGACGAAGTGGAAAGATAGTGTTCTTTCACTCTTCTTTTAAAAACTGCAACAGTCTGGCAGTCCCTAATGTTAGGCGGTAGTGAATTCCACAACCGTACCGCATGCACACTAAAGGAGTAGAAGTAGAAGTCGGTTGAGTGGGGAGGTGATTTAAGGAGATTTCTAAGATGTGACCTGCAAGGAGCATCAGAAAGACGGGCGTAGGAAAAGCGTTCCCGCAGATAGGATGGCGTTTTAGGGTATCATTTAATGAATTGAAAAAGTTCTCAATCTTTATAGCCTGGAGGTCCGTAAATTGCTAAAAGTACTGTATTTTGACCTATTTTTATTTGGAGGCAGTTAGCATTTAAGAATGTGGGTTCTTCTACGGAGACCTTGAGTTCCCTCCTAACATAAACAACAACAACCTCATATTGCGTAAGATTGCTGATAGTGCTAAAACAATCATAATTGTCCAAATCAGGTATGCTGTGTGTGCCAGGAAGCCAGCACTCTGTTAATGTAATAATATCCCATTCGATTTTTGTTCTAGCTAGGATTGTATAGAAACCTGAAATATTTTTTGTAATACTACGGATATTTTATAATATATTCTTTATTTCGGACTACATACAACACATACAAGTATATACAATCCATATAGTTTTAGTAACAATGACTTAAAAACTATGTTACTAAACTTTTACAAACTAAACAACTAAAACTGACGTGGCCCAACACACATATTTTGATTTAGTATTTTGAGTGACAAGTTTGGTTTAAAATTAGGCAGACCACAGTTGTCAAGGTTACAGGTCGCAGAGTCCGAAATAGAGACTGAATCGATATTTTGTGTGTTGTTACGTAAATTATCGAATTTTAACGTTTTAGTTTTCAATGTTCAGGCTTTTATTATTGCTTTTTATTTTGTGTTGCAAAGTTAGTACAACTACGGAAGACGCTTTGCACTGCCGCCGCTACGCGCTCTCGATCTAGCTTCAGCGGTGACACACAATTTACCCTTTTATAAACCCCATAAGAATACTAAATCCACAAAAAAAAAACTTATTTTTCTGTCGTACCCTGGAATTTTATTGTTCAAAAACACGGCACGCCGACGGTCATTTTCAGCATTTTCATTATGCACCAACACGAATCCCATTTCTGATGACTTAGAAGGGTATTTCGTTATTATCAGCCATATTTTAACTACTGTGGGCGTATTGTGGGTAGTGTTGGTTATTGCGCAATAGAAAAAACTGTTTACAGTTCAGATCAAATTATAATTTACTATCAAATTAATCACACCAGCAATTAACACATTGTAGGTACACGAAACAACTATTCGAAACGTGCGACAGTTTCTAAACGTCTTCACTGCTTAACCGCCATCCATGAAGTCTGTTTTATATAACGCTCGGACCAGCCTGCGGCTGGTCCGGGCGTTATATTGTAGACTCTGTCGAATTCCACTAGGTGGCGCTGGTGTCCCGATAAGTCAACTCAGTAACGTATTTCCGACACACATAATATCTATTAATAGAAAAAATTCTTACCTTTGGCAATCGTTTTGGTGATAGCATTTTGTTTTCATTATGCTCCGCATGGCCGGCCAAACTGATCATTTAGTCGTGTTCCACACACCGCCTGAAGCGATTAGCTCCCGTGCGACCCGCCTCACTGAAATCAAACCATTTCGTATTATATTCCGATCTGAAGGAAATTATTTATTGTTTCGCTGCTCACTACGTAATACGCAATCTTTTCCTTCGATCTTTCAATCATCTATTATCAACTGAGATTACATTTCCTTTTCTTTCCGAGATATTATTAGCTACATTATTATCTGTTATGTAGCAAAATGTAATATCGAATTGTCTGTTGGCAATTGTGAGTTAAAGTATTATTATACATCGTTATATTTCACACAAAGAGGTTGTTACGTAAGAATTGTACTATCGTAGACAATTACTGATTTGAATTATGCGTGTATGTCTGATGTTTTGTGAGAAGAAGTATGCTAGGGTGTCCTCTATTGAATGTTAGTAGTTGAAATATTTTTGTATACCTACCATACCTGTTTAAATCTTTGTTAATTAATGTAATTGGTGTTACCGTTTTAATTAACAATCAATAAATCGCATGTTTGTGTATTACATTCATGAAGTTACATTACACCACGGAAAGTACCTAACTGCGAACATGACAATGAAAATTGACCTGCAGCAACCAAAAAATAATAACAAAACACTCTCTGTATAAACTTTTTCATTAAAGAAATAAGGTATTTTTGGTGTCGTTTAATTTCAGAAGCGTTAATGAATGAATGTATGTACATTATATGAAATAGTTACAGGGCTTTTTTTATGCATCAGCTTTTTTTACTAAGCTGCACAAAAAAAAAAAAAAAAAAACAGATATTTGATTAAATTTGAATATCAAAACGTAATTATTTGCAATATCTAAACGCAGAACTTGGGACGGTAGCTATGGAGTCACCATACTTACCAGAATTTGGTATTTCTATTTCTATAATTAGGTGTGCTAATTAGCAGGATTTTGGTGGTAGTGGTTTCGTCGTTTAAACTATTAAGAGAATTTTACTACCTCTTTTTCTAGAGGAGTTTCACAGAACAAGACGTATTATCGTCGTATAAATGTATTAGATTTGATGGAACAGAACTGAGTTATCAATAATAATTATATCATTGACAACACAGTTCTGTTCCATCAAATCTAATACATTTTGGAGACTCCTGTCCTTTGAAACACAAGAGTATTATTCTAAGCTTTAGAGCCAGTACCTATATGTATGCATTTGCAACATGTATTATATTAATAAATATGTAATAGCTTTTTGTTAATGACAGTTAAATGAATCCACTATGTACACGTATTTCAGAGAATTTTGCTTCAACTTCAAATCAGAAATGTCATTGTCGTATTTTAATGTCACTACTCTGTTTTGTCTTGATGTGTTGTTGTAAATAATTGTGGATTAGTTTGTTTAGCAACTAGTTTTATTTGTGTTGTGGTGAAGTACAGAATACGGGGATTGTAGGTAATCCAGGAGTGCAGAGATGATCGAGTCTAACAATGCCATCGGTTACAGTTGGTGCTAGTATGTGTGATGATTATCGTATGGTGATTCCATGACAAGCATAATGACCGCACCGGCTACTCAGTAATTCGAAGAAGTTCTTCTAAGATTAAAATGTAATAATATAACAACAATTCTTTATTCAATTACCAAATAAATGTTTTATTTTTGCTTAACGCATAATAGATAAACCAGCATGTATATATATAGTAAGTAAGACAACATGATGGGATGTGTGGCCTCCCCAACCTGAATACCTTCACAGGTTTTAAATTGTAAATTCGCCTTTGAACCTTTTTTTTTTGGGTGGTAAATTATCAAATAGCTTCTCCCACTCTGGGGAAGCGGGTGTCAGACTCTTACTGACTAAAACCCACCCAGTTGTTCTTCAGTTCCTTCAGTTATGGTCCGGTTCAGTTACAGTCCTTCGGGTACGTTGCCAGGGGCCACGGTATCCCATTTCGGAATTTCCCGCGACCCCGGCAGGCATCGGTCCTAGCGGACCCCGCCAGTTCTGCTGAGATCTCTTTGAGGCGCACGTGGAACACAACGCACCGTTAACTCGGGCCTGGTCCTTATCGGACGGCGTGCTACCCATTGCTCACCGTCTGCAAGCCCGCGCCTACGGTGGCCGGGAATCGGCCTGCGATTCCCGACACCCAGGGCGTCTCCTGCGGCGGCTAGGGGCGTGAGGGCACAAAATTTGCCTCTCCCTCACGCGTTCCGCTTCCTCCTTCGCGAGCATTACTGCTTCGCAGAAGGAGGTGATGGCCTCCCATGCCCTTTCGCTCCATACCATGGCCTGGACCAGGGCCGGACGAGGGAGATCACCGCCACCGATCGTCTCCACGAGGACATGGCGATACTCTGCCCAAACCGGGCAGACCTCCACCGTATGCTCCTCCTTGTCCTCCGAGCGATCCACGCAATGATGACACCCGGGCGTTTCCTCCCGCCTTATCCGGAACAGGAACCTCCCGAAACAACCGTGTCCAGTGAGGACCTGCGTCAGGCGTTAGGTGAGGACGCCGTGGTGCCTCTCTAGCCACTCCTCAAAGAGGGGACCTATCGCCGCAATTTTGGCGTGTCCAGCACTGGGTTACGACATTTGCACTCTCCATGACGCCATGAGACCCCGCCGGAGCTCTGTCCGCTGTACCGTGATTTTTCGCGGCAGCAGAGTTACGCCCCGGCGTTTCCCCTCCTCGCGCCACTCCCGAATGTACGCGAGGACTTTTGCCTCCAGATCCCGTGGCGGCAATCCAGCAAGGAGGCTTGCTTGGCTTGGCTTGCTTGACCCCCTAGATTGGGCAGGAGCCGCTTCAAGGCAGCCCCGGCCCGCTCCAGTCTGGGAGCCAAACGTCGGAAATGCACCACCAAGTTCCACCGGCTGTCGAGGATGAGTCCCAAATACTTCATCGTCGACTCGACACCGATTTGAATTCCTCCTACCGTTATTTGAGAACCCGACGGTGGCGCATTCCGAGGACTGTCAAGTATTATCAGTGATAAAGCTACGTATTTAATGAATAAATGTCCCGCGGTACCAGTCAATCATAACGTAATTATGTCGGCTTGCTTTGCATAGAAGTGCATGGAGTACAATAGGACATGACGCTCTTCTAGAGATATAATGTGTAAGGCTTAATACAAAGTCAGCTACTTCCTGCCCTTCAGTAGCCATTATTGGAACTATTTATTTTTGTCATCTTTGAATATCTGTTTACTCGTTGATTTACTGCATAATAAATTCTTTTACTGTCAACTGAACAAAGAAATACCTGAAGCTCAAACGATTATACCTATAATATGTATATTGGGGTATCTATTAAGAGCATGCCATATCAGATAACAGCATGTACGACTATAAGACCTCATTACAGCTTAGATACGGATCGCATACATATTAAAATGATTCAATTCGGTTTCAATAACGCACGGAATCCGGCGCCGTCTACGGCCCGTAAGACACTCGTGAGACGCTGCTAAATAATTCTCTGTGTGTTGTAAGGACTGTGGCCTCCCCCCGTATGTCCCCCCACCCCCGTGACGACCGGACGGCCGGCAGATCCTCTTGTAATTGTGCTAACTACAGGAGACGGATTGTGTGAGCAAACCCTCGGGATAAGCGAACGCATCGTTTAGTCGCGACTGGTTCATTGCGTAGCGAGTAGTGCTTGCACGTTATCTTGAATTGACAAGACGTTTGTCCCGGCCTCAGTCGGACGTCTCCAACCAGATCTGTTTGTTCGTGTAATTGTTTCGGAATGCGGATGACGTCGTGTGCACGTCGCACTGTTTACAGGTGCGCTGTTGGTTCAGCAGCGTGTCAACATCGGGAGAGCATGTTGCATTATGTTACATACTAATACAATTGTATGCATACCAAGTTCACCAGATGGTCAAAGTAACGTCCAACAACAACAATTCATTTTTAAGTGCGCTTCCAATATTAATGTTACTAAATTCGTCCAGTATATTTGAGATTACAATGAACATACATACACTAGGTAACTTCACAATTGCACAAAGTAACTCATGACCTACTTAAAAAGCTCGAAACACAACACCAACACTCCTACATTACATAACGTGAACATCAACAGGGGTCAAAATTAGAGTCAAACCTGGTGACGCGCCTCGGCTCCGTTTCTTTGACGCAGCTCGTAATCAAATAAAGCGTCGTCAAATCGCGTTACCTCCAGTACAAACAGGCTGAACCAAGACTTTAAGGTGGAGCTATTTTGAGCTTCTTATAACTTGACAAGTTTTAACGTAACCTACGAATCTTGGCGAAGGATTGAAAAAAGAAAATTTAATAAAGATTAGTGCTCGTATGTTTTCGTAATTAAAAGTTTGAATTCTAAAACAATTGAATGATTTAATCTTCTATGGGATCATGTGAGTGTCAGGTTCACAGTTGTGCTGCTATAGCTATTAGTGAAGATGTTCAAGGCTGAATGCAGGTGAACGTGAGGCCTGCCCCGCAAATGAGAAGCGACGCGAGTGCTGCCGGCAGCTATTGTGAAGCTATATTAGTTGTGAAAGTAAATGCTTGTAAAATGGTGGGTAACGTCAAAACGTGCTGAGTAAAAAGATATCGTGAGTACAATGAGCTCGTAACCAGCAATAGACTGGGTACTGTTGTGACACATAAGTACGTATACTGGGTTACATTAAATTAGTTAGCGAAACTCCGCAGATGTGATTGGTATGAATATTAGTTGAAGTATGAGTTGAGAAAATCAATTATTTTTTTGTTTTAATTAAATAATAATTATACATTTTAATTTACTAGCTGCACCCCGTGGTTCCACTCACCTAAGTCTCGATCCCGTGGGAATATCAGGATAAAAATAATCCAATCAAATCTTGAATACAGGTCATGGTTTATCCATGTGCCAAATTTCATCCAAATCTGTTCTCCCGTTTTAGCGTGCAAGCGTAATAAACAAACAAACACACAAACTCACTTTCGAATTTATAATATTAGTTAGGATTATTAAAGTTAGGATTTCTGAGTATATTATGGTACATTAAGATTAGATTACGATACCCTCCACGTCTGTGAGTTTAACAAAAAAATACAGATTTTTCTAGTAACAACACCAACTACGGTAGTATACCCCATTTTTTAGGCTTCCGTAGTAAACAAGAAACCCTTATAGTTTAGCCATTTGCGTCTGTTGAGAGCTTCAACCGACACCTCAGAAGGCTCTCATTTCGCGGCTGGGTCAAGGGCTTGATTCAGAAAGTAGTACTTCTGGACACGGCACGCATAGTGAGGGGGTTCCTCTCTCCAGAGCCCTGACCACCGGCAGCTTGGACCTTGTTTCTGATGCCGATGGGCTACTATTTTTATATTTTTCAATGTTTGTTTATAAAAATATTTAAAAATGTAAGCAATAATATGTATTGAAAATGTTATTTTATTTTCAATACAATATTGTTTACATTTTTAAATATTTTTAAGGAATATTAATTTTATTAAAGAAATAAAAAAATTGAAACGGTCACTATAAAATGTTATTAGTTAAATAATTAGGTAACAATTTATGACAAAGTTGTTGGATAGATGCTCTCATAGATAGGTACTGAATAAATTAACCGACTTAGTTTTACATTAGATCTCATTACAAAAGAACTGCGTTGTGAGACTTGTATTTTTTTTTCAAAACGTAACATATAAATGTTACGTTTTGATGGGATCTCATTTATTTTTGTAGGTAATTACCCTGATACTGATAATGAACCTGCATAAGTTTAATAAAACATGTGAATTTGTGTGTCTATCTGCGGCATCGTAAGTAGATCCTAAAGCTTGTTATACCTAATTGTTATTGCTTCTTCATTCAATCTCAATGCAGTTTAATTGACAACTGTGAACTGACGTTGCCAACTGATTTAATTAATTCCATTGGCCATTTTATTTTTTTTTAGGTACAATTGTACCTACCTTTATATTCCATGTTCCATTAGGTAGGTACACTATGTCCCTCGTCCTTGTCTATTTAAATATAAGTATCTAGCACAGGCGATGAATAATTTGACAAACTGAATGCTTTTTATAAAATTCAAATACCTAATTCAATTGATCGCTAAGAACCCTCACGCGCTGCGCTGTCTTATAAGTACCTATAGTGTAGGTGTATTCAAGAAAACATCATCTGGGACTTACTGTACCTACCTATATCCACTATTTACCTACCTATCTATCTATTTAGGTATTGTAGGCGACGAATAATTGTATGAACTGCAAAACTAACTTTGCAATCGTATCTATTTTTAAAGGATTACAAAGTTACTTATGCAGTTCGTTTATCTAGAAAACAGGACTGAAATTGCGGTATATTTTAATTTGGTTTAAAATTTGAAGCTGGTGTGTCTCCTACAAGTACCTTTAATTTTGATGATCACATTCAAATTCAAAAGTCATTTATTCAAACTAGGCTGAGAATCAGCACTTTTCGAACGTCAAAATTACATAGACAGTCCCCCAAAAACGCCGGCCCTTCACCACTTCTTAGTGTTTTAGCTGGGAAGAAGAAGTGGCGCAACAAACTCCCCAGCAACACAGCTGTCCGTTCAGTTGGAAAAACCCGATTCAATACAATAGTATGCAAAATAATTTACATTATGCAATACAAAACATTAAATTAAATTATTTGTTATATGAAATTAAATTAAATTGTTTATATTCTGTAAATAGGATATTGGAATCACTTTTACATGTCATACAATTATTATTTTTTTAATTTCTATATTAGTTTGGCGTTTCCTATCTGAATACTCTGAGAAGAAAGGCCGAAACAAACTCAGAGATCACAGTCTCTTTTAAAGTCCAGACATAATCCTGGTCAGGCCATATGAGGACCATGTAGATTAGTGTCTGAAATGGTTTTTTGAGGAAAGAACCACACAGATTTGAATGGACCAGTCCAGCCAGTGCAAGCATTTGTCAGAAATCGTGGAGCTCAGCTCAGAAATTAAAGAGCTCAACTCGACGATATTTGAGTAGGCCCCATAAACGAATCAAATTGCCAGACCATCATTAAAAATTATTGAGAAAGAAAAAACGAATGAAAGAGAAAAAAAAAAGAAACTATGCACATAGTCCTCACATTCACAATAATTAAAATAATTTAATACAATCGTGTATAATATAATCGTGTTATTTAGTATATATTTTTTAACAATGTCAATGTGTATCATATCAAAATGGTATATTTTAATGATTTTACATAATAATTAAAATGTCAAGTATTATAGTTTCATCACAAGGCTTAGCAGAGCGAGCAGCTTAATACCCGAATAAAAGCCTCCAGGTCTCCCTTCTCCCTAATAGCACCATAATTAGCTTTAATATTTAATTTGTGTGTGGATCAAGGAGTCTTCCCGGATTTAATGAAATACAGTAAGGTTATACCACTTTTTAAATGTGGGGACAGTAAGGACACCAACAATTATAGACCAGTATCCATGCTGCCGGTGTTCAGCAAAGTGTTCGAAAAGGTAATGCAAATGCTTAATCATTTTAACACCAACCAAATCTTACACGATCAGCAATATGGTTTCACCAAAGGACGTTGTACGACTGACACCGGTGTCACCTTATTAAAACACATATTTACAGCTTAGGAGGAAGCTCAAGATGCCATAGGAATCTTTTGTGACCACTCGAAGGCATTTGACTGCGTAAATCATGAAACCTTACTCTTGAAACTTGAGCATTACAGACTAGGTAATCTTGCGCTCAGTTTAGTAAAATCTTGTTTAAATGATAGACAACAGCAAGTTCAAATGAATGGTATCAATTCACTCGTTCTAAAATTAAAAATGGGTATTCCACAAGGCTCGATATAGGGCCCTTTCATCTTTTTAGTATATATTAATGATCTACCCCATTTATTAAAAAACTAACCACAAATTGTGTTATACGCTGACGATACTTCCCTAATTTTTAAGATTAATAGACGTGCATCAAATGTTGACGACGTAAATAACGCCCTACTACAGGTCCAAAATTGGTTTACTGCTAATAATTTTGCATTAAAAATGCATAAGATTTGCTTTACCGAATGTTAAAAGTAGTGATTGTGATATAGTACTGAATAAGGAGAAACTAGAATTCGTAGATAAAACTGTTTTCCTGGGGATCACGCTCGACTCAAGGCTGCAATGGGGTCCTTATTAAACATCTCTTGCAGGATGGCTAATTTCAGCAGCATATGCTGTAAGAAAAATCCGTCAATTTACTGATATAGATACCGCAAGGCTAGTTTATTTCAGTTACTTTCATAGTATCATGTCTTACGGTATTTTTCTATGGGGACGGGCTGCAGATATCGACTCTATTTTATTCTGCAGAAAAGAGCTATTAGAGCAATATATGGCCTCCGCGGGCGTGATTCTCTAAGAGAACTGTTTAAAGGTGCGACAATGACCTGCACTTTATTCTCTCTGTATTATTTAATTTATTTTTTTATCTATTCATACGTTATTTCATTGTAGTTAAATGTAATTATGGCTACGTTTAAAATCTACTACCAGAACGTGCGTGGTCTGCGTACGAAAACGAACATTGTGTTTCGCGGAGTATGTCTCAGTTCCTACGATATCATTATATTTACGGAGACGTGGCTAGATGATAGTTTTAACAACAGTGAATTATTTGATGGACGTTACCTCGTTTGGAGACGCGATCGTAACTACTCCCGAATCGGTCAGTTGCGAGGTGGTGGTGTACTGATAGCGGTGAAACGTTATCTTACAGTGGTTGAGAGGTTGGATTGGCGTAGTTCTGCGGAGGATATTTGGCTATCCTTAATCCTTAAAAGGTCCAACCCACAGGTTAGTTGCAATTTGCATATATGTGCACTGTACCTGTGCAAGGAGAATCTAGGTTATTCTCATAGTATTCAGTTGCGTAATTTCACAGATAGTCTCAATAACTTAATTCTGACTCATCTACTTGACAAGTTTATGCTGGTGGGTGATTTTAATTTCGGTAACGACGTCGAGTGGTGTAATGGGGACATAGCTACCAATGGTGAGTTAATCCCGCAAAATATCTCTTCTCAGCATGTGATTCAGTTCTTCGATGACAAACGTTCAACTTGTCACAATATAATGGTGAGCGGAACATTAACTGTAGACTACTTGATCTTGTATTCTGTAACGATACTGTGACTGTTTCGGGATGTACGGACCCACTTGCTCTGCCAATTGATTTTCATCACAAGCCTTTAATTATTGAGACAAAATTTATTGATATTCAAAAACTTGTCGACAAACCTGAGCAACGTTATATCTTCTCGAAGGGCAATTATGATGCTATTAAATCTGAACTTGATCTTATTAACTGGTCTCAGTTGTTACACTTTACTAGCTTGGAAGATGACGTCACTATTTTTTATACCAAACTGTATGAGCTTAGGGACAGACACATACCTTTAAAATCAGTAAAACAGTCCTCTTATCCTCCTTGGTATATCCCAGCACTAATTAAGATGATTAGAGAAAAACATAAGTATCATAAGAAATGTAAACGATACAGTAACATATCTGATTATTACTGGTTTTCGTTACTGCGTACCAGAGTTTTTGAGCTGGAAAATAGTTGTTATGACAATTATATGACAAACATTGAGGCTTCTATTGTAAAAAATCCCAAATATTTCTGGACGTTCGTAAAAAGTAAGCGGAGAGCTGGTTCGTTTCCTAATGAGATTTTCTACCGTGAGACCTCTGTGAATACAGGACAAGATATTACCAACCTCCTTACTACCTATTTCCAGTCCACATTTTCAGAACCTGAATCAACGGCTGATAATGGATGTACTTCCAGTGTACAATGTAGTAATACTGTAATGTCTGTCAGTACAGTTGACATAAACCATTCACGTATATTGAAGCTGCTAAAATGTTTAGACCTCAGTAAATCAGGTGGGCCTGACCTCAATACCTCCTGTGTTCATAGTCTCTTGTGCTGATAGTCTTGTTGAAAACATTTCTCAAGTACTCTCTTTCCGAGGGTAAAGTTCCGAAGATTTGGAAGTCTGCTTTCGTCACTCCCGTCTTTAAAAAGGGCAATAAGGCTAATATTGAAAACTATCGCCCCATATCTAAAATTTGCCTTTTTTCTAAAATTCTTGAACGTATAGTTTATACCGATTTGTATGCTGCTTTCAAGTCAATTCTTGGCGAGGAACAGCACGGTTTTGTTAAGATCTAACTTACTTCTGTCACAGGAATTTATTACAAACGGCATGGTACAGCGACAACGGTTGACGTAGATTATACTGACTACAGTAAGTGTTTCGACCGTATTGAATATGTATTTCTTGCCGGAATACATGGGGACCTATACCGGTGGTTCTCCTCATATATAGAGAATAGAACACAGGCTGTCATGCTTCAGGGCTACACCTCTGGTTGGAGTTCTGTCCCTTCAGGCGTACCTCAAGGCTCTATTTTGGGTCCTCTGTTATTTATATTGTTCATTGCAGATATCAAACAATGCTTCCGTCATTCGAATATTTTACTATATGCTGATGACATGAAGATTCATAAAGTCCTGCGAGACATGTCTGATGCATGTCAGTTGCAAGACGACCTGCATAGGTTTGAAATATATTGCAACCGTAACAAACTCCAATTAAATGTCTCTAAATGCTTTCTTCTAACATTCTCACGTTGTACTTCTTTGATTAATTTTAGTTACACCATGTACGGTCAGCTCATTGGCAGGCTAAATAGCATAAAGGATTTAGGGGTAATCATAGACAGTAAGCTTCTGTTTGATCAACATGTAAATAGCATAGTTACTAAGGCATCCAAAGCTCTGGGATTTATACTACGCACCACGGCCTGTTCCGATCTCTTAAACCGGTTAAAATCTTGTATTGTTCTTTTGTGCGCAGCCATTTAGAATACGCGTCTCAGGTTTGGAACCCGCAGTATGAGACTTATAAGTCCCGTATTGAAGGCGTCCAAAGAAAATGTCTACGTTATCTAGATTATAGGGCTCAGCAATACTCAGTTGACTACAAGCACCGCTGCAAACGGTACCACTTCCTTCCTCTGGAGATAAGACGTTATATTGGAGACAAGAGTTTACTATTGGGTATCGCAAATAGCCACATTGACTGTCCTGAACTCGTTGCTAATCTGTCATTACGCACGAATCTGATGGGATTACGTCAACGTCCAATATTAAATGTACCTTTCGCAGTGACTAATTACAGGCGGAATGTTTTCTCAATATGAAGTGCATTAAGTTTCAATAGGCTTCCTAGGAACCTTAATGTCGACTTGTTCTGCATCAGTGTGGCGACCTTAAGACGGCTCTTGGCACAAGTCTCTTCAAGGACTTCAAGTCTCTTCAAGTTCTTCTTTTTTCAAGGATAGTTAACTTATCTTAACTTTATACTAATTATATTTACTTTATTTACTTTCTTTTTATTGACTTTTTCTTAAACTATATGTGGAGGCTTGTTATTAGCAATTTTTTTAATATTCAATATTCTTTATATCATTGGTTTGTTAGTCTGTAAGCCTTCTTTAAAATAAATAAATAAAAAATATTAACATCTAAAATAAACATATTTTAATTATTTTAATTTTGATTTAGAAATTAAAATTTTTGTGGGAGGTGTTCATTTAAAGAACACCTCGCACAAAAATTAACTGTTTCAGCTGCTCATACAACACATGGATTTAACCTACCAGCACAGTCAACTACAACATCTAGTGTCAACATTTCAAGACGGTGACACCCACGAACTGGCTTTGAATAGAATTATAGAACTTGAACAAAAATCGTGTGATGCCCAAAAGGCACTATCTTACTCAGAGTGTATCAAGGTCAGCAAACAGGTTGCTAGCACCAGTAATCTATTTAATGAGTTGGTAGGTAGCAAGTTAAAATCAGTACGTGAGCCAGCTGTAACGATAGATTTAACTGGTGATGACACCATACCATTATGTCCTATTGTTGTCAATCACAAACTTCTTGATTTTAATGTATTTTTTAATTTATATTAAAAAATACATTAAAATCAAGAAGTTAGTTAAATGGTCACAGAGAACAACCAAGAAAAAATATCTTAAAATTAAATCTTTCACTTGGAAAGGAACGGGTTGTCTTCTCGAAAAGTTTAAATACTTGTACTATTGAGTTATAAATAAATGTAGGGAAAAATATGACACTGATATCCAGCTCCTCTATAATGTTATACTACACAAGGAGCACTTGCTAAAGAATATTTTTGAAAAATATGAGACTTCTCAACAGCAACTAAGTGACCGCTTGCTAGAGGCTGGGGAATTACTGGATTTGGTGAAGTGCAATGGTGACATATATGAGTCTTTGACAAATAACCTCTCCTGCAGCTGTGCCAACCAAGTACTACCTCCTCAGCCCAACTTGCCTCCTCCGGTGTTGGCTCTTCCAGCAGAGACCTGTGTTAATTCACAAGAAAATAAATCAATATTTTTTTGTGACGAAACTTTCCCAAAGCCTTTAGGAAAGTTTCATCGTTAAGTGTTACGCAATTACCTTAGCCATAGTTTTACTAATCATAACATAAGGTTTTTTTTTTTAATTTAATAGTGGTTTTTGTAACATAAGTTTTAAACAAATGATTAAAATATTTGTAAACACAAACCTAAATAATTATTCTACAATCGTTTTATTATTAGGTAATAGTACTGGTATTACCAGACAGGACATAGTGGATGGTGTGGATACCTTATTATAATTAAATGTAGGAAAGCTGATGTTGTGTGCTTTTTCTTATTCCGACTTAAAAATTTTGTTATTTTCATCATATGTAAAGTACATAATTATGATGAAAATAACTACATTTATTTATTTATATTTTTTTGAATAATACTATTCACAGGCTGATATGTTGTCATAGTGACAAATTTTTGTACGAGTATTTTGATAATAACAAGTTTGTGTGATTTTAAGTTAACTCGGAGAACTTTATCTCTGTCTTGGAAATGTAAACATCTCATTGCTATGTTGATAGCATACAATATGAATGAGGTTATAGTTAATATAATAAAGTGTAGTATTAGTGATGAGTCTGTGTTGTCTAGTTATACTAACAACTTGAGTAATTCTCGACCTGAGACGCATAAGGTCGAATCTCGAGATCGGAGCAAAATAGCTTTAATAGTCAGCTGAAACCGGTATCTCGCGCTCTTTCTAACCATACAACAATCATAATTCTATCTCTTTTTTTTCTGATGGATATACAAATGCATTAGGTCGAATCTGTCGAGTTTTTTAATTTATATCGTGGAATATGGCTTGATAGCAACTACAGTATTTATGCTTAAAATTTTGGTTTAATTAGAAGGTCGAACATTGACTTCAGCTTTCATGCTTTTAAATTATTTTACGCGTAAGGCAGGGACTATTTTGTCATTCGACTTTAATCTACAAGGATTGTTGGTAAAAATAATACGTAACGTCAGATAGAACTTTATGCCTCTTGAAATTAAATAATCAGATGTCGTGCCTTGAGATATACTGAATGCCTCGAAAATTTTGTTTGTTCGGTTATGGTCTACAAACATTATTAGTCCTTATGTCTATAAAAAGTGCTACTTTATCGTTGTACAGAAATACACATGTGAAAAAGAAACACTATTCCATTGACTTCGTGACCGCACACCGACGCGGTAGAGTGGCATCGGACCTTATCGCCGGTCACTCGGCCGTTTTCGGCGCCACGACGGCTTGACCTATCAGCGCACTGCACCGAGCGCGTGTCGCGTGCGTTTGTTTTGTTTACATGAAAGACGTTATTCGCGCGCGAGTAGATAGTCCTGCGTGTCGAATTAATAGCGAATTTCATTACTTCTGATTTATTTAATTGCTTGTGGGTGAACTAGTGGTGATTATTGAAGGATTTTATAAGTATTAAAATTTAATATACCTACTACAATGGATGACGAAGATCAGGTGAGTACACAACTTAAAAAATAAGTAGTTAATAGGTTTTATATTGTCAAATCGTGTGGTGTGGGTTAGTAATTTTATCGGTTATAGTATTTAAACATGTTGTGAACTTACATAAGTGACTAACTAACACTATACAAATAAATAAATATACAAAAGACACTTAGTCGTCGAAGTACTCGTCCGCATCGCTGACCGCTGTCATCCAGAAACGTGCCCAGACGTGTACTTAGGTGTATTTACTTTGTTTTTTTTAAGACGCAAACTAGCCAATCTTCGAAATTTGATTCAGCCCCGCAGTGACCAAGCTAAAGCTGGCGAAACAGGTACTTTAGTCGCCGGTAAGTTAATTTCTTACATTCCTACTCGTTTTAGAAGCAAATCAGTTTATGTACCTAAGTAGGTAAATAAATTATATTAAAATTGTTTTATTTTTGGTTTAATAGACGACGGCATACGAGATCTATACGAAGATCCAATAGCAGGGCCAAGTTATTGTCATGAGAAGACAAGACATGAAGTCGATGCGCGTATATTTGAAAGTGCTTGTTTAGGTAAATACTTACTTATCTACTTGTTGTTCTATGAATGTAACCGTATGTTTAAAATCCATATCCATAGTAATATACCTATTATAAATTAGAAGGGTCTGTGTTGGTCTGTCTGTTTGTAATTCTTTAATGGGGTAACGGATTGAACGGTTGAACGGATTGTCACGAAATTTTGTGCAAGGACTTTAGGACCCGTGAAGGACATGCTGTATTTTTATACTAGATGCGAGTGAAGCCCCGGTAGTAATATATAAAAATGCAGTATATAACTAACTGTACCTGCTTACATTATCCTTACAGGAATAAAAAATAATATTTACTTTATTTTTAAACCTAATTTATGTTGAAAATATTGATTGAGCTTACGTACAAAAACATTATGTTACAGATCCTGGCCGAGAAATTTCCGATTATGATAGTGATGATAGCGTTAAAGACAAGACTTACGAACCACATAAAGATCTTTCGGATGGCAGCTACGTCAGTGATTCGCCAGAAAAAGTCTACGTTATATCAAGGTCTTTAAAGGTGAAAAGAAAGCTTTCTTTTTCGGAAAAGTCCTAAAGAACACGACCGTTTTTTTGCTGCAATGACTCCGCAAATAATCCCTACTGTTTATTCTTCGGTGGATGACTTTAATGAATCTTCGGCATTTGATCAAGGTAGTCCTAAAAGTGCGAATTCCAATAATATGATGATGATTCAAGTACGGGCGAGTACATCTGCTGTTAAGATTGATCACCTCGGAAACCGTAATTTAACAGACAGAGACCATACTACAGGCTTTTTAATTGTACCGCATTTCATAATAATAAATGTAAACGCTACGTACATGGATATATTACAAGATCAGACGTAACCAAATTCCTATTTTTTTGTCAAACATAATGTTACATATTATAATAAAGCTTACAATACGCATTGAATTTACCAAAAAATTGCAGGCATAAAGTTGGATCCGTAAATAGAATTAAAATGATTGGTCTTTTAATAACTTTGTACAAGCATAAGATTGGATGTCACCAAAAAAGTAGATTTTCGTTAATAAAATATTATTATAATACTGTGAGTAGTTTTATTACTATACTGATACAAAGGTACAAGACTTATCTAAAACATTATACTATTTTTGTTAGCCTAATCGATAATGAACAATAGTTATGACACGATTTTGTCAAGATCTTTCTTTTGGCTCCCCTCTAAACTTGTGAAATTCCATATCAGACCTAATGCGTCTCAGGTCGAGAATTATGAATTAATATGTTGCACGAAGGAGGATCCACCTACAATACCAACATACTTGGAGGCCACTACCAGTCAGATAGGGTATTCTCTTCTTGCTGGAACTCAAACGGGCATTTGACTTGAAAATTCTTAATTCTAATTACTTCATTTGTAGTTGTAAAGGTCACTTTGGATAATTCTTTAAACTAAAATAAAGATAAATTTATTTGTTCAAACATGTGTAACATGATACATGAATATGCACATACAGATGGAAACATAATTTTACCGGACCAACATGTTTTGCCTTATTTGGCGTACAACATGTTTATAATAATGTTATTAATTAAATTGACAATTATAAATTAATAATTATTAATTTCAGTTTCATATATAAAATTAGAGTCAGTGCAAAATATAGTCAATAATTATAATATACAATCAGAGTCAATACAAAAGTAGTCAATATTAATTACAGATAAAATATGTCAGTATATCTTAAAATTAAAATCAACAATGAAATTCAAAATTTATCATTTAAAAATTCAATGATGATAAAGTAGCACTTATAAGTAAGAAGCTTATTAAGTGTTTTCTTAAATTAATTAAAATTCAATTGCTTAATGTCATTCGGAATTTTATTGTTTATTAATGGAGCCATGCATACAACACTTTTTCTTAGAAGTGCTGTTTTGGCCGAGTGTGACTGCACCCAAAGTCTATCCTTCTCACATCTATTTCTATCGGAATTATGTGAGAAAAGAGGAAACCATTGAGGATTTATTTTTTACAAATACAGTTATTTCCAAAATGTAGAGTGACGGAAGTGTTAAGGACGCGTTTACAAATTTGATAGGTATAGAATCGAACTACTACATTGACAAAGGTCACACACACAAGTGTACGCACGGTTAATTGCGGGAATAGTAGTCAAGTGAACTAATTTTGGTACTTTGAATTTTTTTTTTCTCTATAATAATATTCTTCATAATACATAGGCATCTACAAAAAATATTTCGTATTGTAGTTTGTATTTTTACTAAATAATACTTAGATACAAATGCTTACTTCAGTGACTGCTAGGAGGCACTGGAAGCCCTCTTCTAGTAGAAAGATGTGGGCTGTGGATTTTGGGCTAGTTTTACTAGTTATGATGAGACTTTACCTCCGGACTTGATGGAGTGACCTGAAGGTGTAATTCGGTGACTGCTACTGGTACTCCTCGACTAGTAGAATTAGATGTGCCGAGTTTGGGCTTGTTTTGTAAGTTATGACGAGACCTTACCTCCGGACTAGATGGAATGACCTGAAGGTGTACTTCAGTGACTGCTACTTGTACTCCTCGACTATTAGAATTAGATGTGCCGAGTTTGGGCTTGTTTTGTAAGTTATGACGAGACCTTACCACCAGACTTGATGGAGTGACCTGAAGGTGTACTTTGGTGACTGCTACTGGTACTCCTCGACGAGTACAACTAGGTCTGCCGAGTGTGGGCTGGTTCTGTTAGTTATGATGAGACCTCACCACCGGACTTGATGGAGTGACCTGAAGGTGTACTTTGGTGACTGCTACTGGTACTCCTCGACGAGTACAACTAGGTCTGCCGAGTTTGGGCTCGTTTTGTTTGTTATGATGAGACCTCACCACCGAACTTGATGGAGTGACCTGAAGGTGTACTTTGGTGACTGCTACTGGTACTCCTCGACGAGTACAACTAGGTCTGCCGAGTTTGGGCTCGTTTTGTTAGTTATGATGAGACCTCACCACCGGACTTGATGGAGTGACCTGAAGGTGTACTTTGGTGACTGCTACTGGTACTCCTCGACGAGTACAACTAGGTCTGCCGAGTTTGGGCTCGTTTTGTTAGTTATGATGAGACCTTACCACCGGACGTAATGCAGTGACCTGAAGGTGTACTTTGGTGACTGCTACTGGTACTCCTCGAAACTCAAACTCAAACTCAAAGCATTTATTTCAAATAAACCAATTACAGGCACTTTTGAATAGTCAAGGGGTCGGTCAGTCAGAAATATGAAGCTAGTCGCCCATTCCAAAGCGTAGTAGGTACCTATGGAGAAGAACGGGCAAGAAACTCCACGGACACTCTTTTAAATAAAATAAGATGGTTACATAATATTGGTTACATCATTCAAGTTGAAGTTATACATGTGAGAACGATGCAAAACATTAAAAGCGTCCGTTAGAAATAAAAATATAAATTAAATTAAAATCGCCGTGGCAGCTAAGAGATGACCAGTCCCTACTGACGGCGCCCGTTCACGAACATGACGCATGGATTAGCACCATTCAGCTCAACCATTTTGAAGGGAGCTAAATGATCCAACACACGCGCCACCGCCAGCGAGACATTAGAGTGAGCATGACATACTCTCAGCCGCCAGGGCACATTCAAGTCAATGAAAGACATACTCAGTACCTAAATGGTAGCTTTATAGTCGGTACATGGTGCCCACACGTGTGCCATGCAATTATACAATGCTAAGACATTGAATTTATACAATGCAAAAATAGTTTTTAAAATCTTCAGCAGCTCCAACGGTATTTTCAAATGCTAATCAATTAGTTTATGCTTGTGGAGCAGGACCAGCGTTGAGCCAAGCATTTTTATCAGCGATGTAATCCCCCAACTTATAATATGCTTGGCTGCATAGTGTGCGTTTAATATAAGATTTAAATTTCGTTTCATTCAGTTGAAGTATGTGGGGAGGTATTTTATTGTAACATTTTAAACAGTACCCCATGAAAGATGAGTCCACTTTAGCTAACCTGAAACCCGGTTGAACTAATTGGTCCCTATTCCTAGTGATAATGCCGTCCCCGGAGAATAAAATGATAACTACAAAAATGTAACTTTTCAGGAAAAATAAAAAACATGTTTTCGTCGATTGCTCTTTAAATACTGAACGTAGACAAATGATTGTATGCTTTTAAAAAAGTTTATTTTTCGTTTGTTCTAAATGTTTTAGTGAAATACGAATAAGTATCAAAATAGAGATATTATTTAGAAAATAAGAAGTTAGTCAAAATTAATCATAGTCTAAGTTGTATAATGTCGTTTATCATTTT
Organism: Xanthia icteritia; assembly: GCA_949128155.2. Classification (NCBI taxonomy): domain Eukaryota; kingdom Metazoa; phylum Arthropoda; class Insecta; order Lepidoptera; family Noctuidae; genus Xanthia; species Xanthia icteritia. The sequence continues at coordinate 20,669,100 of OX421950.2, read as the reverse complement.
ATTCTCCGTAAAGCCTGACCAGAATCAAGTATTGCACTCTTCGCTTATCATTTTATTCTACGGGTTTTTAAGAAGAAAGTGATACTGATAATACTTTAATATCGTCTTTCTCTCGTAAATATTATAAAAAATGTATATGATAAGGACTTTGAATTTGTTTTCTTAATAAAACTATGATATGATAATCAACGTTAGTTTTATTCAAACTAATAGTAATAAACAACAGTATTTTTCTTAATTTACTCTTATTAGTCTTTTATCAATTAAAATCAGCCTTATGATCACATATTATGTGAATTATGAATACAATACTAATTAAATTATTCAGAAATATAATCTTTTACACATTTTTTTATCAATAAAACAGCCTCATAATTACAATTATCACATAAAATCAGTTTCTAATGTATAATGATAAAAAAATTAAGGTTTGTGATTAATCATCATTATCTTCCTCATTGCCGTCATTGTCACCAGACCAGGTACTGCCATAAGTCAAGGACTCGTAGAAACCACAATAGTAACTTGGAATATCTCCTGCCTTACAGAGGCTTATAAGATCATCGTATAAAGCCTTGCTTATTGGAACAGGTTCAGTGTACAACGTTTGGAGTTCAGGAACACAGCTAGGACTTGGGCCTGGTATCTGTCTGGTACCCCGCTTGCTTCTTATTCTTCGGACAGGCTCTGTATTTAATTGGGAATAGTCGGAATCAAAGTTGTATTTATATTTTAAAATTGATGGATTTGAATGTGAGGCATTCACTTCCATGATTTGAGTCCATGATATTTTTTGACCCTCCTCATTTTTTAACCAGTTTTTATTCTCTATTAACTCCTTTATATTGTAAAACTCTATTTGCGTCATCTCTTTAACTTGATATTTTTTTCCATGTACCTTCGCGTTCATAATGATTGTGTACATCTGATCAGGCGTGTATACAACTCTGTGTTTTAATTCACGTTCAATGTTGGAATGCATAGAATCTCCCTCACTCTGCCCATGTCCGGTTTCAAAGAATCTATGTGTAATGTTCAACTGAAGCTTTTGTGCAGCAAAAATATATAGAGCGAATATAAATCTGTTTTTGTTCTGCCCGCAACAACCGTCGGAGTAAAACGATATGTTCTGGATGCCTCTTTGTTTTTCATTAAGCAGAAATTGCCATAAGCAACTACCAATTTCATTGGCCCCCCTTTTAGCAATCTGACCATGCCAAACATAACAATAACCTTGACTCTGAGTAGCATCATACACAGTGAAATTATATATGGGATACTTTCTTTTGTAGTGAAACGATCCAACTTCAGATTGTGGGATGCTCAAAACCTTTTCCAAATCGAAGATTGCCACGGTTGTTTCTGAAGGATCAACTGATTCTTTTTCTTCTTTTTTAATTTGCCGTACTCTTTCTTTGTTTTTTGTATGTGTATCATATTTTTCTTGCAATGTTTCTTGAGTTTTTGAATCAGCCTGTCGATAACGAGTACATTGAGAGCACTGATCTTTTTTCGGTTTAAAAAATGAAAAATTAAACTTGGTGTTAAATATTATCTCATATTGACGTTTAGTTGCCAAAGGACAGTCAAATCTTTGCTGTCCAAACCAAGCTGTGTAGAGGCGATACATCTTGGATATGTTAAGTAGTTCTGAGAGGTATTTTCTTGAAGAATCTTTTCTAACATAATGAGACTCAACAGTAGGGAACAATTCAATGTGCTTTATGATGCTTTCTTCTGTCAAAATGGGCATTTTACGTGGCCTATTTTCATGTCGCCCTCGTTTGTCCATAAAGTTTTCTTCAGGTTTGGATTTTTCTAGTGCTGTATATACAGTTTGATGTGAAATGCTTAGAGTATTAATGAAAAAGGTTTTGCACACTTGAATTTTGTTTGAATCTATTGTAAAGAAGTATTTGATCGAATGAGTTCGGGTGCGTTTTCGCTCTACTGTGATTCGCTTAACATCTTCGACTAATGTATGATTTACGATATATTGCCATTGTCTCTCGTGGTCTCCAATTTTATAATATTGCTGCATTATGTACTCTCTTTGCTCATGAGTTACCTTTTCACCACATTTCTTTGTGCACTTACAGCTAGCTTTTAAAACTTTTTTGTCGTACATTTTCTTCGATCTACAGCCTTTATAGGCTTCACCGGAATTTTTTAATTTCTTATTCTTTACATCTTGATGTTCATTTAAATTTCGTTTACGTTTTCTTGTATTTTTTTCCTGTGGTGTCGATTCTTGAACTGTACTAAATGAATGCATTATGGCTTGGTCTTCTCCATCATAGTCACCATTATGATCAAGGCTCTGATGGTCCACTACGTTACTGTTTTGTTCTGTTTGTGTCAGATTTTGAGGACTAGGGATTATGTTTTCATTGTTAATAATCGTTTTGTCCAATAATGTACAATCAGAAATATTTGCGGGTTGTAATGTTTCATCCAAATCAAAAAGAGATGGTACTGATGATTCTCCTTCTTTTTCACCCCCGTGATTATCAATAATAGTACTAGTATATGAGGTTGACGGCTGATTATCGTTTAAAAATAATTTATTGAGGCATCTTTTTGATGACAGCTTTGCTTTGTATCTAGACGGTCCATTATTTTCATGTGTTGAAGTTGGTGTCAAATCCAAAATACAGTTTGTGTCTGCTTTAGGATTGTCTTGCAACTTATTAGCTTCAAATATGACTGAAGGGGATGCTATGAAGTCTATTGTGTTCAAAACTAAAGATACGTTGGAAATAGTTGATGGTGTTTTTATTATCTTCTGACTGGCCGTTTCTATGTAATCTGAGTTTCCTCCAATACTTGATGAACTTCCGCTTTTCTGTAAAATTTTCATTCTTTCTGGGCTCGGCAAATACTCAGATGCATCCGGTGAGAAATCTTCATTTATTTCATTTTCGTTTTCCTCACAGTAAAATGCTTTCTTCGTCTTTCGTAAAATATATTCATGAGCTTTAGCAATAACTGCTTCAGATGTCGTAGTAACCACGTCGTTATTTCCTCCCTGATGTTGTTCTAAAAAAAAATAGAATAGATAAGTGATATATGAATAACAGTATCCAGATGACACTGAATAATTGCACTCATATTTGCGAAACTAAAATTAATTTAATGACACCCTAATCATTTAAGCATGAAAATCGGTTCAGGCTTCATTAAAACGGGATGAATATGCAGGATAATCATAAGCAAAATTAAAATAAAATCAGCCAAGTACAAGTAAGACGTGCACATGAAGGGCTCAGTACCACCGTACTATAAATTCTCGAATTAATTATTATTATTGTAGTACATATTGCGCTTACGTATTTAGGCAGTAAAAAAAAGTTGAACGTGTGGCGGGACACGCGTTTGGCACGAAATCAAAACCAAGGACTGCCGAAAAGTAATCTTACATCGTTTAGTTAAAAATCGCAATTTTAAACATAAACAAGGTAACAGCAGCAAAACAATCCATAAAAATAGTGTCAATAAGGTTGAAAATCGCTTGCACCTATTTTTACATCTAAAAAACGTTTACATAGTGAAATCTCTTTTCGTTACAAAAATCTCACAGGGGCCGTATTTTTAGGTAATTATACCATCATGATTTCGTTGCGAAAAAGGGATGTTGTTATCGGTCATGTATAGCTGCGTCACTCTCTTGCACCGACATCATGGTGGCATTATAATTTATTATCATCATAATACGGCACCAGGTATAGGGTATGAAACTAAAACTTAATGAATATTTTAATATAAATTGTGACTAGGTTCTACCAGTTCTACTTACCATTATTAAAATGATTTGGCTCTTCTTCAATCCTTTCTACATTATTCATAATGGCGTTTAAACGCGCGTACCTAGTTTGTTTACTCATTACCGTAAATAACTATTATTATTAAGCTATTACACTTCACTAAAAAAAATAAAAACAAAGAACTTAGCACTAGAATGTTTACGCAATGACGCATAGAAGCACACTGATTAATCGACATTAGGTATATCTGCCATTGCCGTGAAATCTAATTGAGCGAAGAGGATGACAATATGTCTTACTGTTCAAAACCATAACAGTCATTTTACTAACACATCTTATACGAAGCGACTGGATAGTTTTGAACGAGAATAAAATGATAACTGCGTTTATCATTTTCTAGTCGAAAATTATTTCACGGGAACATAATTGTATGACTATTTGTCATAATAACAAGTGGGAATACATTTTGATAACATTATATTAACATTTTATTCTCGTAATTTAAGACCTGTTTTAAATATTTGAATACTATTGTAATAATTTGTAACTTCGTCAATAACTGTATAAAAATTACGAAAAAAATTGAGCAGATGTATTAACACCCACAGATCCCAAAAATTACATAACACTAAGACTAAGATAATGGCAGTTATCATTTTATTCTCCGGGGACGGCGATTTATTTATATTTTTATTTTATAATTGTGTTTTGCACCTCTTTTACTAAAAAGATGTAGATTTTTCCTTACGTACATGATGTTTTCATAAATATATTGACAAGGTACCGTCATGATGTTAATATATTTAAACTGTTCCCTTAGAGAGTCGCGCCTGCGGAGGCCATAGATGGCTCTAATGGCTCTTTTCTGCAGAATAAAAATAGACTCGATGTCTGCAGCCCGTCCCCATAGTAGAATACCGTACGACATAATACTATGAAAGTAACTAAAATAGACTAGTCTCGCGGTATCTACATCAGTAAATTGACGGATTTTTCTCACAGCAAATGCTGCTGAACTTAGCCGTCCTGAAAGGGATGTTAAATGAGGACCCCATTGAAGCCTTGAGTCGAGCGTGGTCCCCAGGAAAACAGTTTTATCGACGAATTCTAGTTATTCTAGTTCGACGAGTACAACTAGGTCTGCCGAGTTTGGGCTCGTTTTGTTAGTTATGATGAGACCTCACCACCGGACTTGATGGAGTGACCTGAAGGTGTACTTTGGTGACTGCTACTGGTACTCCTCGACGAGTACAACTAGGTCTGCCGAGTTTGGGCTCGTTTTGTTAGTTATGATGAGACCTCACCACCGGACTTGATGGAGTGACCTGAAGGTGTACTTTGGTGACTGCTACTGGTACTCCTCGACGAGTACAACTAGGTCTGCCGAGTTTAGGCTCGTTTTGTTAGTTATAATGAGACCTCACCACCGAACTCAATGGAGTGACCTGAAGGTGTACTTTGGTGACTGCTACTGGTACTCCTCGACGAGTACAACTAGGTCTGCCGAGTTTAGGCTCGTTTTGTTAGTTATAATGAGACCTCACCACCGAACTCAATGGAGTGACCTGAAGGTGTACTTTGGTGACTGCTACTGGTACTCCTCGACGAGTACAACTAGGTCTGCCGAGTTTGGGTTCGTTTTGTAAGGTATGACGAGACCGTACCTCCGGACTTGATGGAGTGACCTGAAGGTGTACTTCAGACACTGCTACTGGTAATCCTCGACGAGTAGAACTAGATCTGCCGAGTTTGGGCTCGTTTTGTTAGTTATGATGAGACCTTACCTCCGGACTTGATGGAGTGACCTGAAGGTGTACTTTGGTGACTGCTACTGGTACTCCTCGACGAGTAGAACTAGATCTGCCGAGTTTGGGCTCGTTTTGTTAGTTATGATGAGACCTTACCTCCGGACTTGATGGAGTGACCTGAAGGTGTACTTTGGTGACTGCTACTGGTACTCCTCGACGAGTACAACTAGGTCTGCCGAGTTTGGGTTCGTTTTGTAAGGTATGACTAGACCGTACCTCCGGACTTGATGGAGTGACCTGAAGGTGTACTTCAGACACTGCTACTGGTAATCCTCGACGAGTAGAACTAAGTGTGCCGAGTTTGGGCTCGTTTTGTTAGTTATAATGAGACCTCACCACCGAACTCAATGGAGTAACCTGAAGGTATACTTTGGTGACTGCTACTGGTACTCCTCGACGAGTAGAACTAGGTCTGCCGAGTTTGGGCTCGTTTTGTTAGTTATGATGAGACCTCACCACCGAACTCAATGGAGTGACCACCTAGGTCTACTCGTCAAGGAGAACCAGTAGCAGTCACCGAAGTACACCTTCAGGTCACTCCTTCAAGTCCGGAGGTAAGGTCTCGTCATAACTTACAAAACAAGCCCAAACTCGGCAGACCTAGTTGTACTCGTCGAGGAGTACCAGTAGCAGTCACCAAAGTACACCTTCAGGTCACTCCATCAAGTCCGGTGGTAAGGTCTCATCATAACTAACAAAACGAGCCCAAACTCGGCAGATTTAATTCTACTAGTCGAGGAGTACCAGTAGCAGTCACCAAAGTACACCTTCAGGTCACTCCATCTAGTCCGGAGGTAAGGTCTCGTCATAACTAACAAAACGAGCCCAAACTCGGCAGACCTAGTTGTACTCGTCGAGGAGTACCAGTAGCAGTCACCAAAGTACACCTTCAGGTCACTCCATCTAGTCCGGAGGTAAGGTCTCGTCATAACTTACAAAACAAGCCCAAACTCGGCACATCTAATTCTAATAGTCGAGGAGTACCAGTAGCAGTCACCAAAGTACACCTTCAGGTCACTCCATCAAGTCCGGTGGTGAGGTCTCATCATAACTAACAAAACGAGCCCACACTCGGCAGACCTAGTTGTACTCGTCGAGGAGTACCAGTAGCAGTCACCAAAGTACACCTTCAGGTCACTCCATCAAGTCCGGAGATAAGGTCTCATCATAACTAACAAAACGAGCCCAAACTCGGCAGACCTAGTTGTACTCGTCGAGGAGTACCAGTAGCAGTCACCAAAGTACACCTTCAGGTCACTCCATCAAGTCCAGTGGTGAGGTCTCATCATAACTAACAAAACGAGCCCAAACTCGGCAGACCTAGTTGTACTCGTCGAGGAGTACCAGTAGCAGTCACCAAAGTACACCTTCAGGTCACTCCATCAAGTCCGGTGGTGAGGTCTCATCATAACTAACAAAACGAGCCCAAACTCGGCAGATTTAATTCTACTAGTCGAGGAGTACCAGTAGCAGTCACCAAAGTACACCTTCAGGTCACTCCATCAAGTCCGGTGGTAAGGTCTCATCATAACTAACAAAACGAGCTCAAACTCGGCAGACCTAGTTGTACTAGTCGAGGAGTACCAGTAGCAGTCACCGAAGTACACCTTCAGGTCACTCCATCAAGTCCCAGACGAATAGGCATTTATAAACTACTTACTTTTACCGAAATAAAAATGTGTAATTATAAAATTATCTTACCACAATATCAAGTATCAAATTTGGTTTACAGAATATTTTGTATTTGTACAGCGATCTTTTCCACACGAACCGCTGCAAACAGGCAACACAGAGTCCACTCACGACAGCGGTCTAGCGCGGACTGAGGTTTCTTTCGAAATGTTTGTGCAATAATCAAAACAGGAACCAAAAATAAAATAACCCTTAACGCAATCCATTAAGATTCATCCGTAATAGCAAAATATGTGAAAAAAATAGTTTTGGTTTTTATTTTTTTTGCGACTATTTGTGACATTTTGAAACATTTTTTTTTCTAGATTTTAGAAATAAGTATGTTTGCCTACTTAAAGTATTTTTTAAATCTCAAAATATGTTGATAATAGAATAAAAACTGTACTGAAACTCGACCCAGTATCGTTAATTTTGTGGAAAATGGCATCGGAAGATCGTTTTTACAATATAAAAAACTATAATTTTTAACACAAAAGTTACTTGCATTTGAAGATGAAGAACCGATCTATATGTGGTAGTTATTAGTTATATAAAATTCGGTTTAGTTTTGTCACAAAATGAACCGAAAAACAGCAGAATTTTGTCCGATTTGAAAACGCGCCCTTAAAATTCTGTGCTTTATGATCATTGGTCTGAAACTGTCCTTAGTTTGCAACCCAAACATAGCCCGTACACATTGCTTTTGCGCTTTGAACACTGTGTCTTTGTTCGTTGACTTGCCCCAGCAAATTATCCCAAACCTCAAGAAAGATTCAACAAGGCCATAATAGGCCGTTAGTAAGGTGTTTGAATTGACAGTAGGAGGAAATTTATAGAGGGCAAACGACGAGTTGCTGATTTTTTTACTAACTACATCAATCTGTTTTTTCCAATTTAATTGCGGATCAATGATTAATCCCAGAAATTGGGCTGTATCTGCTTCTTGTATATTATTATCATTGTAAGTTAAATTGAATTTTGATAAACTGTATAATTTTTCACGTTGTCTAAAATGCATTATGTTAGTTTTATTAAGATTAATTTTCAAATTATTGTTGCTAAGCCAGGTAATTATAGAGTTTAATGAAACATTTGCGTCAAAATTATAGTCAGATAATTTTTTGGATGTTATAGTTACAGTTCTGTCATCAACGAATAATGTCATGGATTCTTTAGTTGCATTTGGTAAGTCATTAATATAATATAATAAGAACAGGGGAGGGCCCAAAACACTTCCCGGGGGCACACCATGCGTAATAAGACGCTTTTGACAGGAGAAGATTTGTGCCTTTTTTGCTTTAATATTGAATTTAGATATTTGAGTTATTTGTTGTCTGTCTGTTAGATATGATTTTAACAATTCCAAGACATTACCTCTTATACCGTAGGCTTCAAGTTTATCTAGCAGAATATTGTGGTCTACATAATCGAATGCGTGGGACATGTAACAGTAAATAAAAAAAACGGGTAAAGGGTCGGGTCGTAAGGATCAATGAGTCATCCCAGAGTTAATGAAATACAGCAAGGTAATACCACATTTCAAATCCGCGGACAGTAAAGACACCAATAATTATAGACCCGAATCCGTGTTGCCGATTTTCAGCAAGGTATTTGAAAAGGCTCAATCATTTTAACACAAATAAAATCCTCCACGATCAATAGTAAGGTTTCATCAAAGGACGTTGTACGACCGATGCCGGTGTAACCTTATTAAGACGCGTCGGAAGAGGCCCAAGACGCAATAGGGATTTTTTGTGACCTCTCCAAGGCATTTGATTGCGTCGATCACGAAACCTTACTCTTTAAACTTGAACATTACTGATTTGGAAAACTTGCGCTCAATTTAGTAAAATCTTATTTAAATGATAGACAAGCAAGTTCAAATAAACGGTATCAGTTCAGTAAGTTTAAAAGTAAAAATAGGTGTGCCACAAGGCTCGATATTGGGTCCATTCCTCTTTTTAGTGTATATTAACGATCTAATCCATTTATAAAAAAATCAACCACAAATGGTGTTATTTGCTGACGATACTTCCTTAATTTAGACGTGCTACAAATTTTGACGATGTAAATAACGCCCTACTGCAGGTTCAAAGTTGGTTCACTGCTAATAATTTAGTATTAAATGGAAAAAAAACTAAGTGCATAAAATTTTCTTTACCAAATGTTAAAAGTAGTAATTGTGAGATAGTATTGAATCAAGAGAAACTAGAATTCGATAAAAATGTTTTCCTGGGGATCACGTTCGACTCAAGGCTACAATGGGGTCCTGATTTAACATCTCTTGCAGGACGGCTAAGTTCAGCAGCATATGCTGTCAGAAAAATCCGTCAATTTACTGATGTAGATACCGCGAGGCTAGTTTATTTTGTTAAATTTTTTATTTTTATTGTGTTTATAATTTTGTAATTGTTAATTCTGTTTAATTGTACTTATGATCCAAGATGACTGAAATAAATAAATAAAATAAAATATTTCAGTTATTTCCATAGTATCATGTCTTATGATATTTTGATGTGGGGACGGGCTGCAGACATCGAGTCTATTTTTATTCTGCAGAAAAGAGCTATCAGAGCCATATATTATCTCCGCAGGCGCGATTCTCTAAGGGAACTGTTTATGTACATTAACATCATGACGGTACCTTGTCAATGTATCTATGAAAACATCATGTACGTAAGAAAAAATTTACATCTTTTTAGTAAAAGAGGTGGTAGACATAATTATAGTACAAGAAATAGGGACCTATTTGTTCAACCAGGTTTCAGACTGGCTAAAGTAGACTCATCTTTCATGGGGTACTGTTTTAAATGTTACAATAAAATACGTCCCCACATACTTCAACTGAATGAAACGAAATTTAAATCTTGTAAAACGCACACTATGTAGGCAGGCATATTATAAGTTGGGGGATTACATCACGGATAAAAATGCTAGGCTCATTGCTGGTCCTGCTCCACAACCACAACTAATTAAATAACATTTTTAAAAACCTGTTGGAGCTGCTGAAGATTGTAAGACCATCATTGTATTGTATAAACTCAATCTCCTTTGTATTATATAATTGCATAGCACAGGTGTGAGTACTATGTACTAAAGAGCTACCATTTACCGGGTAATATGTCTTTCATTGACTTGAATGTGACAGCCGCCACTGTGAGTATGTCATGCTCACTCAGATGTCTCGCTGATGGTGGTGCGTGTGTTGGATCATTTAGCTCCCTTCAAAATGGTTGAGCTAAATGGTGCTGATCCATGCGTCATGTTCGTGAACGGGCGCCGTCAGTTGGGACTGGTCTTCTCTTAGCTGCCATGGCTTATTTTAAATTTTGAATTAACAATTCAAAATTTAAAATAAGCCATGGCAGCTTTCTTTTTTTGTTTTTATTATGGACGCTTTTACTTTTTTTACATTGTTCTCACATGCATAATTTCAACATAAATGATGTAACCAATATTTTGTATATTTTTTTTTATTTAAAAGAGTGTCCGTGGAGTTTCTTGCCCGTTCTTCTCCATAGGTACCTACTACGCTTTGGTATGGGCAACTAGCTTCATATTTCTGACTGACAGACTTCTTGACAATTCAAAAGTGCCTGTAAATGGTTTAATTGAAATAAATGCTTTGAGTTTGAGTTTTGAGTTTGAAAGATTTGTCAACATGTTTTGAGACAGTGGTTATGAAGTCGTAAACCGCCATATTAATGTTTCAATTTTTTCTGAAACCTTTCTGTTCATCACATAGGATTATATGTTGTTCTAAGTATTTGTTGAGTTCGTTAAATATATGTTTCTCAAAAAAAAAAAAAAAAGTGGAAATTAATGCTATGGGTCTATAGTTATCCATTAAATATGTATCTTCTTTTTTAAATAAAGGTTTAATAATTGTCAATTTGAGATCTGGAAATGACCCACTTAGTATACAAAGGTTCATAATATGGCTTAAGTGTTGAGAAATATCTTCATTCACTGACTTGGTCACGTTCGTTGAAATACCGTCATACCCTACACTACTCGTGTTTTTTAGATTTTTTATAATCTTTTGCATATTATGATAAGGCAGACTTGGTGATAAAAACATTGAGTTAGGTTGGTGATTTATCAGATCTGTGGCATTCTTACTAGCATCTGGGAGAGGTTTTATTTTTTCAATAAAATAGTTATTAGGTAAATGCATTGGCAATTATTATTTTGACCTGGTATTTACTTGCACAGTGATTTGAGTTAGCGGAAAGCACAAGTCGTAAAGTAATTTAAATATTTCTATAACATGATGATATGCTGCTGATGGATCATCGGTTTTATATATTTCATCAAAAGAAAGGCTTTTAATATGTTTTCAAATTTTTTGGATGTTATCTAAGCTGTAATCCCGTTTCATTTTACGCCAATATTTTAATTTTAATATTTTCTTAACTGGTAGCTTAATTAATTGGGCAGCATGGTTAGATAAGCCAAATTCCAACACATCCATCTTACACTTTTTATTAAAGTTATGGGCAAAATTATCCAGACAAGTATTACTGGATAATTTTGTGGGCTGTTTAAGTCGTAATGTAAGATTATATTATTTTAACAATAAACACTCCAAATCTAAGGTAACATTGTTACACTTCATGACATCTATGTTGAAGTCACCAGCTATAACAGTATTATGTTTTTTTTGTCTAGAAATACATTTCAATATCTTGTCAAGCCTACCAAAAAACAAATTGAGGTTACTTGGTACCGGTACTCGGTATACACAAACTACGAGTATTATAATTTTGGAGTCAGTAATTCAATTTCACAACATTTGATCACATTAGTTATGGACAATTGACTAATTTGCGAAATTTCTTTAAACTTATGCACCTTATTAACTAAAATACAGGCACCACCCCTTTTACTGCAAGTACGACTATAACATGCCGCGAGTTCATAATGATTTATTTTCAGGTGCTGTTCATAACTTGCTAACATAAAGTGTTCCGTGACACATATCACATCCACAACAATATTTTTGTCTTATAGCTCTTAAATATTTACTAATAGTGGGTCAGCTTTGTTCAACAGTATGAATTTGATTCTTCTGCAGCATTTCTAATATCTTCTTTAGTCATATAATATAATAATAATAATAATGGCAACACCAACGTCAACAAAACGTCTTGAAATTTTATTTATCAGATTTTTGTAAAACATTTTAAAAGAGTAACGGTGGAGTTTCTTGCCCATTCTTCTCCATACGAAAACTACCTTTTGGAAGGGGCAACTAGAATCAATTAATTTTTTTTGTAAATTTTTGACGTTCAAAAGTGCCTTATACGGGCCTACTTGAAATAAATTATTTGACTTTGACTGACTTTGACTTTTTTCATCATATTTAATCATATCATAATATCTTTCGACGCAATTTAATAATTTTTATGTGCAAAAAAGAAACCGGAAACAAACCACAAAACCAGAATACAATAATATTCCAAAAAAAAGCAAAACAATTTAATCAAAAAATGCCAATGAAAAAATGCCGAACAAGAGGTGACATCAGCTGTCATGTCACCTCCGATAAAACGAAAAATAAAGAATGATTTTGAGAAATGTTGACACGATCAGCCGCACGTAAAGCACGCCCACCACCTCCGGACTCGTTGCTCAGCTCCGCCTCGCCGCCGCCGGTACCCAGCCCCACCGTGAGCGCTGTGTCAACACCGGCCGCGGTAGTTGCGTCGAGCTCGAGTGACGAGTATTTTTCTCCGCCGACGTCGCCAACACCTGTACGTCGGCAGGGGAGAGGCCGGCCACCGAGGAGCTTGGGACTTTTTTTTTTTTTTTTTTTATTTTATTTAGGTTAACCAACAGTTGTTTACACTAAGTATATACATTTCTGATTTAATAACAAGAGTAAACATTATTCAAGTGCAACAATTAATTACTGGTTAACACCACATGCACAAAAAACGGCTTACATAACATATTTAAAGAATAAAAAAATAAAATAAAAATAATAAACTGAATACATTGAAAAAAATTGAGATGAAAACAGGTATAAAAGTAAAATTAAAAATTTAAATCGCCATTGGGTTATTTACAAAAACACGTAGGAATTTATTTATACTATCGTGTTGTACATCTACTAAGTCACTGCGGCCATTAAGGATTCTGCACAATCTAGATATCGGAGAATTCGCACCAAGCACAGACTTTCGAAGTGGCGGACACAGGGGTGTTATCTTATTCCTAGGATATCTGCAGGGCGCATGGAATCTAATAAGCTTCAATAAACCGGGGCAGTCGATCTTATTGCGCAACAGTTTGTAAAGAAACAAAGCATCGGTTATATCTCTACGCATAGACAACGATTGCAACTTGAAATGGCACAGACGGACTTTGTGTTTTTGTGTTCGAAAACTTGGGACTTTTCAAAATAAGAAGCGATTTCCATAATATAAATACACGTAGTAAACATGAAATTGTGATACCCAAATTTAGATTAACTAAAACTAGTAAGTCATTTGTAATAAACAGTATTCGATTTTATAACAAGTTGCCAAAGACGATTACAGAACTTAGCGATGGAAAGTTCAAAACCCACATCAAACGTGTCCTTATCAAAAAAGCATATTATAAGATTAAAGACTACGTTGAAGACAAGGAAGTTTGGCAATAATTCCTTCTGCACATGTGGCTTCCCTGGTACCTCATTAACGGCATAACTATGTAAATATCTATTAACGGCTCCCAAATTACGATGATTATTTTATTTTATTTTACCTTTTTTCTTTTACATACTACCTTGACATAATCTCTTCGTTATTTGACATTATATACCTAAAATATTATATATATATATATATATATTTATAACAAATAAGTATTGTTACATACAGCTGTAGTGGCAATTATGTCATTTGGTTTAAATAGCTTTTTATTTTTATTATTTGATTTTGCTTTTATATAGATTCTTTTCTTTTAGAATTTGTGAATGTGAGAACGTTGTTGGCTTAACAGACTGTAGATCTATCGACCATTTTCTATCTTGCTAAGTACCTGGTACTTGTTGATAGGCCTACACTGTCCTCTCATACCTATTAACTCTGTAATTTGAAAGCATTGTAAATACCATTTATTTTTAAAAGAGTAACCATGGAGTTTCTTGCCGGCTCTTCTCCATAGGAAACGACCAATTGGAACCGTGCATCTAGCTTCTGACGTTTCATAAGTGCCCTTATAGGTTTATGTGAAATAAAATATTTTGAATTTGAATTTGAATTTGAATTTGTAAGAGGGCAGACGCTTAGATTTCCCCTCACTAAAGGCTAAATGCCACACAAAACGTTTCTGGACCCTTTCTAGACGCAACATGTGAGTAGCATAATGAGGTCTCCACACAACACTACAATACTCCATAACACTGCGTACGAAACTGTTATATAACATTATCTTGGTGCCACTATTACGAAAGCCTTTGGTGTTACGAAGTAGGAACCCTAACATTTTTGATGCCTTTTTAATAATGTTTTCAATATGAGGCACAAAGGTGACCTTTTTGTCAAAGTGCACTCCTAGATCCCTTGTTGTTTCGACTTCTTGGACTTGCTCCTGGTCTATGAAGTACTCTGTGTCAATACAACTAATTTTCCGCGTATACTTAACATGGTAACATTTCTTCGGATTTAGTTGCATTTTATTGTTGTGGCACCAATTTAAAACTTGGTTAAGATCGTGCTGAAGAAGTTCACAGTCTCTTTTTGACTCTATTACTCGTGCAAATTTTAAGTCATCAGCATAAAGAAAAGGTTCGGAAAAACGAAAACACTCAGGAAGGTCATTAATGAACATGATAAATAGTATTGGAGCTAAGTGAGATCCTTGGGGGGCGCCCGATGTTATTTTGTGTGCAGCCGATTGAAAACCGTTTACAACGACAAAGAATTCGCGTTCAGCAAGATAGGACTTGAACCAACTTAACAAATGCCCTGTTATACCATAGGCTGCTAGTTTATATATCAGTATAGAATGGGGCATTTTGTCAAATGCCTTACTAAAGTCGGTATATACTACGTCAAATTGTTTGCCTCCATCTACAGCCTGTATTAGGGACTCCGTGAATGACACTAAATTAGTGGCTGTAGATCTAGATGCTACAAAACCGTGTTGATTGTTATTAAGATACAATCCTAAATGTTGCTGAATGTGTGGACATATAATAGATTCAAAAATCTTTGCGTATGTGGATAAAATTGATATTGGCCTGTAGTTGCTTACGGTATCTTTTTTATCTGACTTATGCACTGGGACTACCTTGGCTTTTTTCCATTCTGAGGGAAAAGTTCCAGAAGCCAGCGATGCATTATATATTATTTGTAAAGGAGACACTAGAGCTGTGGCACAGTTGGAGATAAAAACAGGTGGGATGCCATCCGGGCCAGGTCCTTTACTTATGTTAACTGTTTTTAGTTTTTTTAGTAAACAATCGCGGTCAATCACTGGAAAACTCAAGCCCTGACTATTATTATGCAGTGCTTGGAGGTACTTTGTATGGCAGTTAATTTCTGTATCATTGTCAGTCGTGTACACGGTTGCGAAATGGTTAGCGAAAAGGTCGCAGATTTCAGAACCGTTAGATGTAACAACCTGTCCATCAGTCATTGTCAAGGGGTAGCCACTACAGCCACCGCGTTTCGCTTTTGTGTAACTCCAGAGAAGTTTGGGATTATCTTTTATGTCCTTTTCAATTCTATCAATATAGCAATTATATAAATTCATGGCTAGTTTTTCACACCGCTTGGAAACCAGTTTTAGTTCAATTTTATCTAATGGATTTTTGTATTTTCTGTAACGCAACCTCAGCCTATTTTTTTCTTTTAACAATTTTATTAATGCTATGTCAAACCACGGCGGATAGCGAGTATTATTTGGTTTCCGATCAGGCACAAATTTGCCAATAGCATCACGGAGGCATTTGTAAAAAATTGACACCATATCATTCACATCACAAGTATTTAGAAAAAGTTCATTCCAGTTTAGCTTATTTAGGTAATTATTGATTCCAGGGTAATTCGCCTTATAAAAGTTAGGTCTTGAGTCCCTATTATATGGTAAATTACAATTCTTTAGCAAAGACATAGCTAGTTCAAGGGGGGGATGCAATTTATCGATAGCTACCAGAGAATTGCCAGACTCACTCACCAGGCAAGTAGGCTCTGTTGATAAGACCAGATCCAGTATTCGGCCAGAGCAGTTTTTTACATGATTATGTTGTGATAGTTGATTTACATTCATAAAATCCAAGAGGTTTTGACAAGCTTTAGGTAAAGAATCATTTACGGCGGTTTTATCCCAATTCAATTTACTTAGGTTAAAATCACCAATTATGTAACAGGGGATGTCCGTTGAGTCGAGCACTCTGTTGGAGCTATCCACAAAATGATCCAACGTTGCGAGACATACTGGTGGTGGAAGATAGACGGCACAAAGAGCAACTTGGCGTGACTTGTGAGATGTCGATATGTCAAGTGTGACCCAGAGGTCTTCACAATTACTTTGCCAGCGTTCGATACGTGCGGAGTTGATTTTTTTATTAATTGCTATCAAGACTCCTCCTCCGTTTTTGTTGCGCTGAAACCCGGTGGTTTCTCTGTCCCGTCTGTAAACTTCATAACGATCATCAAACAATTCACTACTCAATACATTACTGTTCAGCCAGGTTTCTGTTAATACTATAACATCATAATTCATAATGCACAGATTACAGTAAAAAATATTCGTTTTAGTTCGCAAGCCTCTACAATTTTGGTAATAAATTGAAATATCTTTGAATTCTATGCAGTTTAAACCTAGTGCATGCATTAAATTATAATAGTAAAAACAATAAAAAAACAAGTAGTCATCACACAACCATAATAAGACTACTCTTGTTCCTAATTTGTATATATTCTGCGCCATCAGTTTTTCTCACAAATATTCTGCCGTTTCTGACCCACACGTATTTATAATTCTTCTCTTTGGCTTTTATCCTCGCAGCTGCATGAAGAGCTCTATTTGTCGGGGACAAATGTTCAGCAACAAAGACTGGAGATTTTGGTTCAGCGTATCCAAGATGTGAGCAGTTCAGCTTTTCTTGCGGGTTAGCTTGATTGTATTTAATTGTTGCTGCCAGAAGATGATCGCGCATCCTTGGTGAGGCCAACTGGACGATTATAGAGCGAGGGCGGTTACTTGATGGGTTGGCCTTAGCAATACGAGTGCAATGTAATACATCTCTTTCACTGATTTCGCAATTAACCACACGCGCAAGTTGAGTTACTATGTTGTAAACATTTTCATTTTTATTTTCCGGTACACATTGCAATTCTATGTTGTTCGATCTTGACTGTTGCTCCAGATTAGCAAGTCTGTCGTTGAGGTCCTCTACGGTGACCTTAAGATCTATGTTTTCCAATTCTAATTTTGTGATAATTTCCTTAGACAACTCATGTGCCTTCATTATGTCTTCAAATTTCCTATTCATGAAAGACATAGACTCAACAATATCTGCTATTTCCTTCTTAATTGGTGCCAGTTCTTTGCTAATCGTAGTAATAATAGTGTTATTAAACTTCGCCGACATCTCACTTAATTCATGTTTTATTACTTCACTTATAACGGAACGCAGTTCGTCGTTATCATTGGACGTGGAAGGAGGCGAAGGAGGCGAAGGCGGTTCTGTGGCTTGTCTTTTCGGGCCTCTGGTCGTAGACACGTTACGAACTGGAGTAGAGTCGTCCCTGCCCAACTTTGGCGTTTTGCTCAAACATGACGGGCACTTCCAGGTAGCCTTCTTATTAGGAGTTTTAGTAAGGGATATACAAGCATAATGATAAAACTTTGCACAAGTTGGGCACTTTATGGATTTCGCCTCTAAGCCTGTTTCACATTCATTAGTGCAACAGCCCCATTTTGAATTTTTGTCAGCCATAATAATAATTATTTATTATTATAGGTAGCGAGACAGCAATACGAAATAATAAAATAAAATAAAAATATATATGCTTGTATGTCGTCTTCTTAGAGGCAGTCAATAATAGGCATCAAGTGCTGTCCCGTCTGTGTTGACTTATCTTTGACGCGAGCCGTCGCTTGAGTCATCGGACGCCGCTGCAAGCGATATTGACTGTTTTGCGCTCCGCCGAACCGTGTGAAATTCCGTGCACTGCGCGTAAAGTGTCTTGTCATTCACTCACCGGCTGATTCGTTAACTTTTAAAATTGGTAACTGTTTGTACTTAATAATGTTCTAATTACACACTTTACTTAAGATTTTTTAAGTTAATCACACATTAGCAATGGTATCGAGTCACTGTGTCACTATTATTTGCTAATTGTCCGCGAGTTGTATTGTATAACTGATATTAAAACACTGAGTAAAAAAGTACGTATGTTGGCCGTTTGAATGCCGGGGCAAAGATCTTACTTACTGGGGGGGACTTAGGGGCCAACCGGCCCCGAGCCGGGTCCCCGCTACCGGTGGTTGTGTGCAGCGCATGAGATGGACTCAGTCTATGAACGAGAACGTCATGCGCGCATATTACGGGTCTACAGAGGGAGGAACTAACCTCACTGCGTACCGTGTTAGGATGCTGTCTCTGTTTCAGGAACTAGAACCAACCGTCAACGTCTCGGCCCAACGACTGTCGGATCAGGTGCGGGTCATCCAACGCAATCATAGGTTGGACGATGCCGCGCTTGATAGGCTGCGCTCAGAGGTACTGAGCAACCATATCGTCTCAACTCCGGCACAAACTGCGGTACAAGCGTCACCTATTGATGTAATCCCGCCGCGGTCCAATCATAGTGTCGAAGAGGAGGATGATAGGGTTGCCACAGTAAGTAGCCAGTGCAACGTCCGATTGAGGAGCGCACTGGAGGATGCGTTTCGTGAGTATAGGTACACTCCGACCGATCTTAGACCCCGATTACCACGTCTACCTATGCACAAAAAAATAGGGCGCTGGTGTGTGCCTTGGACTCGCAGCTCAGCAACTTTTTCGAGAGCAGCGAGGATCTCGTTGATACACACTCGATCCTGTATTGCGCGGCTGCTGCGGCATGTCGTTTAGCTAACGTCAAGTTTCCAAACAGTGACGGAGCTACTCGACCAAAACCAGCCGTACCAGCCTGGCAGTGCAGGATCGAGCGACGTATCGATGGAGCCAGGGTACTCATCGGCAAACTATACTGCTTCAGGGAGGGCAATACACGACCACGAGTGATGCGCTTTATAAGGCGGGTATTCTCGGGGACTGGAATCAGCCCTCGAGAATACATGTCCCGTGTCACAGAGCGCATCGACTTTCTGAAGCAGAAAGTTTGTGCATGGGCGAGCCGTATTCGGCGGTATAAGCGGCGAGTCGATCGATACATGCAGAATCGCATGTTCCAGAGCGATGAGAGGTGGGTATATAGATCTTGGGAGCGACCTGAACATAATATGACGGACGTGTGCCGCCCGGATGATGCCGCCACGAATGCATTCTGGCGCAACATCTGGTCGGTGTCCGTCTGTCACGCTGAGGCTGGCTGGATGCAGGATGTCAAGCGAATGTGTGAAACTATTCCAGAAATGGACGCTATACTGATCACGCCATCAGACGTGGCCAGAGCAGTCCGTCCGTTACCGAATTGGAAGTCTCCGGGACCGGACGGACTGCACAACTTTTGGTTAAAATGGCTGATTAGTTCACACACTCACCTGGCATCTCAATTCCAGTCATCCCTAGAGTCTGGGTCGCTACCGCAGTTTCTAACAACAGGCGTTACCCACCTGCTCCATAAGTCAGGTAGTCCCGCGGAACCCAAGAATTATAGACCGATCACATGTTTGTCAACGGTCTATAAACTTCTTACATCTATTTTGAGAGCGAAAATTAACACACACATTGACAGTAATTCAATCATGTCTGTCTCTCAAAATGGATGTAGGAACGGGTCCCGTGGTACTAAGGAGCTACTCCTCATCGATATGGCCATAAGCCAGCAGGTTCGTCAATCCCGTAAGAATCTGTCGACATGCTGGATAGACTATAAGAAGGCCTACGACTCGGTGCCACATACATGGCTCATGAGGGTGCTGGAGTTGTACAAAATAGATGCAACTCTGCGCTCCTTCCTGATGTCATGTATGGGGCAATGGAGGACGGTCCTTCGCTATCCAGGATGTCGACAGATCCAGGGGAATAATGAACCTGTATGGATTAAACGGGGAATATTCCAGGGTGATAGTTTGAGTCCACTTTGGTTTTGCTTAGCCCTGAATCCTCTAAGCACACTGCTGGAGAATTCAGGACTGGGCTATCAGCTGAGGAGAAGTGGTCAGGTCATATCTCACCTCCTCTACATGGATGACTTGAAACTCTTTGCCCCCAACAAATTGCGACTGATGGAGTTACTGAAGTTAACTGAAACATTCAGTAACGCCATCAGGATGGAATTTGGTGTGGACAAATGTGCAGTCATGCATGTAAAGCGAGGGGAGATTATGGAGTCCGAGGGAACTCAACTCACGGACGCCATACACCTTAGATCACTCTCCTCAGCTGAAAGCTATAAGTATTTGGGTATGTCGGAAGCGTTAGGCATCAACGTTGCTGACATGAAGCAATCGTTGAAGGAGCGCTTCTTTGGTCGCCTGAAGAAGGTATTAATTAGTCTTCTTTCGGGCGGAAACAAGGTGCGCGCCTTCAACGGTTGGGTCATGCCGGTTTTGATTTACTCTTTCGGCATACTCAAATGGACTCAGACCGAACTCGACACCCTGGACAGGAGGGTCCGTACACTACTGACCGCAAACCGGATGCATCACCCACGTTCATCGGTGATGAGACTGTACATCCCGCGGAAATGCGGGGGTCGAGGCTTTTTAAATGCGAAGACCCTCCACAACCGCGAGGTGTGCAGCCTCAGGGAATATTTCTTAAAAGCCGAAGTGGGTATGCACCGTGATGTGGTCGCAGTGGACAAGGGGCTCACCCCGCTCTCCATGGCTAAAGAGAACTGGCGCAAACCTGTGGTACTTACTACAGAGGACCGCAAGGAAGTATGGCAAAGCAAGGAGCTTCACGGGCGCTTCTATCGGGCTCTTCATCAGCCCGGTGTAGATTTCCTAGCGTCCGTATCCTGGCTACGTTTTGGTGACCTTTTCGGGGAAACTGAAGGTTTCGTCTGTGCAATTATGGACGAAGTTATCTTGACGAATAACTACCGAAAATATATTATGAAGGATGGGACGGTTGACGTGTGTCGGGCATGCCACCGTCCGGGTGAGTCCATCAGACATATTATCTCTGGTTGTTCTCTTCTGGCTAACGGCGAGTACTTGCACAGGCATAACCAAGTGGCCAGGATTATTCACCAGCAACTTGCTTTGAAATATAAACTTGTGGATTCTGAGGTACCGTACTACAAGTATGTGCCCGACCCAGTTCTCGAAAATGACCATGTCACGTTGTACTGGGATCGGTCTATCATTACAGATAGGACTATTGTTGCCAATAAGCCTGATATAGTAGTGATAGACCGATTAGCGCGCCGCGCAATGATAGTAGATGTTACCATTCCACATGACGAGAACCTCGTGAAAGCTGAGAAAGAGAAACAAATAAAATATCTCGACTTAGCACACGAGGTTGTCGACATGTGGAACGTGTGCTCCGCTATCATTGTGCCGATTGTCGTAACGGCCAATGGCCTGATGGCCGAAAGCCTCGACCAACATCTCTCGAGGCTCTCATTAGGCGGTTGGATCAAGGGCCTGATTCAGAAGGCAGTACTCCTCGATACGGCTCGTATTGTGAGGAGGTTCCTGTCTCTGCAGCCCTAACCACCGGTAGCTTGGACCCTGCTCCCGACACCGGCGGAACACTATTTTTTATATTTTTAAATGTTTTTAATTTTTTATTCTAATATTTAAAAATATAATTTATATGTATATAGTTAAATAAAGGAGATAATAATAACCCCACCGCCGTATCTCTACGTTGACGTCGTGGTGGTGCTTGCGTGCTCCAAATTCTACATCTGTGCCGGTAGAGATGTAGAGTTTACTTTGTCGGAACAGGTCTAGAGTGAGGAGCCAGATCAAGAGAGATACAGAAACCCGCAGGGCAGCATGTGGCGAGCTATTGGGCAGTAGCGACCCCACGGACCCTATATCCCGGGAGAAATTTTGTTCCTCATCTCTGGCTTGCCTTTATTAGCCGGCTGGAGTGAACACTGCCGAGGAACAGACCTCCCACCTCATTCTTGCCTTAATTGGCCGGCTTGAGTGGAGATTCGCAAAAGCAAATGTGCTCGGAGGAAGGTAGTATTCCAGTAAGTGCTCGTAGGGATCTTGACCATCTTCCGGGCTCTGGGATTGTTCTGAAAGCCGTGGAATACCTCTCCACTCCTCAAGCACCTCAGGACATGTTGCCCCCTTGTCGCTACGTCACTATGTGCTAGCGACAGTTTTCGGGGGCCCATTATTGAGTGTGCAAGTCACCAAGATAAGAATGCTTGGAAACATGCTGGTCCTGCTCCATAGGATAATTTAGAATCAAGACAAAATCAAACGGGTTGCAAATTTAAGTGTATATTTTATTATTATATTATATGGCATTTATTTAACATTCTATGACCAATTCCTCGCACACTGACTTATTAATTGTGGAATCTTAGGAGGATCGTCTACTTTTACAATGTTTGTAAATATGTGAGCACCTCATTTGTGTTTATCACATAATTAGTTTGTCTGTTGTTGCTTCATTTTTAATTCTTAATTCTTTTTACCTTATTGTGGTATAATAATTTTATTCTAGGTGCATCGTCCTCACATATAATTATATAACTAATGTTGTATGGTTAGGGACCTTACACCTTGAGTTGATGCTGATTGATACACTGATTATTGATTGATTGATATTTATTGATAAAAGTATGATTGCATGATAGATGAGTGTACGCGGTATGAATGCTATTCGTGTACTAAATTGGCCGGCCCGGCGCAGGTAAAATGCTGACATATTAATATGAAAACTGTGCTGTGCTTGCACTGTACATGCTCCAGGCCCGGAGAAGATAAGGGTGCACAGGTGATATGAATCGTGATGAGTTACAAAGGGATAAAACATAATTTCTTGTAAAATAACTTAAATAACACTACATTGATCTGTATTGACTTCCAAAACGTGGTGACGACGCCCTGTCAACTATGCGTGTGCCGCTAGAGCTGTTGTCAACCGTGGCGATGGTCTGTGACGGTCTTCTTGCAGCTGTCGTGTAGTGCACGTTGGGCTCCTGATGATCCTGTTGAACCGTCTCCCTGTACGCTCGAAGCCGTCGCAACCCATAGACGAGAACACTGATAATGATCACTGCAACCACAGTGTATATAGCGATGTAGTGGTGGATGTCGTGGGATGATACTTGATCTGTCAATGCCTCAACTTCCTTCGCTCTGGCATTCTTGATGGCGAGACTGATGTCTTCCAAATCCTTTTGTCGTTTGATAGTCTCTTCGGTGTCGTTCAGTACGGCAGCGAATGGTATAGTCAGATTGATGATATGATTTATAGACGGGATCTCAATATCTATGACGTCTGTTTTTGTATGGATTGAGTTAGTGAAGCTTTGTTGCGAATAAATCGTGAATGTTTGACCTTTGATTACGCAACCGGCACCGAGTGTCAGTACCCCGGCCTTGCTGAGTCGTTCAGCAGTAATACGATCCTCACATATGACTCGCACGGTGCATTGTCCGCAACAATAATACAAATATGAGTTGACGATGCTTAATTCTATCCATTGATCTAAACATTCTTTGGTTTCAGTTTGGCATTGATTTGCAACTTGATCCTTAACACACAGATTATTGTCTGAGGTCATTTGATAAATAGGCCTTTTCAGAGGGCAAATGAAGTCGTCATGGTCGTAAGGCGTACATCTTCTCCAATCGTCTTCCGACATCGGTATGTACGAGTCTTTGTGGATGTTTATCGCTAAGTGATGCGCGATAGGTGTGATTGTGACCATGCTTTCAGCTACTTGCAGCGGGATTGGTATGAGGTTGTAAAGCTCATAGTCTTCTCTAGTCACAAGAGGAATCTTGACTTCAAAAATCATGTATTGTTTGGTTGTTCTTGTTTTTACTTTCAGTAAATGATATATATTGGCAAGATCCGTTTGAATATTATTTATAGGTATGGTCAGCTCCTTTGATAGTTGTCCTATTATAGTATTGAGTTCATCTCTCAGCTGTGTTGGTGTTAAGAGGTGAAAGTTGAATTTTTCATAGAAAATATTCGCTACTGTATCTATCAGCGTTTCCTGGATATTTTTCAGGTTTGACAGCATATTGTTTGCCACCAAGGCTGATA